>JAOTON010001349.1:747500-1187081 GCA_034440635.1 Lepas anatifera | reverse complement strand
TTTGCAATGATTATGTTGGTATGTATAATTTTAGCATAATCTCAGTAAATTTGACATGAAGTTGAAGCTGACAATACTCGAAAGAGTCTTTAGGGGGCCTGAATCTTCCGAAGACACTGGTCAAGGTGTGGGGAAAATGGCAACGGATATTGATATTGATATATTAATGATGACTTCTTGGGACATTTTGAGCAACCATTTCATCATATGCATAAAAGTTAATACTTAATCTTTATCTAGCCTATACTTTTGATTGGGCCAGAATTTGTCCCATTTTGTTTTGGACACAGTCAACGATTTGGCTGATACTGCCGAGATTGGTAAGCTGTTCCAGTCAATGGTGGCACAAAATGTGAGATTATTTCTTGTTGACTGTTTGGTGGCTTGCTGCTTAACCATTCACAGATGGTGTCCTCTTAAGCAATACCTTGGGGTTGAAAGCTTGATAATTCTGCCAGTTTTCAACTTTAAAAAAACAAGTTTGTATATCACAATTATATTTATTCTTTAAAAGGCTAGGCCAGGCCTTTTCAATCTTTTTTTAATAGTTGAGATTACTGATGTGCTTTACCATTTTTGGAGGATGCTTACATAGAAAAACGAACCAAAGCAGAGATATGTGAGGAGATCCCAGCTTGCAAAGTATGACATTTTCAATGAGATATTGTCAGTGCAAGTGCCCTTGGGGACAGGAGCGAGTGGTGCAAATTTTATCAACCTGGTGCGAATTTGCAAGACTGTGCCGAGGAAGGTGACAAACCAAACAAGTAATGGCTAAATGGTTATTAAGACAGAGGAGGGGCTTGAGAAAAAGTCCTTAACTCATAACAGAGGTATCATTGTATCGTGCGGGTAGGAATGGGTGCGTTTTTCTCCCTGGTATATGGCATAGTGGTGCGAGAAGTTTAGATGATTGGTGCGACTTGTCTGGCCTGCTGCCATACTTTGCAGGCTGGAGGATATTGAAACCAGTATTCAGGTCAATACATCAGCAAACGTTCGGGTGGAATGGGAGAGAACTCTGAAGAAGACAAAGACATATTCATATTCGTGAAACCAAAGAGGATTATAGCTCACAAGTTACTTGGTTTCCGACAGGATCTCGACCTCACTGCGCCGGACCATGACGCAACACACGAACACAAGGACAGCCCCCCTATGGAGCCCTGGCACTCTGTAGGGATTGCCCCCATGTCCTCTCTGGATCCGGCAATGGCTGGTTTGCGGCGCAGGGAGGGGGAGGGGTAAGCCTTACCCCCTGGGCTATGTTCCCCAAAAGTGGCCACAAGTTAGCAAATTTTCTTCCTAATCCTTGTTCGGTGATTTTCCACATGTTGGCCCCATATCTCCCCAACGTTGCTCCTCAGCTTGCATATGGGGGAACATGGCGGAGTGGCGCTATCTGGGCCAGAGGCGGCATAAAAATTTCGGTGAGCGCCAAAACCCATGGGGGGGGACAAATTTTGTCGCTGAGCGTCAATTTTCGCTTCATGGGTAAAGTGGCATTTCAGAGGGACGTCAAAGGCCGACTGGGGAAGGGTGGCGCAAATACGCGGGTCCAGGGGGCGGGTGCCCCCCTATCGACCCTCGGGGGCCCCTGAGATGGTAATGGCGACCCCTGAAATGGCCACGGTGACCTCTGAAAGGTCGATGGCGCCCTCCCTGAAATGTCGCTTGCCACCCCCTCCCTCCAGGATGCGAAAATAGGGGCCCATTTAAAGGATCTAGCGCCCACCTGACCAAGTTTTTCCGGCCAAAATGTGGTGCCCCCTGGTCCGCATACCTCCCCTGAAGGTGGCCATAGGCGGATCCAGGGGGGGCAAGGGGGGCACGTGCCCCCCCCGATCGACCCTCGGCGCCCCCTGAAAGGTCGATGGCGCCCCCTGAAATGTCGCTTCCCACCCCCCCCAGGATGCGAAAGTCGGCGCCCACCGATAGGATTTGGCGCCCACCTGATAGCTTTTGCCGGTCATAAGTGGCGCCCCCTAGTCCGGATGGCGCCCCCCCGGGAAGGTGCCCCCCCCGATCGGCAATCCTGGATCCGCCTATGAAGGTGGCTCCTCGATTAACAATCCTGGATCCATCCATGTTGCTGCATACTTTGCGTGGAGGCAGTAACATCGGGAATAGAGACTGAGGTGCGCCAAAATTGCCGCCGCACTCCTGTAATTCGGTGCTACATTGAGCGTACCAAAAATTAGAAGTTGCGTACCCTAAAATAGAAGACCGACCGGCCGGTGACGTGTGCCAGGAGGGTACAGTTTGAAGGCTCTGTTTGAGCTGGTGAGCGAAGTGACGGTAGAGTGCAGTACTATAGCACATTGACTAAACAATAAACAATCATAAATTGAGTCAAAAAATTTTTTAGGTCATTTTTTTCCGGGTGACAGCCGTCCGAAATCGAGCCGCTTTTGCGTACCCATTTTTAGAAAAAGCGTACCAAAAAATAGAAGGAGCGTACCAATTTTTGGAAGTACCTTTTTTGGGTACGCTTGACCATAGTTTCCCTGACTGATATTGGTCTAATGCAGGGCCCTCCAAAGTTAGTTGGTAGCAATCTACTGCCATGGCGCACAAATGCGACTGCTCCATAGAGCTTACGTGTTAAATTGGTCATTTTCCGACAGCTGCTGTCATCAGCCTATGGCCGTTGGAAAAGATCTAATAAAGCTGTTAGAAAGCATGTTCTCTGCTCTTTCCATGTTCTATTTGGCGTTTTTACGTCAGACGCACAGAACTACCTCGAAACATCAATTTTAGATAACTCTGCAAATGTGCGCCACAGATTTCTTGGCCCACACCCCGTACCCCAGCGTCGGCGTAGCGCAGTGGATAGAGCAATGGTCTAGAGATCAGAAGAGTGTGTGTTCGAGACCTAGTCGCGACACACGTTTTTAACCGCTAACGTTAAGTTTTGCGAATCAATTTAATCGTTCAGAACTCGTGCAGATTCTTACAACTATAGTTAGACAACAAAGATAAAGCAGCCGCTTTACCCAGTGGCGGATCCAGGGGAGGGATTTAAGCCCCTCAGAATTTACGAGCCTCTAAAGTTAATAGATAGACGAGCGACTAACCGAGATACTGGCAGGTGAGGCTCGAGCTTCGAGCCGGTGAGGCTCGAGGTGAGCCCCCCCCAAATGAATTCCTAGATCCGACACTGAATTTACCTCTATTCCTGTCAAGGAGAGATTCTGCCCACCCATTACGTTTTTTCCAGGATATCGCCTGAACAGTTTGCGATAAGCATTTGAAACTTTCTGGCTTGTAAAACTGGGGCAGATTCCATGGAAGTTTTGAGACTAAATCTTGCCAAGGGGCGGAGCTATGACCCAATATTTGTGGAGGTTCTTTTCCCAAAATGAGTATTATTGTATACGGTTCGTTCTTCGCACAACAAAGCCGTCCGTTACAACATTGAGATATGTCATAATGATACAATATTATGAATAGGATACCAGGTAATAGCTCATTTACATTTTCAGCTTGTTTAATAGAGGCAGTTACAGCAACAAAAAATCGGGATTTTTAGTATATTAAAATTGTACTTTCCAGAGTACAAGATTGCTTACAGGGCAGCCTCGAGGAATAAAGAAAACTATACCATGTTCCCAGCCAGTTGCGGATATAAGGGAGCTAGGGTGGCTCAAACCGCCCCCCCCAAATTTCCGAGTGCATATAGTAAATACATAGGCGGAGCCTGATCTGAGGCAAAGACCCTATCCCCCTCCGAAATGAAGCCCTGGATCCGCCGCTGCTCTCAGCCCTATATTTTATAACCGTGCAATGGCATAAGCGTGCTTCGGTATTGTAATTAAGGGGTGTCAAGCAGGTGCAGTTTTTCACAGTCCAATGAATGCTACAAGCATCTTCGGTATGCATTCGGTTGCAAGACCGAAAAGACAACAATTCACTCACAGACGGATTAGAGAGACAAGACTATTACGCTCACCCGGGTTTTGCACAGGCGGAAACAGGTCAAGCAAGATAAAAAGTATCAAAAGTTGAGAAACATATATTGGTGCCCATGCATGGTTCCCCGACATTGCCAATATGAATATTGCCCCACTATTTTGCTTTCTTTCTTCCATCTTTGATGACTTTTTGCATTATACTATATATCTCACGAAGGGGCGACATTTTCCGCCCCTAGCCCTGACATTAAAACGGGCTTCTAGGAGTCTGACAGAGGCAGGGGTCATACCCGTTGCCTAAACTGGGAGCGGCAGAAAATAGAAAATGCCAATCTCGTAAGGAATAGGTGGATCCAGGGGGAGAAGCACATGCCCCCATTCAATTGATGATCGACGCCCCTGTGAAATTTCCGATGACTCTCCCTAAAAGGTCGTTCCCCGGGATGCAAGTATCAGCGCCCTGCGGTAGAATTTGGCGCCAACTTGATAGGTTTTGCCGACCAAAATTGGCGCCCGCTGATCCGGATGCCCCCACCACCCCAATCGGACACCCTAGATCCTACCATAAGAAGATGGATGGGATCACTAGTCACAACTGTTCCCACAAATGCACTGCTCGGCATCTCCAATCATTGTTTACCCCCGTCCCCTTCCTCACGTAGACATACAATGAGTCTTCCAGGTCAGATAAAAGCCGCAAACCTCCTCCTCCAGTATGCATACGCCCAATACATCGCTCAACTAAGTGAAGAAGTGGAAACACAAATTGACCAACTAACTAACCACAAGCCCTCACAGGAATTTCTCCCCCAGCGTCCCTAATACACTGTGTACCTTTTTTATATAATGTCATTTATTGTTTTTCTATTCTTCATCTGATAATCCACACATATTCAGAAATGATTGAAGGCAACAATATGTTAATTTTTCATAGTGAAATTCGAGACATTGAATTAAGACCAGCTTGCAGTGTTGACATATTTTCTTAACTTCCAAATAGGTGTACTTAATAAATATTTATCAAATGAGTTTATCTCTATATTCAAACCATGTGTTTTTGTATGTAAAGCCTTTTCATCACCACCTTGCTTTCCTCCACCTGAGTATATAGCTGACTTGGTATTATTTGTGACTTATTAGGACTTTATCTACACCCATCAACTCAACAAAACAAATAATCATAGCTGGGAAGGCACTAAAAGCTCAATTGCAAAAGCCTCCTTCATAACCACTTATGCTTATCAGAAAGTCAATTTTTTACAACAGTTGGGGGATGGTGACCTCATCAACCAGTTGAAAGTGTTTCTTCTATTCCCTTGGTTGCAAACAAATCTATAAAAAAACACTGTTACATGCCCAGCACATGAGTTCTGATTATCTTCCATAGTGGGCTGCACCAAGTGAGTGTTTTGAAAATATTTGAATCAGCTGGTGCTTGATGTAGTAGGGCACCATATCCTGATGTATGTGCCACTGCAGTAATGTATGTGTAAGGCTTCAATGATAAAGCATACTTAATGGATGATGGTGTTCTTACTGTCAATATATGTGTATGAATAAATGGGTCACACCCCCTGCCCCAATCACACAGAAATTGAAAACAAAAAATTGCTTTTGTGGTAATCTAATCACAAATCATCAAAATAGACTCATGGTTGTGTCATCAATGTGTATAATGGATACCTGATTCTTTTAAATGTGTTCTGCATTATTGTCAAATTATGCACTGCTTGTTTCTGGCCATGGAAAAACATAGACCCAGTTTCCATGTGCAATGAGACAGTCTGGATAGAGCTGAGAATCAGGATACAGAGATCACAGTTTCTGTGACACTTCAGCTTGGATATAGGTGGAACTGTAGCAGATAGAAGAGTTTTTTATCACAATTTTGTCTATATCTCTAGCAAAACATTCACATCTCCTTTCACTCCCTTCACTTTCCCTTAACCCAACTATACAATTTTATTTGAATAAAAATAGTTTTGTTTAATGAATGTTGTTGAACAGTTTTATTTGAAGTTTAATACAATTTTCTTCCATTTGATATTGCTTAATGACCAAGGAAGCTTCACCCTCTGCAGACTACTCACCTTTACCTCTGCAAAATAAGGAAAATATTTACAATCATTCTGTCATGTGCTGTCAAGCCTAGCTAGATACAGATAGACGTGAAGCGGATTCAAGCTGTTTCAATTACCCAAAGCTCTATCAGTATTTTAAATGTATCCTGCATCTTGATACAATGCACAATCCTGATTGGCCAGTCTGCAAAGTATGGCAGCAGGCCAGACGAGTAGCACCAGCCATCCAAAATTATCCCACCACCAGCCTAAAAAATTCACATGAATCTGCCATATACCAGGGAGAAAAACGCACACATTCCTACCTACATGACGCAATGCTACCTCTCTTATTATTTAATTAGTTAAGGACTTTTATAAGGCCCCTTCTCTGTCTTTATAACTATTCAGCCATTATTTTACTGGTTTTCAGTGTCACCTTCCTTGCACCCGTCTTGCAAATCCGCACCAGGTTGATAAAATTTGCACCACTCGCTCCCTGTCTCCAAGGGCACTCACATCGACAAAATCTCATCGAAAATGCCATACTTTGCACACTGGCTGATTGGCAATGGGAATTGACACTTGGTCATACTTGGATCTTGAGAAACAACAGTTGATAAGAATATAAGGCAGGAAAATTAAGGCCACCATAATATTGAGCTCCCAGAATCCCTCATTACCTACCCTGGAGTGTGATCACATCCTGATGTCCACCTCACATAGGCATCTTGCTTTGACCCTTTCCTCATACAGATTCAATAAATTCCCTTGTGATGCAGGATCAACATGCACAAACCGGGGTATCCTCCGTCCGATGACTATACCAATACATGGCTTCCATTTGAATATTTGACAAGCTATCATCACCATTTCAATGACTTAGACATTGCTTAGATCCCACACAAGACAAAAAACACCCAAAACAAAAGTAAATAGTCCACCTTCAGGACATGTAAGTGCCGTAAGAGGCGAATAAAAGACCAACTCTGTGTGAAAGCATGCATCTCCCGCGGGTCGGCACTAGAAACTGGAGAAAATCCGTGACGTAGGTGTGAGGTCATCACCTGGTATGATGTCACACAAGCGAGGAAGAAAAATGTTTTGCTGGGCCTAAATTCCGGTGAACCTGGCGCCTCATTTTCAAGCACTTGCGCGGAGAACGGAGTTGTCTGTTTATCCAGTGTGTTTTCATGACAGTTTTGTGCAGGTAAGACGCGAATTTTCGATTATCTCACTCTATTTTTCTTTTTAGTTGCTTGTGATAGTGGTATTGCTGCTCTTCTTTAAATGATCATCACACATAAAAGGATGGGAATGGCATGATATATTGGACAGCTTCTTGATGTATGACCAATTTATGGCTGAATTCCAAGATTTTCTAGGACGTATTTCGGTAATTTATGTTCCCAAACATGCATAAATAATATTTTAGCAGCATGGCCCATACTAGAGGTTAAATTCTTGTGAATGATAGGTGTATTGCTTTGTAGTGCTTAGGACAGTTGAAGGGAACATGAGTTACAGATAAAACAAATGTAAGATAAATTTGATATTGCACCAAATTTATGTTTATCTAATTGGCTTATGTAGACATAACATTCATGAGCCCTATCTTAGGAGTTTGATTGTTTCAATTTGCCTTTTCTTAATGGCCCTGGCTTTTTTGTTCTCATGTTTGTTTTAAAGAAGGTACATTTTTGTGTCTTGTTACGTTTAAAGCATTTTGAAATATTGTTTAAACTCACTCTCAGCATCACTGCTGAATCACTGCCTTGTGTAACAGTTCCTAGTCCCCAGTTTGCAAAGTATGGCACTTTTGATGAGATCTCATCAGTGGGAGTGCCCTTTGAGACAGGAGCGAAGGTGAAAATTTTACCACCTTGGTGCGAATTTGTGAGTCTGGTGTGAGGAAGGCAACACTAAAAATCAACAAAATCATGTGGGAGAAGTGAAAAACTGAATTCTTCAACCATGGGTGTGTTTTCCTCCCTGGTATATTGCGGATTGGTGCAAATTTTTGGTGACTGGCAGTGCGAATTGGTGTGATAATTATAGGTGGCTGGTGCAACTTGTCTGGGCTGCTGCTATACTTTGCAGACTGGCCTAGTCCTATGTTCTTGGGCAGGAATAGAAAACAGGGATGTGCCTACTTAAAATATTTTGACTAATTATGTTTTGGTGCTTTGTGTCAGGGGCACAAACTATCTCATATTTTTACCATGACCTCTGAACAGTGAAACTGCTTCATATTATTATGTTCATGCACAATGTTTGTCTTAAACAATGCACCCTTTTGGACAGCATATGGAGAGAATTTGGAATATTTCATGTTTGATATCCAGCACTGGCTATCTTATAAGAAATTTCGGTTTGAAATATCTGAATGACTCGGATCTTGGAACTCTGGCCTCAAACTCTGGCAAGGTGAAAAGCTGTGGTAGCTGCTGAAGAATGTGTTATGTTTTATGCTTGCTTTCTTTTTAATACATGTCTTTTGCTTTTCCAGTAATGTAACATCAGGTGTCACTAGAAGACTACAGCAAGATCTACATCAAGACCTCAGGATGTACATCCTATCACAAACCAGGAGATAACTTTTTAACACCAGTCAATGAAGGGGCTTGGAGCTGATCAAACACTGGACTAGTAGACACATCTTATTTTCTTGCCAGTTATGAGTGAGAAGAGAGATCTCCTTCTTGTGGCCTGCCATCAGGGCTACCCATTAGTGTATGTGTGGCTACTGAGCTGGGAACCTACTCGCCCAATCTATAGATTTCTGAGTTCTTAGTCTTACACCGCAATGTGGTTAGCTTCTGGTGCCGATGACAGCAAAACAGCTTGCTTGCCAAATGTAGATGTCGCCACAGCGTAGTCTCAGTGGCGGCATCTACATTTTCATAGGTAGTGCCATCGGACCCACTTTGGTATTGCACAGTCTAATTCCAAAAAGTGTTCTTCGTCCGTGTTTGAATATCGATGTTCCCTGGAATCTGACTGCGGCAGTAAAATTAACACTTTAACCGTAAATGGCCTGGCTCGATTCGTATTTCATTGAGCAGCCGCATCTCGTTTTTCAATAATTAGCCGCAACTTTGACTCGAATTTTAAGTAGGTTATTTTCTTTCACGCGCGTGCTGTGGTTTTGCTACATTTAGAACAGCGTCCTAACCTGCTGCTGCTGGCGAGACCGCCTATAAGGCGGTCACATTTGTAAGTTGCTTAATCCTCTCAGCGATGTTGAGTGGGCACATTGTTCTTCGTCCGTGTTTGAATATCGATGTTCCCTGGAAACTGACTGCGGCAGTAAAATCAACACTTTAGCCGTAAATGGCCTGGCTCGATTCGTATTTCATTGAGCAGCCGCATCTCGTTTTTCAGTAATTAGTCGCAACATTGACTCGAATTTTAAGTAGGTTATATTTTCTTTCACGCGCGTGACGTGCTTTTACTGCATTTAGAACAGCGTCCTAACCTGCTGCTGCTGGCGAGACCGCCTACAAGGCGGTCGTATTTGTAAGTTGCTTAATCCTCTCAGCGATGTTGAGTGGGCACATTGTCAAAATATGCTTTTGTCACGATTCAGAGCTTCTTTATAGCTCTTAAATTTTCTGGTTTCCAATCTGTTTACGTGGCATCTGTTCCCTGACGTTGCAGTGTGTGTTATTTTCATCGATGAGAACGATACATGTCAAGTGCGTGGCGGCCTGGTAAATGGTATTTTGCAAGGAATGTGTGGCCTGGATTTTTATCCAATATGGATTTTCATGCGTTTTTCCTCTTCTGCTATTTAATCTCCTTTTGCACTTTTGTTTCACAGGACAAAGGAGAAGTGCATGTACCGTGTTTGTCGCTCCTTAGCACGAAAATTTGAAAGAGAAAAATACATCTAGCACGAAAATTACATATAGTGTTGGAAACATAGTTTTCAAGCTACAACTAAATATAAGTGAATATTTGCGCAGGACATGGCTGGAAGTCTCTTCTCGATCCAGGGGGTCCTGGGTAGGTTAACGTTTGTACGGCCATACAAGCCTATACAAAGCCTATGGGAGACCCAAATTCCAAGGGGTCCTGACTTCCCAACCCCCGCGGGATTTTCCACCCATGGCGCTGGAATATAAAGTTAACAATGTCCCTGATCCACAAACGCAATCACGTTGTATTTACACTTTCTCCACACTGCCTAGACGTGCCACGTACTAATCTGACGGAGCAAATTACGATAACCTGAATGGAAAGAAAGTATATGTGTAAATAAGATGTTTCTGATAACCAGGGCTGCCAAGTCACACAGTGAGACGCCAGGTTTTGCGTCGAGTGAATGAAATAAGCTGACGCTCCAAGCGGAAAGGGGGCGGTGCGCTGGGGCGGTTCTAGCCGGAACCTGGGTGCAGGGTAAAAGGGATGAGTTCTCAATCGGGGGGGGCATATACTCCGTTTACCCCAGGGGCGTAGCCAGGATTTCGCTCAGGAAGGGGTGGCACCTCGAAAAGGGCCCCTGCGACAGCCCCAAAAGGGCCCTGATGGGTAAAAAGGGCCCTCCTTGTTACAGAATAGAGTGCTGAACAGGCCCTGTCTGGTATAAAGTGCCAAATTTGGCCACAGAGCATGGTGCAGACGAGCCGCCCTTCGCACGGATCGTGTCCTCAGGGAGCCCTTCGGGCCCTCAGGGAGGGGCGGCTGTCCCTTCCGCCCCCCCTTGGCTACGCCCCTAGGTTACCCTGTTTGCAGGGGAGGGGAAGATAAACATTAAAAGAGCATCAGTTGCATTTTAGGGGACCAAGAGGATAGGCGTATCCAGGATTGCCAAAAGAGGGAGGGGGGCACTTTCCCGAGGGACGCCACTTTTGAGCTGTCAAAACCTATCAGGTGGGCGCAAAATCCTACCGGGGGCGCTTATTTTCGCATTCGAGGAGGGGGGTGGTGGGAAGTGGAATTTCAGGAGGTGCCATCGACCTTTCAGGGGGCGCCATGACCATTTCAGTGGGCACCGAGGGTTAATCGAAAGGAGGGCACTTGCACCTCTGCCCCCTGGATCCGCCTATGGGGGAGCCAAGAAACGTTTTTGGAGCCCAAGAATCAATTGGGGGAGCCAAGATTAGTTTGAGAGGATCTTTCCGCTTTGATCTATCAGATGCATCCATGGTGGACCTCTCCTTTGCACCTCGGCAGCCTGGACACTTGCTGAGCTGAAATAATGTTCATGAAAATTGAAAAACTGGCATCTCTAGCTGGTTGCAACAGCTGACACTAGCTTCTGTGTTTGCGTTCGTAACTCTGTGTCTCATTTTTAAATCAATTTGAACGTGAAGCTTGCGACCAAATGCTATTTCAAAAACAAATTAGCGAGATCTTTATTATATTTTTTCCTCCAATTTTGTTCTATATGTATTGAAAAAAACATAGATAACAATTGTTTCGGCACATCACCCCATACACCGAACGTACTCATTATCCAGTTTCTAGCAGGAGATGGACAACTGGAAAAACTACACTTGAAGCACACTACAAGTACCTATTAGTGGATCTGGTATAAAAATAAAAAAAATTGAGCATGAGTGTCACTACTTGCATTCCTTTTATTCTCCTATATTATGCTATTGCACAAGTCAAACGACCAAAAGAGAAATATACATGTTTTTAGTCTCGGAACACTTTACAACTATACACACACTGCAAGCGCACTTCATTCTGTCCATCACTATCTGTTAGATTCTGGCGCAAAGCTCACGAAAGCTCATAGCACTGAGCCCACTAGCGCCACCAGACGGGAAACGCCCAGCAAAAACTCCAGTTTCTAGTGCCGACCCTCCCGCGCCGAGAGTAGTGTCTCGTCCAGCAATAAATAAATCAAACCAAAAGCGTAGTGTTCGCCACTATCGAGCAGAGCCCATATCCAAACTAAATTTGGAAGAATCTACTATTTCCTCCTAAAATTAGACTAGAGGACAATATTCAAATATTTGTATTTAAATTTTAGAGAGTATTTCTTAGGTTGTTGTTCATTTGTTTCTTAAAAATAAGAAATTGAAAACAGAAAATTGCTTTTGTGGTAATCTAATCACAAATCATCAAAATAGACTCATGGCGCACATACTAAACTTTGGTGTACCCGTCCTCTATTACCCTGGGTCTAATGAGTATTATTTTCTAGGCAAATCGCCACCGTATCACTTTGCGCTATAGTTGCATGATCTGCGCCAGCAACTGCAATATTCCTTTAATATGGTATCAATAGTATGAAGCCAATTATTTTTCCTTTCCAAATATCCAGGAGAAACTTCAGGGTATGAAGGAGGTCAGGGGCGGATCCATGCAGGGTGATGGGGCAACCCCCCCCGTTGGGCTAACCTTAAGCACCGGAAAGAAATGCCTCCTGCCGCAGCCGCTGAGCCCCCCTACGGGCTCGGTGCAGCTGTACCCCAGCCCCGCAACTTGCCTTCCAAATGCCACCCGAAGGTAGGTCTAGGGCAAGATACCTTTACTTAACACGCGCACTGGAGGGGGGCCTCGGAGGCCCCCACCTGTTTTTCCGAGGTGGCCGGAGAACCGCTTGCAGCGGAAAAACGAAACTTGGCCACATTTAATAGAATTTAATAGCGCGTCGATTGGTGAAGACTTTTTGAAAATCGGCCGAAAATTTTTTGACTTATAGGCTTTCAAAGTCAGACCTGCATTTTGAGATCGCCGTAAACGCGCGGTCGGACCAGTTAGCTTGCATTGAAGACCGAGTGGTGACGCCATAACGTCATATAAGCGGGACTATATGTCAAGGTCACTTCACATGAAAGTAAAGGTCAAGGTCAAAGGTCACAGGTCAAGGTCATATCTGCACTTTCAAGGTCACTGACCACTGCGCGTCCGGCCAAATGAGGTTACCCCGTCTGACATATATTATGCTATGACGTCATCGGTAGGGTACCCCAATACAAAGGTCAAGGTCAAAGGTCAAGGTCAAAGGTCAAGGTCAAAGGTCATTGGGAAAGGTCAATTCTCATTTCCCGCCAAACAGTGGCTACAGTGTTAGTCAAAGTGTAAATAATAAGTAGTATACCATATGGTGACCTTTAAGGTCAATGACCTTGAATGACCTTGACCCAAAAGTTGTGGGGAGGCCTCTTTGAGACCTCTTCTCTATGAACCTTGTCCGCCTTTAGCTTATTCCCGCCATTTTCCCGCATAATCACAGCATTTATCAATCGATACCAGCATGGCCAATATTTGACCTTTACGACCTCGTTTGACCTTGAAGATATTGACCTAGGTCAATGAAAATTGGTCATCATGTAGATCATCATAGCCCCCACCCACCTACCAAGTGGCGTTTTTCTAACCCTCTTAGTTTCTGAGATCTTAGGGGGGGCCTACCAGGCCCCCCTCCAGTGCGCGTTAGTGCCAGACCCCCTCCAGTGCGGGTGTTAAAGGTACATTCAAGAGGGGGTTTAGGGGCCCTTGTAACATAGGCGGATCCAGGGGGGCAAGGGGGCACGTGCCTCCCCGATCGACCCTCGGCGCCCCCCTGAAAGGTCGATGGCGCCCCCTGAAATGTCGCTTCCCCCCCCCCAGGATACGAAAGTCGGCGCCCACCGACAGGATTTGGCGCCCACCTGATAGGTTTTGCCGGTCATAAGTGGCGCCCCCCTGGTCCGGATGGCGCCCCCCGGGAAGGTGCCCCCTCCGATCGGCAATCCTGGATCCGCCTATGCCTTGTAATGCTTGCTTATAATGTACCCGGGGGGCCCCGGGATCAATCTTGGAGCCCCCCAGATTTGGCCTTGGGTCCTAAAGAGCTGGTTTAGGAGTCCACAATATTTTTGGCTCGATTTTGCCTCCAGAATGGTTCTCGGGCCTCTGCCTCGGAGGTCCCACGAGCCCCGCGACCGAGCCCCTTACAAACGTCTCGGAGGCCCAATGCTTCCCAAGCCGGGCCGCCTGTTCTCAGCAGTTGTAGGTCCCCAGTATTTCTTCCGGGCCCCCCTTTGGCTGCGGCTGGGCCCCTGCAGTTCACCCGGGTTTCCTGTGGCCATCTCGGCACACTGACGCTCCCGGGCACTGGAACCGCTGATGATAATACCGGGCCCCTCAGAAGTATCCCGGGCTCACTGCTGGCGAAACCGTGCCCCTATTTCCAGCCGTTGCAGAGATTTGCCCTGTAATCCACACGGGCCCTCTGTGACCCTGCGGTTCAACCGGACCTCCCGTGGCCATTGGTAGAAATCGGGGGGGGCTGAGGGTCAGGACCCCCTGGATTTTGGGCATTGGCGGACGCAGGGGGGCATTCCGGCCATGCCCCCCCAAAGCGCTGGAGGGGGAAACTATCTTTTGGCTCCCCCCAAACGCCGGAGAAACTTTTGAAAAAAGGTGTTTACACTAGGTCTGTAGAGCAAAAAAATCTTCGCTCCCCCCAGGAGGAGAGGCAAACATGGGTTTGCCCCCCCAAAAAAAAAAAAAAACTCGGGTCTGCGTCCGGTCCGCCCTGATTCTGGGTCTCTCATAGGCTTTGTATAGGGCTTGCATCGCCGTGCTAGCGTTAACCCACCTACCAGGACCCTCCCTGGATCGAGAAGATATCTCCAGCCATGCCCGTGGCTATCCGGGCCAGCTGAAATGCTTCCAGGGCCCCTGTGGTTTACTTGGGACCTTTGTGTCTGCGATCAAGCCCCTCACGATAATCTCAGACATATTGTGGCCGAAACCAGTCCCCTACTTCTAGCATGTATACCTCCCCTTTGGTCTACCTGGGCCCCCTGTGGCTACAGTTGGCCCCAGGGGCGCAGCCAGAGCTTTGGTATGGGGGGCACACCAACTTTGAGGGGCACCCCGGGGAAAAAGGGCACTTTTTAACGTAACCTAAAAAACTTGCTATATATTTGTTTATATCATTTTTTGGGCATCTCTGGTTCAATAAAAATGCAAATAAATCATTGACGGAGAAAGAAAACGCGATTAAAACCGAAAAAAGGAAAAAAATCTCAAAATATCATGGAAGTAGCCAAAAAATGACTGTTTTGGATAGATTTAAGGACAAATCAGCCAACTCATCATCAGACAAATCAGTACTTAACATCACAGAAATCAGTGGAGCTTGTGATATCTGTTACAATGTGCAGGTTAAGGCATATTGGAGTCGAAAATTAATTTGTTATGCCCACTGGTTTTGTCGTGACGAGTGAGCCATGGCTGAACGCGGATTAAGTTCCTTGCCTCCTCTCAATCGCCGTGGGGCGAGGAGTGGCATAGTGTCTTTGGAAGAACACATTTGTGCTGCCGGAAAAGTTTGGGAGATACCTTTTGAACGCGTTTATTAAGTTCTATATTCTCAAGGATCGGTCCCAGTTAAGAGTAAATAAAAGGTGAACAGGCCGGTGGCTTGGATGGGGATGGTGCGACAAGGCTGAAAATTGTGAAAACTAGTTCTTCATTTAAATTAATTAGTAGAAATCCTGGTTTAGGGGACTGTGCTCTGAGCTGAGGGGTACATGCCTTTTTATCATCCCTTCCCAGAATCCACCAGTATAATAAGCAATTTATATAACCAGGGGTGCCTAGGTATCACAAGCCGTTTTAGAGATTCCTCATTCCTCGTTAGCTCCGTTTTACAAGGGGAGTTTCCATTGGGTTCTTATTCCCCATCTATTGAAGACCAGCTCTGGGGCCCCCAAGTGTGGATCAGAGGCCTCCAGAGCAGCTTCCCTCATCCCCCCAGTCGTACCTCCAGGGACTAGACTAGCTCAGTGACCCCGCCCCGAGATGATGGGAGTTGGTCTTGTGTTCTTATTATCTGTCTATTCAAGACCACCTCAGGGGCTTCTGATGTAGATAAGGGCCATAGAGCAGCTCATGCTTCACCCAGGGACTAGACTAGCTCATTGGTCCCAGAGATGAGGTCATCAGACTGGCTCAATGGGCCACAGATAGGCTCATAGGGCCTTAAACCAGTTCAAGAAGCCCCAGAACAGTTTAAGGCGCCAGATCACCTCAGGGGGCCTCAAGCCAACTTAAGGGGCTCTCACAAGCTCAGCGCCCAGACCAGCTCAGGGTACCCTCAGAACCTAGATCCGCTCTTGGGCCCCAGATCAGCTTTTGGGGCCCCAGATCAGTTCAGGGGCCTCAAGTCAGGTCAGGGGACAAGATCAAGTCAGGGCCACTAAATCAGCTCAGTGATCCCTAACCAACTCGGGGCCCTATCAGTTCAAAAGCCCCAGAGCTGCTCAGGGGACACCAGATCGGCCCATAGGGCACAAGATCAGCCTTGAGGACAAACAATCAGATCAGTGGTCCCCGACCAGCTCGGGGTCCAGATCAGCTCGGGAATACCAGATCAAGTCAGAAGGCGCTTAATCAGCTCAGGAGCCCCATATCATCTCAGGGGCCCTCACCAGCCCCTGTGGGCCCAGCTCAGCTCAGGGCCTGGGAGCTGCTCAGGAAATCACGTAATCAACCCAGGAGGCCCGGGTCAGCTTAAAGGGCACCATATTAGCCATGGGGCACCAGACTAGCTCAGAGGGAATAAGATGGGCTCAGGAGACACACTGATGACTTAGCAGGCACCAGATCGACTCAGGGGGCATTAGTTAAGTTCAGGAGGCAGTATATCTGCTCAGGGTGCACCAGATCGATCAGCGCAGGGGGCAAGTTCAAGTCAGGGGCACTAAATCAGCTCAGGGATCCCTCACCAGCTCGGGGCTCAATCAGTTCAAAAGCCCCATAGCTGCTCAGGGGACACCAGATGCCAATAGAGCACCAGATCAGCTTCGGGAACAAACAATCAGATCAGTGGTCTCGGACCAGCTCGGGAATACCTGATCAAGTCAGGAGGCACTTAATCAGCTCAGAAGCCCCATACCATCTCAGGGGCCCTCATCAGCCTCTGTGGGCCCAGCTCAGCTCAGGGCTTTAGAGTTGCTCATGAAAACACGTAAGGAGGCCCAGATCAGCTTAAAGGGCACCAGATTAGCTCAGGGGCACCAGACTAGCTCAGAGGGCATCAGATGGGCTCAGGAGGCACCAGATCGACTCAGGGGCGTGCAGCTCAGGTGGCACCAGATTGATCCGCTCGGTGGCCAGATCAGCTCCCAGCCCCCCAGACTATGGCAGGAGCCTAATTCAGCTCAGGGAGCAACATAACAGCTCAGGGGACACAAGGTGGGCTCAGGGCCCACCAAACCAGCTCAGGGGGCACCAAGCCATCTAAGGAGACATCAATAATCAGCTGAGGGGGCACCTAATCAGCTGAAGAGGAGACAGAATCAACTTGGGGAGGCATGAGATCAGCTCGAGGGCCCGGATCAGCTCAAGGGGCACTAAATCAGCTATTAGGGCACCAATCAAGTTCGGAAGCATTAGACTAACTCAGAGGGCATTATATAGGTTCAGGAGGCACACTTATTTGCTCAGTAGGGCACTCGATTGACTCAGTGGCACCAGATCAGCTTAGAGGGCAAGTAATCAGCTCAAGGGGCCAAGACCAGCTGAGAGGCCACGAGATGGGCTCAAGGAGCACCAGATTAGCTTCACCCGTACGATTATTGGCGACGATGAGGCATTAGCTGGACACATACTAGGTTCCCATACTCTTCCCGGGTGCTTGGAAAGGCGACAGAATGCCCTAGCTGACCGAAAAAGGTATTAACCCTCGCCCCACCGGGAGGGGGCCATCGATGGCCCCCTAAGGTTTTTCCGTGATAGCAGAAAAAGACGAGGCGCAGCACCGCGGTTGAGGGCTCTACCTCTCACTGCATCATTTTCCCATCATCCCTGAAATTTTTTACCCCGGGTCACCCAAGGTCAGGTCACCAGACGAGGTCAACCAAGGTCACCTCACTTCACCTTTAGAGCTCTGTAAGAGCTACATTTCAAAGTCGATCGATTTGAAACTTCCTACACTTCATGACCCCTCCAGGGTCTACAAGGTGTATATCCGGGATTTTTGATTTCGTGCCCTGAGGTCAGGTCACGAGGCGACCTCTCCCATTGGAAAAGCATGGGAAAAGCTATTTCATGATATAAAAGCCACCAAAATGATTGCAAATACTCAGACTGCTCAGAACAACGTTTTTGGACACCCTTTCACGGATCCCAGGGGTCATATTTTCCCTTTGATTTTTCCAAGGTCATCCAAGGTCACCAGAGGTCAAAAACAGTATTTTGACAATAACTTTTTACCTGATTGAGCTAGAGCAGTGAAACAAACACCATCGTGTTTGTCTTGTCATTGGCTTTCATTTGATATACGGCAAGGTCACTTTTTGACCTTTCGTGACCTCAGGTCATATTAGGTCACGAGGTGACCTCTGGCGGTCAAACCACTGGCGGGAGGTCTTTACGTTCCACATAGCGGAAAAAGTACTGGCAATTTGCTATCAAATGTACTTTACCAGGCCTCAATAGCTCTAATGACATAAGAGTTATGCCCAGTTTGCTTAATCATTGCATATTTGAGTGAAAATAGCCGATCTTGACCTAATTTGACCTCTGGAGGTCAAACCATTGACCTGAGCACTAAAACATGCGAAGTAATTTCTTACTGAATTCACGCGAGCTTTCTATTGCACTTTGCAGATTTGCGCTAACGCCCATATTTTCGGAGTTAGAGGGAGGGGCCATCGATGGCCCCCCGTGGGGCGAAGGTGGCGCCGGACCCCCGGTGGGGCGCGGGTTAAATTGTCTAAAAATAGTTTCAATCGCTACATGCATTCCAGTTGCATCTAGGTTCAACGGCGTAGGGCACTAAATTTCGAGCGGCACGGCCCAAATTTGTGTACACCACCTGGCAATCAAAAGGGCACCCCAGCAGTGATGGAAGGCACGTGCCCCATCTGCCCCCTGGACAGTAGAACAACTCCGGGAGGCATTAAATAAGCTCAGGGGCCCGGATCAGCTTAAGGGGCACTAAAACAGCTAAAAGGACACCAGGCAAGCTCGGAGGCTTGAAACTAACTCAGAGAGCATTATATAGGTTCAGAAGGCACACTTATTTTCTCAGGGGCACCAGATTGACTACGAGGGCACCAGATCAGCTCAGAGGGCACATGATCAGCTCCAGGGGGCACCAGATGAGCTCCGCTCGTACGATTATTGGCGGCGATGAAGCATTATGTGGAAACGGATTACGTGCCTATACTCTTCCCGGGTGCTTGGAAAGGCGACAGAATGCTTTAGCTGACCAAAAAGGCACTTAATTGTCATACAGTAGTTGAAATCGCTAAATGCGGTCTAGCTCCATCTGGGTTCAACGGTGTAGGGCACTAAATTTCGAGCGGCACGGTCCAAAGGGGGTACACCACCTGGCAATCAAAAGGGCACTCGGCACCGATGGGGGCACGTGCCCCCTTTGCTCCCTGGCTGCGGCCCTGGACAGTAGATAAACTACGGGAGGGCACTAAAACAGCTAATAGGGCACCAGGCAAGCTCGGAGACATCAGACTAACTCAGAGGCATTATATAGGTTCAGAAAGCACCATTATTTTCTCAGAGGGGCACCAGATTGACTACGAGGGCATCAGATCAGCTCAGAGGGCACATGATCAGCTCCAGGGGCCAAGACCAGCGCTCAGAGGGCACCAGATGAGCTCAAGGGGCACCAGATTAGCTCTGCCCGTACGATTATTGGCGACGATGAGGCATTATCTGGAAACGGATTACGTGCCTATGCTCTTCCCGGGTGCTTGGAAAGGCGACAGAATGCCCTAGCTGACCAAAAAGGCACTTAATTGTCAAACAATAGTTTAAATCGCTAAATGTGGTCTAGTTCCATCTGGGTTCAACGGTGTAGGGCACTAAATTTCGAGCGGCACGGTCCAAAGAGGGTACACCACCTGGCAATCAAAAGGGCACCCCGGCACCGACGGGGGGGGGCACGTGCCCCCTGTGCCCCCTGGCTGCCCCCTGGTTGGCCCCCTGCCTTGCTTTCGGGACCCCTTTGGTCTCGGCCCTCTGTGGCTACAACATACGTCCCTACTTGGGAGAAGAAAGCATAATGTCTTAAACTCTTAATTCAAGCAGGCCACAGAACATTGTATGCGATCTGAGATGGTCTCGATCAGGGACCCTAGTTGACATTTGTCCAGTCCCTGGATTTGTGGAGTTTAAATCAAATGTTGAACGGACCGCAGGGATTTTAGGGTCAGTTCATAGTTTTGTGGGCGTTTGGAGTTCTCGGAATTTTCGCCCCCCAAAAAGGGTGTTTAACGTTTTTTTGTGCTCGCTGGCCGACATATTTTTATATGTATTAGTTTTTTTAATTTATACCTTGCACGGCCGGTCACTCAAAGTTATTCCGGGCCCCAGTGGCGGATCTAGTCGGTCGGTTTGGGAGGGGCAAACCAAAGTCGAAAAGCAAAAAAAGGCACGCAGTGAAAAGTTATGACGGTGGAATTTGGGATATTTGAGGCGAAAGGCAAAAAAAGATGTCAAGGGGTGAAAAATATGGGCTCAACATACTTTTTCCTTTCCAAGACCCATATTTACACTGAACTTTACTCGTTCTGTTTGAAGTTAAGAGTTGAAGCACCCAAAGCTTGCTTATAAACTAAAAAGAAGTCGGGGCATAAAGGAGGTCAACCGCTTTGGGAGGGGCAAAAACAAAGTTTTACCCCGAGCTTTTCCGTTAGTACAGGGGAAAATGCCTTTCCCCTTGGATCCGCCACTACGGGGCCCTCGTCAGGGTTCGCCCCCTTACAAATTTCTGGGTTTGCCCCTGAAACCCATCACTGAAAGGCGAACTTCATCTGTAATTTTATTTTCAGACTTTTCAAGTTAAGATTCCGTGGTCCTCACGGATCAGTCGCTGTCTAAATCTGCCCTTCGCTTGAGAAAATTCTAAGAAAGTATATATATGGAGAAGCAGATATTATCCACGCGCCCCACTGGGGGAAATTCGGCCCCCTCCTGGTTTCCCCCAGATAACACAAAAAGGAAGAGACGCAGAACAACGAAACCTACATTATCTTATCCCTGATCCATTTTGCGCACCTGACCAAGTTTTTAGGCCAGGTCATGCCCGGTCAAGGAGCTCTCCAAGGCCAAGCGACCCAACCTCAAAACCTAGAACCACGAGTTTGAAAGCGGCGCCTAAGAAACATCAGTCCACCGATCAGTGGCAAACTTTCATAATATGATGAGGTTATTAGGGTCTACAAATCTGCAATCTCGGAATTTTGATATTGCTGACCTAAAGTGGGGCCAATTTTTAGGTCACCTCATTATAAGTCTATGGTGAAAAATAGAAAGGGCTCGTTTTCAGAAAATACTGGATAGATAAAACTGAAAATCATCAAATCGTGCATTCTTGCCATGATCTTGATCTTAAAGTTGAGTTTTTCACCATCCGACCTCTCAAAGGTCATGTCAGATCACAGGAGCATACAGTGATTGTTTTGCCAATAACTTGTCACTGAATTGAGATAGAGACTTCTATTTTGCTTGCATTGTACTTGTATTAAATCGGGGAGTCGATTGATATGCAGAATGACCATACCAGGTCGCCCTGTGACCGCGACCTAGCTCGATGCCAGGCCAATTTCACAATTTGACCTAGCAAGGCCATATTATACATCATTCGATTCGCCGCGATGAGAGGAATCCACTGATGCATAAATATTTGCTCTAGGTACGCTGAGTAAAAATCTAGAGGAGGAGACGTACACTGCCCTGTTGTAAGCCTATGGAAACTTCTTTGACCTATGCTGACTTCAAAATTGACCTGCCAGAAAAAAATACTTCCTATAATTTCTCTTCGTCTCGTCATGAGCTTTTGAACACCGTCCATAATTTTTCTTTACCTTTCCTGGGAAATGACATACGGAGGGGGGTGAAATACGCCCCCCCAGCGGGGCGCGTCATGCCAGGGACCCCAGCGGAGCGCGTGTTATTATGCAGAAGTCAGTCCCTCGGGAGGACGGAATAAAACTTGGTCTTCAGCTCTTTGCAATAAGCTGGACTAATGCATGTACCCAAGCTCCTGTATGAAGGAATATCGCAATTCGCATTGTTCCTTGTGACTGTAAGGTTTTCGTCACATGAAATTACTTTCTTTTCGTCAAGCAAGGCGTGTTTTCACATCGTAAGCTTTCTTTCTTTGAGATCAAATAAATGCAAGTCATGTGTTTTTCACAAACTGGCTGGGATAATTGAACAATTCGAGCAAATAGGGGGAAAATTGTTTCCTTTAGGTCACAATTTTATATAGCTGTGATTATTGAGACCCGCGTTGGCAAAATTGGAAAGGTACATTTATTGTTGCACCCCGCATCGCTCATTTGCTTGTTAGTTAGCCCCCCCCACCCCGTTCCGCTGACAGCTTCATCATGGGCCAACACGTGTGAATGTTGTTAAAAATACACGAAACACAGGTAGGATAAACATGACATTTCGATGGGACCATTTTAGCCAGACATTGTCCATCGAAATGTGACGTTTACCTGCGTCTCATATACGGTTTTAAAATTGTACTTTTCACATTTTTGCTCCTGAAGAGGTTGTTAGCGAACTTTTTGCTGGCAAGCACATGATTAACACATATAACACTTTGTGAAGAATTTGTCCTCCACATACACATTTATCAAATTGAATCAAATTGAAATATCAAAAATCAAATTGACCACCGCGGTTGCGCAGTTGGTTAAAGCGTCGCCGTTGTATGAGGGAGGTCCCTGGATCAAAGCTGACCTCCGGCAGCGTTTTCCTCGACCGCCTCCTACCCGGGAGATGGCAGTAAACTGGGTAGTGCTTGCCTCGACATGGGAGTTTCTCTGACCAACCAACGCCCTTGTTATTGGAAGCACGGGCCTGATCAGCCTTTAAATAGATCCACCGGTCCGGTGGTGCCCCCCGAGGGCACGTCCTCGCCTCGTGTCACTGGAGCAGTCTTCTGCTCCGCCGGGCCCGAGAAATCGGGGTAGCCTCGCCGGTATCATACGGTGGGGTATGTGAAAGGGAGCGTGCGGGCACGACGTCCCGCAAGGGTGCCGAAAAATGGAATACATCTGTTGTGTACATGGTGTGACTGAGTGTATATGTGATCCAAATGTGTAGAAATGTCCCCAGGTTGGGGGCGCAAAAAAATATTAAAAAAGCTTACATTGCCAACGTGATATCTAAAACTTACGTTTTTAGGATAGGCGTCAAATTATTCGATCCCGAGATTTAGCTTGCGTGTTCGAGCTTTTGGCCTGTGTCATTTGCGGAAAACACTCATGCATTCCTGAATAGCACACATTCATTGCACAACATTGGATATTGTATTACACATAAGCCACACTGCTATCATTTGACACCGCAAAATAACATACACCAACATGCGCACGATGGGTTCTTCATTCCTCTAGGTCTCCATGTATGTACTTCCCTCGCCATGTCTTGGGAAGAGGTACAACACCGGGACAGGGTACTTGGCCCGGTACCTCACAGATGCAGAACCGCCCACAGCCCTCCCCGAAGTTGGACACGTTCTCTTCTATGTGGGCCTGCTTCTCCTCCGCAGCTAACAAGGATCTGCAAGAGGCGGGGATCAGTGACTTCATGGTGAAGGAAAACTATCGAGAATACATTAACTACAGGCTCGTGTTCAGCTTCCAGGCGTTTAAAAACTATTTAACGCGCAAATATTGTAGCGAAATTCTGGGATACATGATCCCTGTGCACAATTTTGGAAATTATTGTGTTCTCCGTAAACTAAGGCCTACACGCCATCCAAACAAAATGATACCTTTTTGAAATTTTGAAACAGGTCTTAAAACCAGGGTGAGGGCTGCCGAACGCCGTCAGTCTAGAGAAATATTCTGTTCACGTGTCTAAAAAACATAAAGACAGTCTAAAACAGGATCTGGACAGGTGATTATTCACATTCAAGCATCTGGCAGAATTACCCCATGTCAATTCGAGGTCTTGGCTCACACTATGAACAAAAATTTTTCAGCATTGCATTTTGATGATTCTGATGAAAGGGTGTGTCCAAACTATATAATCAGTGTATTTGCTCCATTTTCGTCAATGAATCGAGGAGGAAGCCTATTACGCGTCTTAACAACATATTATTATGCTCCTCGGCTCAGCACTGCGCAATCTATAACAAACAAAAACAGTCATTGTCGACGCTGGGAGAAGTCACTGCCGACGCAGCCCTGGAAAAGTTGGAGCCCTGTTCGGACCAGTCGACATTGTGACGAACTTAGTGGAGAGTGTCAAGTTATGGCTACAACCTTTTGATTCGTACGCCATTCATGCCACGCTAGGTCATAGTGTAACTCTTGTGTAACTCTTAACCGCTCGTGACAAATTTGGACTTTGAGTCCGGCCCAGAGCCGGAATCGGCTAAAATTTCACCGACTCCGACTCCGGCCAAAGCTGCCGACTCTGAAAGACTCCGACACCGCAGCCCTGCAATTACGCCGAATAGCGGCCTTGAAACATTGAAAAGTATTTCATTCGCCATATCACTCAGTACCTTTCTGCAACATCAGTATAATGAAGAAGCGACAAACATGGAACGCAGGGACCCGGAGGATTCTGCAACAGCCCTCCCTTTCGCCTCTAATTTGTAGCATCCAAAACGTTTGAAGACAGCTGAGGAACGAAACCCTTGTTCACCTGCTGCAGGCATTACAATACGTTGCCATGGTTACTGCAGTCACGTGAGTGCCTGGGGGCGGGGGCGGGCAGAAGGTGAATCTGAATGTTCGAGCTCATTCCTTGGCAAATGGTGAGCTATGGGAAAAATGAAATATTAAACAGGGTATTGATTGGTACGCTTATCACTAGGCTGCCTTAGTTCAAACCCCACTATCAAGGTATCACATTATTTTAATCCTATTTCCACTGGGCTCCCGGCTACCACTATTTCCAACAGGGGGGGCAGATTCTGCCCCCCAAGATCTCGAAATCTACCCGGCTGATTTTTAAAATTCAAACTGCCATCAATTTTTCTCGCGCTTAACTCTACTTTGAAAAAATAAAATTACAGAATTTTGAAAATGGAGGGTAGGAGGGTTCAAAATATACAAAATGTCTGCCTTTTTTAGATTATCCGTAACTCTCGTCTCTTAGGCTTGATTTTCACGAAACTAGTATGGATTCACAGGAAATTGCTTGGAAATGGTCATACTTCTCATTTAAGCGAAATTCAAACTTCAAGGGCGGTTCTAGGGCCAGCAATTTGGGGCTAATTATATGAATTTTTCATGACTTCTTTTTTGCAGAAATGCATACGCCAGGTACAGTGTGATATCTCTGATGTCAAGCACAGTGCTCAAATATCAAACATATGTCAGAGGCGGATTTAGGGAGGCAAAATAGTGGAGTAAGACACAAATTACCCCACATTTCAGGTATGGCTACTTTTCAAAATACCCCGCCTTTATCCACCCCTGCCCGAGCCGGGGAACACTCCTAGATCCGCCTATGGATGAACTGTGTCCATTTGGTGTTTGGACTGAATGCATATCTACGATGATTTTCCCCATTCAATGCAGACTAGATTGCAGACACAACACTAAAATACGTTCGAAAGTTTGTGAACCCCCTAATTACGGTACCTGAGCAAGCCTATAATATCCTTTTATCATATAATACAGGAATAGAGTCAATACATTCTTATCTTTACCCCTCCCGTTCATTCAATAGGAAGTTTATTCACTTTGGAAGAGTTGGAATGGATAACAGTGTAGACCCCATTTTAAGCTCCTGGAACGGCCTATGGACAAAAATATATCGAAATACACATTGAATGTCACCCCAAATCTCAATTAGTGTTAAAACTGAATGCATAGTTACAATGCTTTGTCCCATTCAATGCACACACAACCCCTACATGAACTTGAGTGCTAGTAAACCCAGGGGCGTAGCCAAGGGGGGCCGGCAGGGGACAGCCACCCCCCTCCTGAGGGCCCCAAGGGCCCCCTGAGGACACGGGCCGCGCGAAGCGCGGCTCACCCGCACTGTGCTCTGTGGCCAAATGTGAAATTTTATACCAGACAGGGCCCTCTTAAGTCCTCTTCAGCACTCTTTTCTGTAACAAGCAGGGCCCTTTTCACTCATCAGGGCCCATTTGGCGTTGTCGCAGGGGCCCTTTTCGGGGCGCCCCCTAAGCAAAATCCTGGCTACGCCCCGGAATGAACCCCCTAAATACGGTACCTGAGCACGCCTATTATTTACTATCATCATATAATACATATATGGGATCAATGCATGGTTATGTTTACCCCTCCGGAACATTCTGTATGCTATTTACTTTGGAATAGTGCAGATGGGTAACATTGTAAAGCCCCCATTTAGAGCTTCTGAAACCGCCTATGGCCAAAATTATATCAAAATACACATCAAGTGTCATCCTAAATCTCAGTAATAGCATTTACACATTCCAACTGCCGCCAATTCGTAACAGACAGCTTTATTGTAGGACAAATGCAACGCAGGCGACAATGCTCGGCTTCTGGATAAACCCCCAAATTAGCGAGCCATAGCCCCGCCTCTGGCAAATATATATTTGAAAAATTTTCAGAGAACATGCGCTATTTAGTTTTAAGAAAGTTCACAAAATTTCAGGAGCGTATCTAGAACCGTTTCGGAGATACCACAGAAAAACCTGAGGGGTGGGAAGAATCTGCCCCCTGTTGGAAATAGGGTTAAGAAGTGAATTTCCACAGCCGCAACAATACAGCCAGGAGGAAAAACCGAACACCAACGAAAGTAAGTTGAAAGTATTCAAAGGAGCATGCAGCCAGAATAACCACGCACCTGATAAAGGGATATCAATACTACTTACTCTGATTTTCCTAAGACCTTGATGAGATGTGAAAGGATATCTTCTTTTGATTTTCCTTCCGCATCGACCAGTACTTCTTCGTCCTTATCTGCAAACACAGACAATGATGCACTGATCGTGAAATTAACCTTTTGGGCTTAGTGAAAAGAATGCCGTTGTTTTCACTTACGGAGGGAACAAAAAATCCCAACAATAATGTTAAGGGGAATGTGGCACTTTGGTACATAGAAATATGATACGGATGATGCGAGCAACGTCCTCAGCGGAAAATCCGTTACGAGCCGTGCTTTTACCTCACTATGCATTTAAATAGCCCCCGCGTGTAATTTTCAGCACGTGGAAACGCTGCTAACAGGTCTTAAAAGGGAGTGGACCAATTTGTGAAAATCCTTAAAAGAACATTTTAATCCTTGCCCACCGGTGGGCCATCGATGACCCCCAAGGGTTTCTTCCGGGATAATAGAAAAAGGACGAAGCGCAGCACCGCAGTTGAGTGCTCTATCTCTCACCCCATCATTTTCCCATCATCCCTAAATTTTTCACTCCGGGTCACCCAAGGTCAGGTCACCAGACGAGGTCAACCAAGGTCATCTCACTTCAATTTCTGAGCTCTATAAGAGCTAAATTTCTTAGTCGATCAATTTAAAACTTCCCACACTTCATGACCCCTCCAAAGTCATGAAGAATTTTTCGATTTCGTGACCTGAGATCAGGTCACGAGGTGACCTCTCCCTTTGAAAAAGCATGGGGAAAATTTGTCTTATGATCTAAAAGTCACAAAAATGATTGAAAAAGCTCAGCGTGCTCTGAAAAGCGTTCTGAGACACCCTTTCACGGATTCCAGGGGTCATATTTGCCCTTTTACCTCTCAAAGGTCATCCAAGGTCACCAGGGGTCAAAAAAGCATTTTGACAATAACTTTTGACCTAATAAAGCTAGAGCGCTGAATCAATCATCATCGTGTAAGTCTCGTCACTGGATTTCATTTCATATGCGGCAAGGTCACTGTCTGAATTTTCGTGACCTCGGGTCATATTAGGTCACGAGGTGACCTCTGGAGGTCAAACAACTGGCAGGGGGTCATTACGTTCCCCATAGCGGAAAAAGGTCTGGCATTTTCCTATCAAATATGCTTTACCAGATCTGAATAGCTCTAACTGCGTAAGAGTTGCCGCCCCGGTAGCCCAGTTGGTAGAGCGTTGGGCTCCGGCCCGCTGCTCAGACACATGCAGTGGCAGTGCGTGTCCAGGCTTGGGATCGGTTCCCCTGAGACGCCCCGGCGCTCAATGGTTTGCCCGACGTAGGTCGGCTGGCAACTGACTGGTGAGAGGGTGACCTGAGCGGGGCGGCCGTCCCTGTGCTTTGTGGGACGTTAAAGGGAATGTGGCACCTTGGTCGAATCCTGGAATTTAGTGTAATTAGGCGTACTTTTAGTCAAAAATAATGAAACCACTCATGATTTCTCTGAAAAATGTACAATAAGCTCAATATTTGGTTTTTAAAAATACTGCTCTAGAGAAAGAAATTAATATCAGCCTGTGGATGATGTCACGATCTGGCAACTACTACCATACTTGAAACGCTTCGAGGGCTTCAATTGGCTGATGCTCATCGTGACGTCGGCATATGTCGTCACACCAGTAGCTCACAACAATGGCCGCCGGCGACGGGGGGCTGAGGGGGGCTGGTGTCAGGTAGGTTTTAGCTTTTTTCTACGGAAATATCGAGTTCCAAGACAAATGAAATATGGAGTACCGGGTTTTCCGACCTGCTTTACAACTTGGCTATCTCAGTTAAAATCACGTTGTGAAGGTTCCACATTCCCTTTAAACTTTGACTTCTAAATTAACCCTCCATTGAGGGAGTTGCTCGTTCGGGTGGTGGGGCCGGGGTGTCCGTGACAAGTCCCTTGATGACTTTAGCGACACTCCGACTCCAGCAACCGTACTAGGAGCAACTTGAACAAAATTCATATATTAAAAAGAAACAAAATTTATGCCAAGTTTTTTAAGCATTGCATATTTTAGTGAAAATAGACAATCGTGACCTAACTTGACCTCTGCAGGTCAAACCATTGACCTGAGCGCTTAAACATGAGAAGTAATTGAATTACTGGATTCAATCCCAAACGTTGATAATAGACTCGCTATAAAGCTCCAATCACAGCATTTTCGCACGGCGAAAATAGCATTCAGTACAAGAAGAAGCACTGGTGTAAGAGCTGAACGTCAGATATCACTACGGCGGCCAAGTTTATTCAGTGTTGGAAAGATTATGCATATGTCTGATGCAAGGAAACAGTTTCAGAGTTGGAATTTTGACAAAAACATTTGTAACTTGTTTAGATAAGTGCGGGGGAGGGAGGATATGATGTGTATTGCGATTATTGGACTAATTTTGGCCCAAGAACGCTCTGAACTGGACAAATTTTTGCCTACGCTCCCGGTCGACACGCAGTTGAATGCTGGTTCACTCACTAGCATGGTATTTTCAACGAGTGGGCGAGACGTAGGACTTACGACCAATCACATTACTGCAACCATACGGAAGGTATTCCTTCAGGGTTTGAAATAAGTCAATAGGCCCCCTTAATTTTAGCTTTAAAGCTGGCGGAAATTTTATACCGGGAGCTTTGGGTGAAATTAAATATGCAGATATTGGTTTTTCAACACGCTCTACAAAACTGCTATCTCAGTCCAAAATCCATGATAAAAGTGGGACACTCCCTTTAAGGTACCCTCAACCAGCAGGGCGCGTCAAAAGTAAGAGGATGGGTGGAAAAAGGAGGTGGTCCTTAACTAGAAAACCAGATGAATTTGGCGCCGATTACTTTAGCTTTTCCCGCTTCTAAACGTGAACCTACTGAAGCTTTCTCGGGTTGATTGCAACTGACTTGAAACCTGACAGCTTTTAATTGTCTTCTCCGCCCCCCCTCCTTCACAGTCTTCGCCAGATCCTTCCCAGTGAAAAGGCCGCGACGAAGCACCTTGCAAACGACGTCCCCCTATCCTACATGCCAATCGCCTACGGAGAGCAATATGGTCACAAAAATACCTATTAGATACACCAGTCCCGGCACTCTGTAAATCCGGGGAGGAATACATGGGGAAAGGGAACAACCTCAAAACAGGGCCTCTGATTCCGCAAAAATAACACTTCAAACCGTAAACTCATAATCATGTATTACAAACACTTCCACTCAAAATTTATGAGGCTTTTAAAGTGTTGTATTGCTGAGTGTGAAGTGATTAAAACCTGTGAAAGGGGGCGGTAAGGATGGAATAGGTGGGATTCTACCTGAAGGGGTCGCTACTCTCACAGGGGCAAGCGCTCACACTCACAGCCCCCAGGCCACTTTAAAATCTTACACACATACACACACGATTGCCAACCCACTTCGAAGAATCACTTGGGATATCTAAACTCAAGTAAAATGAGTTCCAAAATGATCAACACTTCGGCTTAGTGTTCGCTCTTCTTCGATTTCATTAATATTGAAGTTTCATGTGATCAGAAGGGAGCAGCACTTACCCAAAAACAATCGGATGAAAGGCGTAGGCATCATATTCTTCATGGTCACGATTTGCACATTTGGATTTTTAAATTGAATTTGCGGTGTGTACCAATGAAGGAACTGCCTGAAATTGGACATAAAGATCATTGCTAACACTAAAACCACAACCGTTGCCAACACTGAATGATAACGCCAAGCGCAGCTTGTATCATAATCTGCATGCATTATATATACGTAGAACTGAATATTCCAGCTTCATCATCGAAACCTTATCCAAAAATTGCATGGTTCAATACAAAGTTTCAGGGAAAGTGCTTACAAAGTAAGAACAACAAGTAGTAAAAGACATGAGGACAGCAGGTCCCGAGTTCACTTGTATAACTCACTCAAGTCCCTTGTGCTCTGGTTGTTTTTTGTTGTAGTGCACGAGCATAATGCGCACCCTCTCCTTAAAGACCAGCGGACCCTTCTCCAGGTACTTCAGTGTGTGACGAATAGGATCCGTTCCCAGTCGGAATGGCATGACTGCACCTTATCTGAAAATGAACAACTGCTTGTTTTCAGGATGTATGAGTCAATCAGTCATGTTTCATCACTGCTTCGAGGGACCACTCCGCAGACACTGAGTACATGCATTTTCCGTCTGGTATTATCGTCAGGGTATATCGCGGTGTAGAAACTGGTGCCATACTCTGACTGAAACGTAGTCTGGAGAAAGACCAAGGTACTATGGAGCACAACAGTATAATCTGACATTCACAGAATTGATGAGCTGGGAAAATTATTGGATCAGTACTCAACTTTCTTCAGGTTATTGGAACCATACAAATGTATTGAGCACACACAGGTGTGGACGGAGGCAGAGACCGGTGACCGGGAGAGGTCATTGTGTTAGGAAACCCGAGAGATGTGAGGCAGAGATGCGACGGACGCATGGCATTACGAGGCGACGACGACACCGATTTCGGCGGCGGGCAAGGTCGGGCCCGAGGGCGGCGGACATCTACGAGCATGGTCCACGTGAGCGGGCGCGGGCAGAACCAGCCCTGATCGAGGAACACAGCGGCCGATGTGCGGCAGATAGCGACGCAAACGCCCTCCTGCAACGCGAGCGCCCACAGCGGCAGCTACATCTTCGCACACCGCACATGTGAAGACCCACTTTGGCGCTCCGATGGATGGGAATGGTTCTGGAGGACTGTAAAAACGAAATGAGGGTGTGAGGGCGGGGATCAGCATGCTGATCTGGGAGGGAAGTCACAGTTATCTATCAGGAATATATGCCTGCTATGATACTACTAATGAATACATTGTAACATGAAACAGTTTAGGTCCTACTTCACGCACAGTTAAGTGGGATACCAGTTTTTCTCAAATATTTGGGTGCCTCATTGCACTATGAAGTTATAGTACCAAACGTACTTCACAGAGAAAAACCCAAACTACAACAGCTAATTTGCCTCATATCTCACTGAAACTAATTGGACAGATCAGATATCAGTCCAAAAATGTGTGAAGGCTCATCTTTCAATTAAAAAAGAAACAAGAAAGATACATGAAATTGACAAAAGCCCAAATAAAAATATCAAATGAGACAGGTGAATCCAGGAGGAAAGGAGCCACTTCCCCAATTGATCCCTGGCACCCCTGAAATGCCACTTTTCACCCTCCCCCCACAATGAGAGTATCAACACCCCACAAAAAATTTAAGGCTAACCTGATAGGCTTATGACCATGCACACACACACACACACACACATATATATATATATATATATATATATATATATATATATATATATATATATATTAGTATAAGACGGAAGCAAGTTATTATTAATACAGTGCTGGTTGAACGTCACCGCAGCTTTGGCTTTGTGTAGTTTTCTTTCTAGGGTTTCAATGTTCCTGATAAGTTTTCGGTTTTCTATGCTATGTTCGTGTAAAATTGTTCCGATATTCATGTCATATTAAAGAAAATTGAAGTAAAAACGCACCTAAAGTCGACCGGTTTCATTTATCTCACATAAACATTTTCAAGACTGAGGTACGTTGAATAGTAGTTGCAAAATTTAAGGTTTGAATTTTTGATGTCTCGCACAAGATCCCATGCATATGAGCACTAATCACTTCACATTGCGGCAAATAAACATGCAACACGATTAACACCACAGAGATTGATTAGATTGTCAAGATGAATAAATTGTCTAAAAGGAAAGCTTTACATTACGAGACAAGGACAAAATTCATAATACACTCTAAGCGTTACAATGAAAGTACACGTGAGGGGAGGGGCTACTCTATGATAGCCGAGGCCCCTCAAAAAGTAGGAGAGTTCCCCTGGCGTTCTGCTGTTTATTAATCAGTGGGTCGCGCTCCCTGATGCACACGGCCTCTAGTGCCGCCAGGCGTCGGACGTCCCGAGCTCGTCCAATGATGGTGGTGTTCTCTACCAGTTGCTGCCTGGTCAGTCGCCTGTGATGTTCTTCCAGGGTGTGGGAGGATGGTGCTCCACTCTGCAGGTGCATTGTGAGTCTTCTTGATAGCGTTGTTGTCGTGTACCCAATATAATTACTGTTTGGGAGGAGTGCACAGTCTCCTATCTGACAATTATATTGGTACACGACGTTTGTTTGTTTCAGTGCCGATTTGTCCTCCGCCATGTTGTTCTTCATTACCAGGGATGAAGTTGACGGGCTCTGGTAATAAACTTGCAGCTTGATGTTTGCCTCGGGATCGGTTGGCTTGCAGTTCTTTGTGATTATCCTTTTTAGCACCTTTTCTTCGGTCTCGTAGCCTGCTGTCATTTGGCTTCTATAGAAGATGTTGATGGTGTTTGTTTGGTCTTTTGCTGCTGTTGCTGTTAAGTATTTGTTCAGAGTGTTGTTGATTTGTTGGTCTATAAATGCGATGTCGTAGCTGTTGTCCGCTAGCGTTTGTTTTATTCGTCTTAATTCTTTGTGCACGAGAGGCCATGAAGAACAGTGGGTGAGCGCCCGGTGAACGTATGCTCTCACCACACTGCTTTTGTAGCGTTGAGGGCACTGGCTCTTGTAATGTAGGCACCTTCCGGCGTCTGTCGTCTTGCGATGAACGCTGGTGACGAATGGTCCGTCAGCTGCGTCGATAGAAATGTCTAAGAAATTAATATTTTCTTCAACACTTTCTTCTACCGTGAAGGTAAGCCCCGACACTGCTTCTAGTCTCGACTTGAGGTGTTGCAAGTCATCTTGATCTCGAACTTCCAGAAGTATGTCATCAACATACCTGCAATAGAGGGCTGGTAACTACTATTCAACGTACCTCAGTCTTGAAAATGTTTATGTGAGATAAATGAAACCGTCGACTTTAGGTGCGTTTTTACTTCAATTTTCTTTAATATGACATGAATATCGGAACAATTTTACACGAACATAGCATAGAAAACCGAAAACTTATCAGGAACATTGAAACCCTAGAAAGAAAACTACACAAAGCCAAAGCTGCGGTGACGCTCAACCAGCACTGTATTAATATATATATATATATATATATATATATATATATATATATATATATTGACAGTGTGCAGAAAACATCCACTAGGCATGGGTAACCAGTGTCCCAATTCCCAGGGTGCTGGGTGGAGAGTGACACCCGGGCAAGCTGAATTTCCCGCTCGCTTGGGAGTTATGCTCTCTAAATTTTCCACTCACACCTCAGGTGGAGCTTTTCTAGCACAAAAATAACAATCCTGGTGCATATTAACAATTAAGAACTGTTGTAATCAGGAAATTTAGATGATAATTTACCTATCTCTAAACTAAGTACACATCCCATTAGTTTGATCATGTTGGTTCACAGGTTCATAGCATATGGGAAGCTAGAATTTGGAGGATATGACAAATGCAATGCATTACACTTTTCCCAATGCATTTGTTTCTGAGGTCCAAACAAGGTTATGCCACTGTCAGGGCTATAGAGGGGTATTATGGTAGTAAGCAGATCACATCTCGCGGTTCAAAGGATCACATCAGAAGGTCTACTGATCAAAGGGTCTAATGTTCATAGGCTCTACACTTTGAAAGTTAGACCTTTTGAATATGAAGTCCAACATTCAAAAGGTCCAAAAAGGCGTGCTCAGATGCATGAGAGTGGGGTGCATGATGCCGAAGAGGCGTGCTAAGACACATGATAATAGGAGGAAATGAGGGTTAGGTTAGGTTAGGTTAGGTCAGGTCAGGTCAGGTCAGGTTAGGTCAGGTCAGGTCAGTTGTGTATGCCCTTGGTCCCTATTTCCTAATCAATCTGGGGATATCACCCCTTTTTCCAGGTTCTGAGTGCGCCTCTGGTCTGGGTTGGGTACCACTTTGGGAAATGTTTTAGAAATATTCCCACAATCTGCAAGAAAATCCCAAGAGGTGAAACAGACAGAAGGAGGGAGGGTTAGAGGAGTAGCATAAAGTGGTATTCAGACCAGTGGCGCACTCAGATTCTGGAAAGAGGGGTGATATCCCCAGACTAGGAAACAGGGACCAAAGGCATACACACCTGACCTGACCTGACCTAAACTAAACTAAACTAACCTAACCCTAATTTCCTCCTATTATCATGTGCCTTAGCACGCCTCTGCGGCATCATGCACTCCACCCTCATGCATCTGAGCACGCCTCTTTGGACCTTTTGAACGTTGGACTTCTCATTCAAAAGGTCTTACTTTCAAAGGGTAAAAACTATGAACATTAGACCCTTTGAGCTTTGGACATTCTGATGTGATCCTTTTGAACCGTGAGATGTGATCTGCCTACTACCATAATACCCTATAGAGGCACATTCCATCAATAACTTTGAATATCATCATCATCAAATTTATTTGATTTTTTTTTTATAAAAAGACAGGTGGACAGAAGCATAGAAAGAGAGCAGCAAAAAAGTGTGAAAAGGGCAAGCAATAAGGAGCCACAGAATAGAGAAACACTTTATCCAAACAACAGACAAATGAGGAGTGGCCCAGCTGCGTTTTGAGAGTGTGGACTGCATTGTGGGCCAGTGTGCAAAGTATGTAATTTTCGATGAGATCTTGTCTGTGCGAAAGCTCTTTGAGATAAGAGTGAGTGGTGCGAATTTTATCAACCTGATGCGAATTTGCGAGACTGGTGCGAGGAAGGTGGCATTTAAACCAAACAAATAATGACTGAATGGTTATTAAGACACAGGAGGGGGCCTTATAAAAAGTCCTTAACTAAGTAACTAATCATAGAGCTAGCAATGAATTCAGTGGGTAGGAATTGGTGCATTTTTCTCCCTGGTATGTGGCAGACTGGTGCAAATTTTTGGAGGCTGGTGGTGCAAGAATTTAAGATGGCTGGTGTGATGGCCTGTTGCCACTTTGCAGACTGGATTGTGGGTGTGCACGCTGCATGTTGCAAACATGAGGTTGATGCATCACAGGTGGATGGGCAGTGCATGGCAGACAGGCAGTGGGAGTGGTGTGGGAGCTTGCAGCTGGCATGATGCATTGTATGGACACTGAAGATAGAATGGCTGACAATATAGTCTGCTTCATTGAACCTACTCATTCTGAATTGTTTTACTTGAAGCACTGTTTATCTGCATACCGCAAGTCATCATGTTTTATAGCCCTGCCTGATGTTCTATAGGAGCTCCGCAACAGCGGTGGCTATGGGAGGATTGTTTAATGCCTTGCATTTATTTTTATGTGTTATGTATGGCGGTGTATGCATGTATATAAACAAAAGTAGGAACACAAACATGCTGGCAGATGAGAGCAAATAATAATGCAAGTCAGTGGAACAAACATGAGACCGACAAAAAATACAAAAAGACAAACAAAACAATGGAACGGGGAAACACAGTAAAACTAGATGAGCACAACAAATAATATTGATGAGCACAACAATTATGCTTTATTACCTCGATCCTTTATATAGGTACTTTTCATGCGAAAGTACCTAGCAGATTACCTAACCCTGAATAGCACCACAAATTTTACGTTCATTAGACTCAACGCACCTAAAAGCAGGGATTCTGGGGGCTAGCCTAAACAAACATCACTATCTCTTGATTCAGATCTGACCAAGGCCCTAGAGGATCCCACAACATGCGCAAACACACACCACTAATGAAACTCACACGCCATAATCAGAGACAAACTTTTCATAAAATCCTTGCGGCTACTTTTAGCACGCGTTGCGGAGTATCTGAAAGTCAGGTGATAAAATAAAGACAAGAATGCGAAAATACTAAGATTTTTATTCAGATCAGCCTCCAATAATCTGCTATCAGTATATTTTGAAGATGCTTTTCCTCAAGGACCTAGAGTTTTTCCTTGCACGTGGTGCGCAGTGTTTGTATCGAGATTGTGGTGGGTACGGCGCTCTCTCTAGGGCCTTGGGTACGGCGCAGCCCCCTCCAATAGTAAGCGCAGATCACCGGATGTGACGTCACACCTCATGGCATATAACATTAGAAAATTGAATTATTAGATGTCCAAATCATTGTAAAAAGAGGCACAGAATCAAAAATTAAATGCTTATTTATTGCATTTAGAATAAACTTGATTACCGTGTATTCTCACAAATTAGTAAGCGGACAGTGCCATTAGCAGCAGTTTGACGCACGCCCCAACGGTGAAGCAATTCCTCTACGTCTGAGTGACGTCACTCGGACGTGGAGGAATTCCTGTTAAACGTACCTTTAACTAAAGGTGTCTTGGGTACGGCGAGCGGAAGTGCGTTTTGGGGACGGTTTGGACGGATGGGGGAAGTGAGTGAGAGCTGTTTCAAATAAATTACAAGGCTTCAAGAGGTTCCCATTTGTGCAGTTGGCAGTGATCTACCTAAATTATATTTTTTTTCTGTGTATAGAAAGCTGCCTGAAGTATCTTGGATCGGGTTTGATCTCATCTAACTGGTGCGGAGTGCGGAGCGGCGGGATGGAGCTACACGTAGGTAATCCTTCAACTCCTCAACTTCAGGTGAAATTTATCACAAGGCAAGAGAAGTTTGCTGTCCCTGACACCCCATTTTCGGTGCCCATAACAGTGGGCCATACTGAACTCAACAGCATTGTCAACAATCTTCGTAACGAGACTGGTGAATCTGAAGATGTTGACTTTGATTTTCTGATCAATGGAGAGTTCTTGCATCAAAGCATTAGCGACTTCCTGACAGAGAAGTCCATTTCTGCAGAAACAGTTGTGGAAATTGAATATGTGCGGAAATCCACCCCACCAGAGCCTGAAGACAGCCTCATGCATGATGATTGGGTGTCTGCTGTTCAAGGATCACCTGCTCTTATCCTCTCTGGCTGCTATGACTCAACCATTCACCTGTGGACATCTAAGGGAGAACACAAGTTGACTATTCCGGGTCACACTGAACCAGTGAGGGATGTTTGCTGGATCAGTCATGATGGGGACTTGTCAACATTTGCCAGCTGCAGCATGGACCAGTCTGCCCTCCTGTGGAAATACAGTCACTCAGGAAATAGCATCCAGTGTGTCACAGTATTTGAAGGCCATTCTAAAAGTGTTGACTGTATTGCTGGTCAGAAAGCTGGTCACCTTATAGCCACAGGATCATGGGATGCCACCATCCATGTTTGGGACACATCAGTTTCTGATGAGTACAAAGGACAAGTGAAGAAGAAAAGAAAATCAGTGGGGAAGGCACCTGTTTGCTCACCCAAGGCTACCATGTCAGACCACAAACAAGGTGTTTCAGACATTGTCTGGATGTCTTCTTCAGAGCTAGCAACAGCATCCTGGGACCACACTATAAAGATTTGGGATGTGGAGCAGGGTGGCATGAAAAGTCAGTTGGCAGGAAATAAAGCTTTCTTCAGCATTTCTGTTTCAGAAAAGAACCATACTCTCCTGGCAGCATCAGCTGATCATTACATTCGTCGGTATGATCCAAGATCAAGTGAAGGTAGCATAATCAAGAGCATGTACAAATCCCACAAGGGCTGGGTGACCAGTGTGTGCTGGAGCTCCACCCGTGAGCATGAGTTTGTCTCTTCAGGTCAGGACATGATGGTGAAACACTGGGATGCCAGGGGAACGAAGGCACCCCTGTATGACCTTGAAGGTCACTCTGACAAAGTGTTGAGTTGTGATTGGTCATCTCCAGAGTGGATCATCAGTGGTGGGGCTGACAATGCAGTGAAAGTGTTTTCAGTCCACTAATACATGCTATCAATCAAGACTGTCAAGTTTCAGTTTGTTTCCTTTGACCTGTGGTGTTGCAAGATCCAAGAAAGAAAACCTTTTAAGTTTCTGTTTCATCCTGCCTGCATGCTCTTCCAGTGTGAGTACCCTTTTCCATTCCTTCTCATGCTCTGTAACTGGTGCCTTGACATTCATCCAGTGTGCAAAGTATGGCATTTTCGACGAGATCTCGTTGGTGCGAGTGCCCTTGGAGACAGGAGCGAGTGGTGCAAATTTTATCAACCTGGTGCGAATTTGAGAGACTGGTGCGAGGAAGGTGACTCTGAAAACAGAACATATAATGGCTGAATGGTTATAAAGACACAGGAGGTCACCTTATAAAAAGTCCTTAACTAACTAACTAATAAGAGAGGTAGCATTGCATTGTGTGGGTAGGAATGGGTGCGTTTTTCTCACTGGTAAATGGAAAATTGGTGCAAATTTTTGGTGGCTGGCAGGGCGAGAATTTTAGATGGCTGGTGCGACTCGTCTGGCCTCCTGCCATACTTCGCAGATTGGACATTCATTAACTTGTTTTTGTAATTTGACTTTGAACTATTCACAGCATACACGGATCGGGGGGGGTGGGGCAAATTGGGCATGTGCCCCCTGATCGAACGTTGGCGCCTCTAAAATGGTCACAACGCCTCCCCCCTCCCAGAAAGATTGATGGCGACCCTCTGAAATATAGCTTACCACCCTCCCCCCCCACCCGGGATGCGAAAATTGGCGCCCACCGATATGGTTTTGCGCCCACCTGAAATTCCCGGTCAAAAGTGGCGCCCCCTAGTCCGGATGACGCCGCCACCCCCTGGGAAGGTGCCCCCCATGGGCAATCCTGGATCCGCCTGTGAATCACAATAGTGCTGCATGGCGAAAACAGTTAAAGTTTTGTGACCTGCTTCTTGATGTAATTAAGATGTAGGTAAATATAATGGAAAATTGTTTTGTTTCCTGGTTTTTAATTGAGTGTGAGAATTTAAAATAAGAGAATTATGAACTTATTGTTGGGGTAAAGCTTTGGATCTGCCACCTTCTTGTTTACTCTTTACTATATTACTATATTACTATTATATTTTTATATTATATTTACTATATTACTCTAAAACATCAGCACAAAACATCCAATATCATGACACATTAATTTCATGGTTTATAGCCCGGACGACTTCACTTTTGGTGGGCAGAAAACAAATGCAAAGAACATGTCAATATGTTTTGTATGCCTGGGAGAGGCATAATGAGACAATTACGATTCCACTGAATGACATTATTTCTAGGGGTGAAGTATGCTGTTCGTAGTGGGTTTAAGTTCTCGAATGCAAATTGACCCAGCAATTTTTAGATCTGCATTGTCCTTTATAGTAAGAATTTCAACGGAAAAGTTGTCGTTAGTATCTTTTTGTTTCATGGCTGAGGTGAAAATTTAGCATCTGTTCTCCGGAAGGTGTATTTGGACATGGAAGCCGGGCATCGCTCAGGTGTTGATTAACCTTTCCCTAACAGGACTGGAACTTTCGTCAATGTAAAATTTGGAGGAACAGGAACGACACGATATTTTTTAAATTCCGTTCTCGGTGGTGCCTTTTGCTCTCAAGCTATTTACACATGTGTGACAGCACTTATTTCCAGAGGGACCTTGGGAAGGGCTAAGGGTTGATCTAATGAGCAGATTTTACAGATGAGCCCGAATACCAGGGAACTTTCATCCGTAGGTTGGCTCAGGGGTGCAACTTTATGTTTTCGATGGGGGGGGCACCCGGCTCGAAAGGGGCCCGTATTTTTATGAAAATGTGACCGAAAAACGTATTTTCAACCGTTTGTGTTTGTCAAATACTCTGAAGTTGCACTGCCCGCCGAAAGGATCTGAGGAATGATGTACCGAGCTTCGAGAGATGCGTACAACCAAACAGTAATCCTCGCCCCCGCAGGTGCGAATAAACGGCGGCGTGAAGTGCCGCCCGTACCCGTAAGTATGTTCAAGTTATACATCATTTGATTCGACGGTACAAGAGGAATCGAATGACGCCAAATTAAAAATGGGCTCTAATTTAACCCAGTCAGACGTTAGAGGTATCAACTAAAAAAGCAGCCATACTCTCAACTGTCACCTTCTTTGACCTGTCATGAGCGGAATATTGGCCCGAGAAAAACTGACTGATAAAGTGTCTTCGTCATTTTCATTGGCCCATCCAGCACGGTTCACGTTTCTCGCTATCCCGCGCAGGAGCCAAGTTCGAAGGGGGTGTTCTAACACTCCACCCGCTGGGCCGGTTGTTAATAATCCATTTCTAAATCGTGCGTTTCTCGAACCTTTCACTCTCAATGCATGTCAACAAGTGTTGCGACCTTTTGCTGTATTTGTCATTTCTGAGGTCAAATGTACAGCTTACTGCAATGGCAATTAAAGTTTTTCTTGGCGATCCTAACATTAGTATCACATCATTTCAGTCACCTGTGAATAATGTCGCCAGGGCCCTTGTGACTAATCTTCCACATCTGACAGTTACATACCTCCTTGCCGTCACGAGAGCAAGCTTCTCTACATATGTGCATTGTGCATACATTCCTCACAGTGATTTCATTTCCGGATTGAAGGGCTCGGCCAGTACTCCAAATCACTCGTTATAAATACATATCGTATGACTAGCACGGGCAAGTGGGTTTCTCTCCTATCACTTACAAGGTTGTTACGCTGAAACGATACGGACAGTGCCACCTGTGTCCCTGGTGCAGTTCTTTCAAAATATGCACTGACTTAGAAACCAAGTTATCCACGTACTCCATATGAAGTCCCCGAAACTCTTCCTTGGGAGATCCGGGAGTGTAGCCAGTAGATCCTTCCAGACGAGTAGGCTGTCGCTTCGCCCTTGCCAGCCGTGGGAGGTTCACACGAAGCTTCTCTGCCTCGGCCACGGTCGCAGCCCAGAACTCGTCACAGGCCTCGTCCGTTCGATGGCTGCCGACACGACACGGTCGCGTAGTTTTCCTACCATGCTGAGGGCTTCAGAAACAGCTAGCGTGGTTCTTTGTACGGCTGTGATCACCGGTGTGATGATTTGGGGCAACGGGGCCCCAAATCGTGAAAAACATATGGTTTTTTGTTTGAAGAAAATCCGTAAAAATCGGCAAAATCGGGGGATTTGGGGGGATTGCCCAGTTTGCCCCTCCCCTGGATCCGCTAGTGCTGTGGTTCCTTGCAGACCACAGGGACACGGACAAACCATAGGAGCCCGGGCAAATTGCAGGGGGCTGGGCAGACCGCAGGGGGCCGGGGAGACCACAGGGGGCTCGGGCATACCACCAGAGGCCCGGGCAGACCACAGAGGGCCCGGGCAGACTAAAAGGAGCCCAGACCGCCCACAAGGAGCCGGCCAGACCACAGGGGCCCGGGCGGATCACACAGGACCCAGGCTCACTACAAAAAGGCCATACCACCTGCAAAGGGCCCGGGCAGACCACAGGGGCCCGGGCAGACTAAAAGGGGTCAAGGCAGAATGCAAGGAGCCCGGTTGCAGTCACAGAGTGCCCGGCTGAACCAAAATGGTCCCGAGACTGCCAGAAATAAGGGGCCCGGATGCAGTCAAAATGGGCCTGAGAACATCATAAGGGGCCCCTTTGCGGACACAGCGATTATGGGTGGCCCTAAAGGGGACCGCACCCAAGCAAGCATACCCGGCAAGCATGCCAGGGAGCCCGGCAGCAGCCACAGCAAGCCCAGATAGACCACGGGGCCCCGCACTCATGGCAAGGGCCCGTCCGTGGCATCAGAGGACCCACGCCTCTTGGACCACAGGGAGCCCGTTTGCAGTCACAGGTCCCGGTTGCAGTCACAGGGGGCCCGGGTGGATCACAGGCGCCCGGTTGCGGTGACAGGGGCTCGGGTGGATCACAGAGGGCCCGGTTGCAGTCACAGGGGGCCGGGTGGATAACAGGGGGCCGGGTGGATTCCAGGGGCCCGGTTGCAGTCACAGGTAGCCCGGTTGGACCACAGGGAATCCGTTTGCAGTCTCAGGGGGCCCGGTTGGATCTTAGGGGGCCCGGTTGCAGTCAAAGAGGGCCCGTGTGGATCACAGGGGGCCCAGGATGGATCACATGGGGCCCCAGGTGGATCACAGGGGGCCCCAGGTGGATTACAGGGGGCCCAATTGCAGTCACAGGGGGCCCAGATGGATCAAAGGGGGCCCGATTGCAGTCACAGGGGCCCAGGTGGATCATAGTGGGCCCGGGTGGATCACAAAGGGCCCGGTTGCAGTCACAGGGGGCCCGGGTGTATCACAGGGGGCCCGGGTGTATCACAGGGGGCCCGGGTGGATCATATGGGGCCCGGTTGTAATTACAGGGGAGCCCGGGTGGATCACATGGGGCCCAGTTGCAGTCACAGGGGGCCCGGGTGGATTACAGGGGGCCCGGTTTCAGCCACAGGGGGCCCGGGTGGATCATAGGGGGCCCGGTTGTAATTACAGGGGGCCCGGGTGGATCACAGAGGGCCCGGTTGCAGTCACAGGAAGCCGGGTGGATCGCAGAGGGCCCGGTTGCAGTCACAGGGGCCCCGGTGGATCACAGATGGCCCGGTCCCAGTCACAGGGGGCCGGGTGGATCACAGAGGGCCCGGTTGCAGTCACAGGGGCCCAGGTTAGATCACAGATGGCCCAGGTGCAGTCACAGGGAGCCCGGGTGGATGACAGGGGTCCCGGTTGCAGTCACAGGGGGCCCGACTGGATCACAGGGGCCCGGTTGCAATCACAGGGGTGCGGGTGGATCACAGAGGGGCCCGGTTGCAGTCACAGGGGGCTGGATATATCACAGTGGGCCCGGCTGCAGTCACATGGGGCCCGGGTGGATTACAGGGGGTCCGGTTGCAGTTCACAGGGGGCCCGGGTGGATCACAGAGGGCCCGGTTGGATGACAGGAGGCCCGAGACTGCCGGAATTAGGGACCCGGCTGCAGTCAAAGTGGGCCTGAAAATATCGTTAGGGGCCCCGGTTGCGGACACCGAGGTTAAGGGTGGCCCACAGGGGACCCGCAAGCATGCCAGGGAGCCTGGCCTCAGCCGAAGCTAGCCCAAGTAGACCACTGGGGCCCGCAATCGTGGCAGGGGCCCGGCTGTGTCCGCAGGGGCCCGCAACTTGGGATTGAGGGGGCTCGTCGGGTCATTGGGGGGGCTTCCCCGAGCATTGGGGGGGCTTCTCCGAGCATTGGGGGCTTGAGCCCTCCAAATATATGGAAACCTGCGCCCTAGAGAACGAACATTTCGATTTAAAGACCTAAAAGTTGATTGGTTGATTGGTTGAAGTTTATTGGTACAACTAGAAATAACTTAAGATAAAGAATATAACTTTGTGTGGGCTTGTTATATTTAATATAATGTTATATTAATACTGTTATATTTAATATTTTAGTACTGTTATATCAAATAGTGCCGGAGCTATGGTGATTTACAAAGCCACATTTCTTTAACCTAGATCAACCCCTTCAAAACTAGGGCATTGGCAAATATTGGCCATGCCGGAGGCCTATTTCTTAACCGCGTGATTCTGAAAAACAAACTCGCAAATTCATTTACCCATGCAGTGTTACCTGAAATTCCTAATTCAAGGTCACTCAAAGCCATTGACCCACGACGTTACAATATGATATATCCCGTGTATCGTACAAGGCTGTGTTTGCCTGCTTACGACGCTGAATAGCCACGACCTTTGCTTTAGTGTTTTACCATCACCAAAAATACAGCGCAAAGGCTCCTTTTTCCCGTGGAGGAACAGTTTGCTGCATAGTACCGTAAAACGAGGATATTTGATACGAAATTTCCAGTTTTTGTAATCATGCGTCTAAAAGGGCCATGTTTCCAATACTCTACTCTATAAATTATGACTTTGTAGACTAAAACAGTGTTGTACAAATAGTATATGTGAAATTGTGTGTGCCTAAACAGGTTATGTTTTTAATTGAAACTTGTATCAGATTGCCCCATGGGGCGGGGCAGTTCGATATGCTTATGCTCAGGGGGCAATATCTCTCAGATGTCCATGTGTGGGGGTATTTGATATTCACAGCTGGTTTTTAAAAGCACTGAAGATGCGGGTAAAAATTAGGCTGCAAACTTTATTTGATAGAAATATACCTCTTTCAGGAATATTCAGAAACAGGTGACACTGTCTGATGCAGAAAAAGTGAATTTCGAACCTGTAAAAAAGTAATTTTGCCATTTTGAAATACAAAACACTTATGCCATGGTACTAAAAAATGACGAAGAAATTGAACACCTTGTCAAAGAGAAAAAATTACAGTCTGATATAACCCTGTATTGTCACTTGAATAGCACGGAAACATTTCACATAATGTAAGGGAGCTGCGTAACCCGCTCCGCTCCGCGCTCGGTTGAAACTACCTGGAGGCTGTGAGCGCATGCGCCTGGGGCTGCAGCGACCCCTCCAGGTAGAATCACATCCTCTTTATCCTCACCTTTCCTCATCCTTACCATCTCCTTCCATAGCTTATAATGACTTCATACTCATTGCGACAACACTTTAAAAGCCACCTCATTTGTGTGGAAGTGTGAGTAATACATAATGATGATACATGATGATGATGACACTGCCGCGCCCGGTTAGCTCTGGTCCGGCGCAGGGTTGCCAGATGTGGCGAAATTTCGCCAATTTGGCGATTTCGGACCACTGTTGGCGATCGGTTTCTTCTTGTTTGGCGATTGGCGATAAAAACAGTCAAATTTGGCGATTTTGGACCTCCGTTGGCGATCGGTTTATTCAGTTTGGTGATTGGTGATAAAAGCAGGGTTGGCAAAATACCGGTAAAAACTAGGTTTATGCCAGCTAGTGGTATAAACTGGTAAATACCGGTCTTTACCAGGAAAAAGTGGCAAAAACTGCCAAAAAGTGGCAAAAACCTTCAAATGGACAATGATTGATCAGAAAGATATTTACAGGCCCTAGAACAGTTGTAAATATGAAACAAATGATAGCATTGGCATGGTTTCTGTCCCAGACTAGTGTATAAGCGGGTATTCTACTTTCTAGGCATCATGTTCTGAATTATTTGAATAACCAGCTTACACCCAACACGCTGAAAAAATTCAAAATGCCAAAAGGGGTAAATCCTAATACGTAAACACCAGGTCTTCGTCCCTAAAAACGTGGAAAGGTGAGATGAAAAAATGAGCCTGGTTTCAAACATTTTCATATCGTACCGATCTTTGTCTTCACTGACGCGTACCCATGGTTCAATATCTCAACATGCGTCCGGTTTGGGCCTTTGATGCATTTTTGTCCAGTATCCATGAGTGTAAGCTGATAATTCCTCTCATTTTTAGGTAAGCAGTTCGCCGATTTTGGTGACTGAGCAAACAGAACAGTGGCATTTCTAAATAGTACACTTTGAACCCTCCCCAAGTAGTAGGTGTTCAGAAAGCGATAATTTAATGACATTTGGTATTCAAGCAAAGCGTTTGAGTTTCTCTGCTGTAAAATTCAATTCTAAAGAAGTTGTTGAATTGCTTGGAAATTGTTTGCACTTAGTGCAAGTATGAAATAGAAAGCTTCCACATGTATAGAGACCTATATTTTCGTTAGTCGTGGTAAATGGACGAATGTTCGACTTTGTACGGAACTGATTCAGCACTCTCTTGTTTTAGAACTCGGAAAAGGTCATTCCAAAATTTAGTGAGTTCAGACTCTAGCCATCGTATACACTCAAAACCATTGTGGTGATTGAATGCAATATTCTGCCACTATTTCCTAGACTTACTCAAGTATACTAGTTTGGAAACACGGCAACTGGTTTGATATGTTTATTCTTGACACGTTCACGATGAGCTTTACCAGTCCACGGCCGCCTGTCCCCTCAGCATTCCGTAGCACAACACCAGTTTCTCCGCTGTCTCCTTCCCAAGACGGTTGCGCAGCTTGCTGTGAACCATACCGAAACTTGAGAAAGTTCTTTCGACATGGGCTGAGGAGGGAGGCATTCCGATTATCGAGAGTGCCTTCTGACATAACTCTTGGTTCGCACCTCGACGACTTACGCCCAGCCACCATGCCTTTGGCGACAGCTTCTCTATCACATCAGACCGAAAGAACCTCTCCGGGAAGGGTGGCTGTTGTGTTTCCAGCAGGACCAAGTCACCCAGGAGATCATCACCCAACCAGGACTCTGCTTTCTCCCGGAGCGTGGCGAGAGATAACGTCCAAAGTACCTGGGGTCCAAGAGGTTGGCCGCAACGTGCACGGCCCCCAACGCCTGTTCCGATCGGCGGGCCACCTTATCGGCGTGAGGCTCCAGCTTACTGTTTTTACCCAGCTGTAGCCAGGTTTCTGCGGCGTCTGCGATTGTCGCAGAGCTACTTTGCATCTGGTTTAGCGCCTCTCTGATTGGCTCCAGCTGCTCCAGAAGATCTCTCGCTTGGCGATATAGGCCATAGTCGTTCAAGATATGCTGAATCGTCTCGTCAGCATGACCCACCTCTTCGCATATCTTCACGTATGCAGCTCTGTTTTTTAGGTAGGTCTCTATTGATCCTATCTGAGACGACCATCTTGGGACACACGGTATGTGTGGCTTCACAGTTCCTGCTTCCGCCCTGAGCAAGGCCCCCCCACGATGGTGATTCCTAAAATGTTTCTGCACTTTGACGATGCGGTTGATGATTCTGTCCGGTGTGACTTCTTGCCCTAGCAGGTTAAGTAGGTGTGCGGAACATCCCCAGGTGTCCAGCTTCGGGTGGTTGTCTGTAAGGATGCCTCGCATCTTGTTCATCGTTGATACAGCCGTAACTTCTACGCCATACTCTTCCTTCGCGAGCAGCATGGCTTCTTCAACCAGTTAAGCGCAGTTCTCTGCTGTCTTCTCCATGGCTTCGGTGGATACAGAATTCAGGAAAAACGAATCTCCTTGGGCGCTTATTGTGTGCGCCACGATGGGCTCATTATGCACAGTACTCCATCCATCCTGAATGAGGGTGACTTTGTCTACCTTCAGCTTTTCTTTTGTGAGATGTCTCATCTCACTGTACACTGCATCCAGAAGTGGACCGGCGAGCTTCTTCCTGTCCGGCGGAATATAACCGGGCCGCAAAGAAGTGACCATCTGGGTGAAAAGTGGATGATCCACGACACTGAAAGGGAATGTTGCACCCCATGAAGAATTCGGCCACAGCACGGTCTATTTTCTCCTTCGATTCCCCGTTTGTTCGTATTACCCATGGGGTGATTTGTGCCTGTTCCTGACGTGAGGTTGAGGGCTCCGGATCTATGATCACTACTTTGTCACTTTGGAGCACAGCCTCTTCTGGTTTTTCAACCTCACTTTGCCTTCTCTTCTGATCGTTGGGTTTGGAACATTTACCGCAATGTTTTGTCATTCGGTTGGCTCGCTTACTCACCAGCTTCGAACAAGAGAGACACCGCATTTTGTCGTTCCCGGTTTCTGCGAAATGAGACCAAACACTGGAGATCGGCCGACCTCCTTCACCCTGCCGCGGCATGTCGAGTTCTTTCGAGCTCCCTTAAGGAGTAGATTGTGCGAATCTGAGGAGATAATTAGGAATGTGTCAATATCATTGACAATACCCTCGTCAGGATTCCATGCCAACTACACCAGACCTGAAGAGAATGGTTTTACCCTCTACCATCAACCAAGTATTTGTATGTACCTATCATACTTTATATTGTGACATGGGGTTTCAAGATCAAATTACAGGCAACAGATGCCTATGAAATCATCTAATTATTCGCAGGGTTAATTTACGGCAATGTTAGTAATTTCACTGTACTGTTCTCGCGCCAGTGGGGGGGGGATACGGCGGCGCGAAGCGTCGCCGTACTGGGCATAGTTTATCAGTGATCAAATACTCAACTTCCTGAAAAATTACTAGCTTCGGTCATCTCAGGTCAGGTAACCAGGCCAGGTCAGGTGACCTCATAAAATGTTTAAGAATTGCTTTAGTCAGGATCTGTGGATCTCAAACTTATCATATAATGCACTCACCGGGGACTAGAAAATATATTCCGGGATTTTTTTTGTATCGCAGTGCTAAGGTGAGATACGAGTCATGCATATTCATTGGAAATGCATGGAGAAAACGCAAATTGGTCGAAAAATGGCTCTCTTTCTGCGGAAACCTATGGCTTAAAATGACATCTTTTGTTGGAATGGTAGTATCTTAGACCATTCGCAAGGGTCATATTGTAACTTTACCTGTGACCTCTAAAAGATCATTTGGGACTTTTTAAGCAGGTTTTTATACTTGTATCAATAACTTGGCAGGGAATCGCGATAAGGCTTTCATTTTGATACTAATACATTTGGACTGTCATTGCGAGTCGATTGATATGCAGATTGGTTATGTTTAGTCAGATGGTGACCTTGACCTGGCCCTAGGTCTGGTCATTTTTATATTTGACTTTGCGTGGTCATGTTATACATCACCCGCTTTGCTGTAATCAGGGGAATTGAATGACGCTTGGATATTGATTCCAACTTAACCCAGTCAGGCGCTAGAGTCAAAAAGTATTTTCAAAACTTTCACTTCCTTGACCCATCATGACTTCAATATTAACCTGACCAAAAAGGTTACTGCCATGGCGTCCTCATAAATTTTTCGCGGACTATTCACCGCTTTCGAGTTTTTTTCGCTACCCCGTCCAGGAGCCGAGTTCGAGGTGTTGCTTAACACGCGCATTGACGGGGGTGGATACCCGCCCCCTCAGGTTTTCCGGAAATGGAATAAAAGCGTACCTGGTATACCTTGTTCCTGATCATTCTTATGACTTTAGTCAGAATTTTAAGGTCTGGTCATCGTAGCTCAAGTCACCAGTGCAGGTCACGCTATCTGACCTAAAAAACTTTAAAATAGCAAATCAGAACAAGGTAATGTTATTCGATTGAAACTGATATGCATGGAAATGCATGGGAAAATGGTTTGAGCGGAATAACTTTTAATAGATCGTGCTAGAACTTTTATTTTAACGGCATTAGGCTCGACTCATCCTTGCAATTCTAATGACATGTATTTTGACCTAATTTGTTCCTGACCGGACCTCAGGTCAGGTCAAATTCTAGAATTGACCTGATATGACCTAGCAAGGTTATATCATATATCCTTCGATTATAGATCATATTATGCATCATTTGATTCGGCTTGCTGCGAAGATTCCAATGGCATACATTGTTTTGCTTTAACTTTGCCAGCTCAGATAAAAATGACTGAGAGCCTTTACTTACACGCTATCCCTACGGTGGCATGTTTTAATCTCTAGTGACCTAAAATGTGACCTGACAAAAAATCGTCCAGGTATTTCCGACAGAGGCTTGGATGGGCTATTCAACAATGTTTACCGTTTTTCGCTATCTAGCGTGGTTCTCGAGATCTTGAGGGGGTACCCCCATCAATGCGAAGGTGGCTCAGACCCCCGCCATTGGGCGTGTTAAACATACCCACCAGCAGGGGTGGACGCAGACCCGAGTTTTGGGGGGCCAAACCCATGTCTGCCTCTTCTTCTGGGGGGGAGCGAATATTTTTTTGCTCTAGAGACCTAGTGTAAACACCTTTTTCTAGTGCTCGACGGACCTAGTATATGCTAACTATCTAAGTACATGATCGCTCTCCGGAGGGGGGGTGGGAGCGATTTTTTTTGCTCTACAGACCTAGTGTAAACACTTTTTTCAAAAATTACTCCGACGTTTGGGGGGCAAAAGATAGTTTGATTCCCTCCAGCGCTTTGGGGGCCATGGCTGGAACGGCCCCCCTGTGTCCGCCAATACCCACCAGTGCCTCAAAAATGGTTTTGCGCCTATGCCGAGTGCAAAATTCATATTGGGAAACTTAACACGCGCATTGACAGGGGCGGGTACCCGCCCCCTAGAGTTTTTCGGAGATAACAGTAAAACGGCGGCGCGTAGCGCCGCTGTACTTGGCATACCTTTTCCCTCATCATTTTACAACTTCTGTGAAAATTTTAAGGTTAGGTCATTTCAGGTCAGGTCAGCAGTACAGGTCAAGTGACCTGACCTCAAAAAAGTTTAAGATAGTATAAGTTGGAGCAGAAACAACTTATCCGATTGAAACTCATATCACATAATGGACCCACCGAGTTCTCTAAAATATGTTCCGGTATTTTTGATATCGATGACCTAAGGTCAGGTACGAGGCAGGACCTCTCGATTGGAAATACTTGGGAAAAATGGTTTTTACTGTATAACTCAGTAACGGATGGTGATAGAGCGTTTATTTTAGCTGCATTAGACTTGCCTTGGCTTTGCGGTTCTAATGATATGAATTTTATATAATTTGACCCTGACCTGACCTCAGGTCAGGTCAAATCCTTGATTTGACCTAGCAAGGTCAAATTATATATCATTCGATTCGGCTTGCTGCGAGCATTCATTATAGTTCAAGTCGTTTTGCTCTATCTTTAATTGTTCAGATGTATTGGCCGAAAAACGTAATTTACATGTTATCCCTATTACGGCATGTTTGACCTCTCGTGACCTTAAATGTGACCTGACAAAAAATGGTTCAAATATTTTCGATGGAGAATTGGATGGGCTACCCAACGCCGTTTACCGTTTTTCGCTACCTACCGTGGTTCTTGAGATCTTGGGGGGGCGGGTACCCGTCCCCCATCGTCAAAGCGAAGGTGGCTCAGACCCCCGTTAATGCGCGTGTTAACCGGCGAGTGGAAAATTCGATTGATGTTATTTTGAGTCATTTAAAACCCTATTACGACCCCTATTAACAGTTCAGGAATGAATTTTCCACGAAAATTGTTTGAAGCCCCATATTCTAATGAGTTCAGAAACACTAGGTTCTATTGAATTTTGCTGAAAAGGCTCCACTGAAAAGTGAGTGTGAATATAAGTAAAAAAATAACATACAGAAGTGAGTGGAAAATCCAACTTACTCAGGTGCCGCTCTCCACCCAGCACCCTGGGATTTGGAACGGGTAACTGCCAAGGGAACACTTGAAAATCAAATCACAAGATTCAATGGAAATACGTACCAGACCAGTTTGGCACATTCGTCATCATGGCTGGAGAGGCACACAGTTCTAGCAGGGCATGAAATCACTTAAGCTCTAAAAACCTGTTTAGAACGTATCAACAAAACTATAGGTAACACTAAAGATTTTTATTTGAAACCATCAGACGTTTCAAAAATCCAGTAAAATATTATTTTACAAATTTTCCAGAGCGTGCCAAAATAAGAACATGTTCAGCACTAACAGCTGTTTGCAGTAAGACTAATCTATTTTATTGGCTTGATTTCGACCTTATTGGCTTGGTACGTGCAGCGAAGACAATAAACACCGGTGATCTCTGAGCGAAGGTAAATTTATTTCTCCGGCTATTAGGTAGGCCGAGTTGATCAAATAAATCATGCCCTTCAACAAATTCTAAGTGTTATAATTTTTCATTAGATTTACGTAAAATACGCGCTCGCCGTGAGACAAGTACTGTCAAATGGGTGAAACAAGTGATTCGATTTATACTAGATTGGTGCCAAATACGCCCAAACTGTATGTTCAGCGATCCTTCCAAAAACTTAGTAGAATCTCCATAACTTAGTAGGAAATGGCGTACGTCATCAGGAGGACTATATTAGTAGGAAACTTGGTTGTACCCGTAGTTAAAGTACCCTGATACGTACCTTCCGTAGCGTCCTCCTAGAAACTGTCGTCTTCAGCTATTATTCTATTTTCTTCAACGGGCGCCAGGTGATCAGTAATTTTCTACACGTGGGCGTGCGGCACATTATCAAAAGGGCCCTCCGTTCAGGCGATATCACACGTAGCTAGTATTTTCCACTCCGCTCACGTCCAAAAAATTGCCGTTCGAGTTGAGCCTGATCGGGGGCAATTAGCAGTCAAAAGCAAAACGAAGCTTTTTGTAATAGATTCTTCTCGGGGAATCAATGTTCTATGCAATTTAAAAAGCAGGGTTGATGAGATTATGAGCGTCGCCCCCAGAAGAGAAGAGCGAGCCAGCCATGACGACAAGAAACTAACCACGTTGGGATAAAACTCTTCGAATTTGGGCCCCTGGCTGCCTTTCGCACCGGTTGGTGAAAAAGCAATTGATATTCTCCCATTTTGATTGATATCAGGGATTTTTTACTAAAAAGTGGGCCCGACGCCGGGCGGAATAAGAGGAAATTTACTTTCAGCTTATTTTCCTTAGTCAAAGCTCAGCACCCCTACATCTGCACCTGTTATTGCAGATATGCATAACTTGATACGTGCAACGTGTCGTGTGTGCCCCCTGGGCTTGTTGTGTTTGCTGCTGGGCGCTGTAGTTTAATATCTTTAAAGTGTAGGACTTAAATATTCTCTTCCATTACTGCTGGGAGCCACTTATGGAAAGTTTTATTGAGGCAAATATTTATGCATATGCTGGTCCCATTTAAACATTAACATGCTAATTGATGCTGTATCGTACGTCGTCTGCTTTCTGTGGCAAGAAGCCATCAAACAGCGGGAGCACCATTACATTATCGATGCATTATAAATATTATGGAATTAGTTTAAAGTCAACAAATGTGTCGTAGTCGGACTAAAAAAAACAGCTTTTAGTGATTCTTTGACCAAACTATAGTATTTCAAGATATATTTCAGTTCTCACTGGGTCTTACCAGCGAAAAAAATGAAAACGACAGTCAAGCGATGAGAGACTCTTATGAAGGGAAATAACGCTGCTGCACCGTTTAAAAGGGAGTAGAAGTGTTTAACGTCGATTTAAAGACCTTTATTTTGCCATAAGAGTGTAAAAGATAACTATGTTTTGGATCATAAATAATAATTGCACACGTTTTTCATTCTTGACAAATATGGAAAAAAGTGGCAAAAACTGGAAAAAACTAGTTTATGCCAGTCGGTTTTTACCATGGTAAAAACCGGTAAATACCACCTAGTGGCATAAACTTGCCAACCCTGGATAAAAGCAGTCAAATTTGGCAATTTCGGACCTCAATTGGCGATCGGCTTACTTTCTGAATAATTGGTGATAAAATCAGTGAAATTTAGCTATTGACGTCCGCAAACGTATTGTACATGTGAAACAGTACAGCTGTTGTTTTCTTCTAAATTCAATTAAAGGTTCTGCCATTTTACTTCTTTGGTTGTAAACCATCACCAAAGGCTCATCCTGAAAATTAGTGGCAGGGGGTGGGTTGCGATATGTTTTGTTCGGTTTTCATCCCCACATAACGTGTGAGGATTAAATATGAGAATAATAAGCTTAGGGTAGGCCATAACCCGGGGCGTTTCTACAAACATTTAGGAGCGAATGTTAACGGGGGAGGAGAGGGAGAGGTAGATTCGAAAGATTTAAGCACCACAGTCCCGCAATCCCACACAATCCCGTGGCGTCTACAGCGGGACTGAGGGCAGCTTGCGGTGCATTTTGCGGGACTTCAACAGCCTCACGATATATAAGTAAATTTCAAATCCAGACACAAAGTATGAGAACCCAATCAAAGTAAAGAACATATTACTTATCTGCGTAAACACATTGAGAGTGTAAATGACATGAAGTGAGCCTGCTCTGAAAAGAAATAGTGGGCTGATAAACTACTGGTTTAATAAGCAATAGCTTTAATAGACCTTGCAATATGCACACAGCGTGTCATACTTTGACGTAACAAACAGTAGCAACACAGAATGGCACAGCACAGTGTGACAAACAGTGTGCTATACCACAACCGACTAAACCTTCAAGAGCTCATTTATGAAACTTCAAACAATCTAAAGTTGAAAAATACACAAAAATCAACACATCGCCTATTTTGCGCAAACATTCACAAACCTATAACGCACATACATTTTACAAACCAGTCCACATTATTGACGACAATGCAAAAATATCAAACAAACAGGCAGGACCATAGGCTTAAATTTTACAATCAGATACAGTGAGTTCTTAACACAGGTTAAGTGTTTCAGCTGTAATAGTTTGCAGGGCATAACACCTTAGGTTTTTAAATACTTATATAGAAAAAAACATGGTTCAAATGGGGAAAATTTTGATGCAGTATTTAAAGCATGTCCGAAAGCCTGCATGCTTCAAAAACACGGAACCTAGGGAAGAAGATGAAGATAACACAGCTGAGACATGAAATAGCGAGAAATTTTCAGCTTTCACTTATTTAGAAATTCATACCAGCTTTGGGATTTAACCGTCTTTTTATTTTTGAGTGGACACTTCTATGGTTAGTTTACGTGGAGAAACGAAGACGTTTCTGGCGCACAGATTTCAAATAGTGAAATACAAAGTTATTTTTTGTAGTAAGTCCTGAATATTTTCTTTGATATTTTTTTACAAACTGTTTAGAAATCATTTTGATGTTTTATCGATTGAAATTTCGAGAATTCTGCTTTAAAATGCCTTATTTTGTCCCAAATAGGAAATGAAGCAAATCTTTTTATTTTCGTTAAAAAAACTAAGTGAAAAATAATGATAATTTAAAAAATAGATCTATCTGAAGGGTTGAAAACTATTTGAGAACATATCCTATCCTTTTAGATTCCGTGATGTAAGTTCCATCACCGCACATAAGTGGTGCGTTCTAGAAGAAATGCAATACTGAATACCAAGGTCTAGGAAGTGCACAAGGTGTTTTTTCTCACATTCTGCTATTCTGGCTTACTATCGTAAGATTTCATCATTGGCGATATCGTGGCGAATTGATATCTGAAATTGGCGAAATTTGGCGAAATGGTGAATCAAATTTGGCGAAAAGTCCCATTTTTCATCTAGCAACCCTGGTCCGGCGGCCCACCGCCGACGTCCCAGGTCACACTGCCCAGTGGCGGACTCAGGCACGTTACAACACAGTCCTTTGCCCATCATTACCCCCACCTTTTCCCCCAGGTGGGGAAAAATGATATTGATATTGTACCCATGACCATATGACCATTTTACCATCACATGGACCATTGGTATCAACCATCTCACACGCCCATGGCAGTGGCGTCAAACAGCACATTTGTTGAGAATATCAGTACACCCCGCTTTTCACTGGTCACAGATACGTCACCGATTATGTCTGCTTCGAGCAGGTCCTATACGTCACTCTCTTGCACTCCACATGCTGCGCTTTCCAGTTAGTCGAAATAGTCGTTTATCATTTTGTGACAGTTCCTTGCAGTTCCTATCTCAAGCATCAACTTCCACTGAAAAGACCCTACGGACTCCGATCCCCGCTTCGAACTGGACCACCCGGACCACATTCTCTGGAACCAATGATGTGATGGACTCCACGGATGATAGATCCCCCGCGCTAACTATACCACACCAGGCTCGCCCTTCAACCCCTGTGGGGATCAAGAACACTCCTGGAGTTCTGGTTCTCACTCTGGAGGAGGGTGACAAGGTTAACCCCTTCCAGGTCTCCCAGGGCCTGACAAAGTTTGGAACTACAGCCCACGTCTATCGGCACTCAGGCACAAAATTGGAAGTGACCATGTCATCGGAGGCAGAAACACGTGACCCATTGTCTGCCAAAAGTCTTTCCTATTTAGGTGAGGGAAAGGCAGTCATCTGGGTACCAGTCTCTGTTGCTCCTCATCCGACAAAGAACAGCGCTGTGGGCGTTGTTACTTGTCGGGAACTGGTAGGCTCCATGGAGGAGGATGTTCTGATCGGTCTGGAGGAGCAGGGAGTAACGCAAGTACGAAGAATGAGCAAGAGATTGAATGGCAAACTCGTGCCAACGAATACTTTCATCCTTACTTTCGAAAGCAAGGAACTCCCCAGAGATATTCGGGTTGGTTGGCTCTCCGGGCATGTTCGTAAGTACGTGCAGGACCTCACACGATGTTACCGCCGCCAGAGGTACGGTCACGCAGTTAAGTCGTGTAAAGGGCAGGAGCACTGTGGGAAGTGTTCGTTGGTGAGCCATGGGTCAGCTGCTTGCGAGGCTGATATCACGAAGTGTGCGGTTTGCAGTGGGGACCATGAGGCGTGGTCGCGTACATGCCCCAAGTTTCTCTCTGAGAGAGAAAAGCTAAAGGCCAAGGTCCTAGGGACGACCCCCAAAGAAACCTCCACAGCACGAGACAACGTGAGCAATACACCTAGCTCACTGGAACCGGCTATAGAACAGACGACGGCTCCTCGCTCCTCCTCTTTTCGGGATGCTCTGGTGGGAAAGACGCAGCGTGTCAACCCACCTGCCACCATGGATTCATCCATGCGAGACATCATGCATCTCTTCGTGCGTGAGTTTATGAATCTGCTCGCTGGTCAGGTGCTACAGCCTGACAACCATCTTGATATCACGAACGTTGAAGCCCAATCTGACCCGCCACACAGGGTCACAGCTGAGAAGAGTGTCCAGACAGACCTAATGGAGGACTCGGTCGTGTCGGCATTAGTGCCGCAGACCAACGGTGGCAGCAGAGACCGCTGAGAAAGGGGTGCCGACGGGTACTTGCACAATAGGCAGCATTCAGTAGCTCAGACAGAGAAAGCCGTAGAACAGTCGTAGGAACCTCCTGCAGCGAAACGCGCACGGGTCAACCAAACAGATGCTCCCGGCTCTGTGCGTACCAAAGTAGCCCTGCTGTGACACAGGGCCTAGGAACCACTCCAAAAAAGTAGGAAGTGCGGTACCCACTATTACAACTAACAAACTCAACACTACAGTCGTGCATAGAATCGAAAGGCAGAACACGCTCAAACAAGATAACCAAAAGGCTTGGTTCAGAGCGGTCCTCCTCCGCACCCCCAAAGGACCGTGCCGTGAGCAAGGAACAGGTTGGAGTCATCCCATCTGCGGGTCACGGGGATACAGGGCTAATGCTCCCGCCATTCCCACCGCCACCTCCGCCTTCACCAACACCACCTGCGAAAACAACTAACAGGAAATGCCCGGGCACAATCGCGCGTGACGGGAAACGCAGGCTATATTCTCCAAACTTACGGTGTGATGAAAAATCCCCCCAACACGTGACTGAGGAGAAAACAGATTTTGTTTCTCGAGACTCGATGGGAAAGATAATTGGGGTGCCGTGGGTACAAAAGAGCCTTTTCAACCAAGGCTGCATTCTGGTTCCACCGAGAGTATCGGAAACGTACAACATGTGTGGCAGGATGTGCCGCGCCCAGCTCCAGGTGGGTCATTCCACCATAAATCGACCAAGGCATAAACCCTACTATTTTTAATTTCCTTCAAAATTGGTATATGGGGACTCGCAAGGGCGTAGAATCCACTTATGGCACCCACAAATTATTTGAAAACTGTTTTGAGGGAAATAGCCTCCAGAAATTTTTGAAGTTCATTATATAGCAATTAATTAGAATGCCTATAGCTCCAAAAGTTTTCAAGTGATTTCCAAAAATTGTGTAGTCTTAGGATGTAAATTTTACGGGTAATATTTTGGCTATCTTCAATTTTGAAATTGAAACAAAAATTGTTAGTGACCTCATGACCTAGTTTTATAACGGTGACCTAGACCCGTAGTACAATGAAATTTAAAAATTCTCTTGAAAGCGTTTTGACATATGATAGTAGTCTTTCATATCATGTAATGAAAACATGGCTTTCGAAATACATATACTACTTTTAGCTTTGTATATATGTTTTTAAATGATAGGTGTCACTGTGGAGCTATGCTAGCCTAACTCATATTCTAATTGACTTGTAACTTTAAGATAAAAACATTGGAAGAATCAAAATCAAGTAGTCAACCTAGAATGGAAGCATTTTAGGGATAAGGGGTTGCCCTCCACTATTTTGAATTCACATTATTGTCCCTTTGGGAATGAATATAGCTGTTGTAAATGTCATGTATGGTTGTTTGGATCATTGTACATCTTTTGAAAATAAATGTGTCCCCGTCACATTGAATCACCGAACTGTGTCATTTCCAGAAACATTTAAACCCCGCCCCACGGGGGTCCGGCGCCACCTTCGCCCCATCGGGGGCCATCAATGCCCCCCTAACTCTGAAAATACGGAAGTTAGCGCAAGACTGCAAAGTGTATTAGAAAGATCATGCGAATTGATTAAGATTTTACTTGGCATGTTTAAGCGCTCAGGTCTATGTTTTGACCTCCAGAGGTCAAGTTATGTCACGACAGGCTATTTCTAGCAAAATATGCAATCCTTAAGAAACCTGAGCATAGCTCTCACTCCATTAGAGCTATTGAGATCTCGCAAACATCATTTGGTAGGAAAATGCCAGGCCTTTCTCCGCTATGTGGAACATAATGGCCTCCCGCCAGCGGTTTGACCTCAAGAGGAAACCTCGTGACTTGCTATGACCTGAGGTCACGAAAAGTAAGAAAGTGACCTTACTGTATATCAAATGAAAACCAGTGACAAGACGTGGACGATGGCCTTTAGTTCAGTGCTCCTTAATTAAGTCAAAAGTTATCTTCAAAATACTGCTTTTGACCTCTTGTGACCTCTGATGATCTCAGATAGATCAAAGGGCAACATCGCCCCTGGGATGCATGAAACGGTGTCCATTAGGCCGTTTCAAATTTCAAAAAGTTTTCAGAATTCGTTAGGTCAGCATTTTTCCCTATGATTTGGTTTATTTGTAGTCGACTGACAGCAATTTCACCCAAGTTTGTTCAGAACTAAGGTTGCCGATATTCGCTTCAAAATTTCATGTTTTCGGGTTTATCGTTGGTGTTATGGGCAGTACCGGCGTTGCAGTCGCCAATATCATGGACCTTGTTTCTGACGTTGTCATTTCTTTCCTGCGCAAATTTTCGATAGGGCTGTATGCTGTGTAGTACATTGCCTATTTTACGGACGCTGTGGGAAGTATTCACATGTAGGAAATGGGGGAAATGGTCCCTGAAGTACGCTCTTTGATAAATATGTTAGCACATCGATAGAGTGTCTGACATATTTTTCAGTAATTAACATGGTGCGATATTCACTGGGAAAGGAGGACGAGAATGCAAAAATGTCCTGTCAGAGAGTAGGGAATCCCTCCTCAGTCCTCATATCATTTAGTTTTAAGGCAATACATATACGATCCAATTATATTTGCAAGCGATTCGTCTCCCTCACAAGTCACAAGTGAAGTGAAAGCAGAGACGATGCAAGTTTGCGCTTTTCGGCATGCTTTCACTTCGCTGACTCTCTGCCTAGTTGTTCATCTTGACTATATTACAGGAACATATTTGCACTACATTTTAACAGAAACCACACTTTTACCTCACGTGAGTATCTCACATGCATGTCACGTCTTGATTTCAGGTGTCATCACATACCACGCTTTCCTACTATAGCGTGCTCATCGCTGCCTTTTCTTAACTCCGTCAGGGGCGCCCTGCGATGCTCTTCTGCTTGCAGCAGCGACTGAAAGTGACTATCATCTTTGACATTTCCAAAAAATTGTTTTAATGATACCAAGGCTTTTTCCCGAAACGTCATTAGTGACTTTTATCGATCGGACAAGCCCCTCGTGAAGCCGCAAGCCCTTGTGAGAGGCTCAACATTTTGGATGTGCCGACAACTATGCATGGCCAGTGGATGTGAGGTTAAAAAGAAGCCACGCAGACTCGTCCACCATGTCAGCCAGCTGGCTTGTTTCGTCGAGGACATCAGTAGGGGAGTGGTCCGTCGCAGCTACTCTGGGTGTCGCCACTAGTTTCTCACTAATCTAAGTCGTCGCAGCACCTTGATGGTTGCTTGCTCTTCGTCACGTTCAACGTGTGATTGTACGTGAACAACGTTCGGTACAGTTAGAGGTCATTTGCTGGTGCATCTGCTGCGACAGGCGTTCTGTCCTACACAAGTACGATGAACAGAGCTATGCGGCGAAGCTTGTGTGTTAGATATTTTTCTTAGCCTAGCTTGTCGGCGAAGAGGTACATTTTGATGCAGTACAGAACCGGAACAAAAAATAGAATCAAACCATGGAATCGGCACCGCCATGATTCTGAACCAGCGCCAACTCTACCAATGTCACAGCAAACCGTCCTCAAAGGGACTGGTGATTGACACTATATGCACATTATTAGCGAGGGATTCGTCAGTGAAACCTTTACAATCCTATTAGAAACGAGGCTACATGCAGATATGGCACAGAAATTATTCTCTGTTATCCACATTGTATTTTTTCAAATTTCCTGTGACAAGTTGGGCACATCAAACGTTGCAAAGCAAATGAGGTTAACATTGGAACTGAAGTTCAGAAGCTTATGACACTTTGAAACCGACCCTTGCCATCCAGCGGGCTGGATTGAATGAGCCGTGGACATGAACCATGAACCTGCATGAACCGTGTGTCTCGGGGAGGTACAACACCAACAGCTATCAGGCTGAGCTCGGCGACCAGAGAGGCCGCCGAGCACAGCCTTCAAGCGCCTGTCGCAGCAGATGCACCAGCAAATGATCTCCAACTATACCAAACGCTGGTCACATACAAGCACGTAGACCGTGAGGAAGGAGAAGCTGCCATCAAGGTGTTGCGACGACACTTCTGGTATCAAAAGCTAACAGCCGTCGTGTTTATTTTATTCAGCGGCGATGTTTATAAAGAGCAGAAGGTTATGATTAGTGAGAAACTAGTGGCGACACCCAGAGTAGCTGCGTCGGACCACTCCCCTACTGATGTCCTCGACGAAACAAGCCAGCTGGCTGACATGGTGGACGAGTCTTCGTGGCTTCTTTTTAACCTCACATCCACTGGCCATGCATGGTTGTCGGCCATCCAAAATGTTGAGCCTCTCACAAGGACTTGCGGCTTCACGAGGGGCTTATCCGATCGGTCAAAGTCACTAATGACGTATCGGGAAAAAGCCTTGGTATTATTAAAACACTTTTTTGGAAATGTCAAAGATGATAGTCACTTTCAGTCGCTGATGCAAGCAGTAGAGGATCGCAGGGCGTGCCCTGACTGAGTTTAGAACAGGCAGCGATGAGCACGCTATAGTAGGAAAGCGTGCTATGTGATGACGCCTGAAATCAAGCCGTGACGTGCATGTGAGATACTCACGTGAGGTATAAGTGTGGTTTCTGTTAAAATGTAGTGCAAATATGTTCCCGTAATATAGTCAAGATGAACAACTAGGCAGAGAGTCAGCGAAGTGAAAGCATGCCGAAAAGCGCAAACTTGTATTGTCTCTGCTTTCACTTCGCTTGTGACTTGTGAGGGAGACGAATCGCTGGCAAATATAATTGGATCGTATATGTATTGCCTTAAAACTAAATGATATGAGGACTGAGGAGGAATTCCCTACTCTCTGACAGGACATTTTTGCATTCTCGTCCTCCTTTCCCAGTGAATATCGCACCATGTTAATTACTGAAAAATATGTTAGACACTCTATCGATGTGCTAACATATTTATCAAAGAGCGTACTTCAGGGACCATTTCCCTCCCTTTCCTACATGTGAATACTTCCCACAGCGTCCGTAAAATAGGCAAAGTACTACACAGCATACAGCCCTATCGAAAATTTGCGCAGGAAAGAAATGACAACGTCAGAAACAAGGCCCATGATATTGGCGACTGCAACGCCGGTACTGCCCATAACACCAATGATGAACCCGAAAACATGAAATTTTGAAGCGAATATAGGCAACCTTATTTCTGAACAAACTTGGGCGAAATTGCTGTCAGTCGACTAGAAATAAACCAAATCATGGGAAAAATGCTGACGTAACGAATTCTGAAAACTTTTTGAAATTTGAAACGGCCTAGTGTCCAAGAACGCTCTTCTGAGCAATCTGAGCATTTACGATTATTTTGTAACTTTCAACTCATAAGACAGTTTTTCACATGCTTTTTCTATGGAAGAGATGACCTGGTGACCTGATCTCAGGTCACCAAATCGAAAAACCCCGAGAATGCATTTTGTAGACTCCGGTGGGGTCTCTAGTAGAAAGTTTAAAATCGATGGGCTGAAATGAGCGATGGTAGAGGTCAAATCAAGGTCATGAATGTCAAAAAGGTCTTGGAGGTCTAACCCAACACGTGATTCGAAGGTGAGAAAATATGGGCCAGTCAGAGAAAAGCGCAAAATAACTAAGATAGGACACCACGTGAAAACGGGTACAGGCGCCCAAATACCCAACAGCCCCACTCGAGGCAAACTCTGGACAGAAAGGAGGAACCATTTTTCTCGCAAAATTGCGCAATGAATGCCCCAGAGGCTATAAACATCAAGACTCGAACTAAGGAGCTTGTTTTAATTTTGAAAAACCGCGGGGAGGGGTGCAACAACACCCCCTGTACGTCAAGGTAACACACCCTATGGCGTTGTTGAGAAAAAATGGGTTAAAAGTCCAATGCCCCCCGATTCGGACGTTCCGCCGTCACATCATAAATTATACAGTGAGTTGCGACGGCCGCTCCAAGTGACACCTAGTGTCATGTTTGGGAAGAAGGTAGTATATTTGTCAAAAACCATATTTTTATTATTTACCTAAAAAGAATTGCCAAATGTAAAAATCCTTTACACGAATTCATAAATTTAACGTACTGCGGGCGAAGGTCACCGTTGAAAAACTAGGTCACGAGGTCATGAGGTCAAATTGCAGAAATATAAAAATCGAAGATAGCCAAATGAAATCCAAATGGTGAACACAAACGTAAAATATTTTACGATCATTCAAACAATGGCAATTATAGGCTTCAAAACAATGCCTACATGGTGACCCCGGAAAAATCTGGAGGCTATATCTGTCTCACCAAATTGTCAAATAATATTTTTGTCGCCATGGTTAGATTCTACACCTTCAAATCCTCTGCCACCAATTTGGAAGACAAAAATAGAAGGGTTTATGACGATATTTTGGCCGATTTATGGTGGAATGACCAGGTAGTGATGGGAGGAAACCCGGTCAGATAGTTCGAGAGGCGAACATGATAGGACACAACATTGTGCGCCGCTCTCCACACAAGGGTCGGGATGCCGGAACGAATGACCAGACCACCAGTGGACACACGTACAGCGGTGTGCCAGAAATGTTACGGCAGGAGTGGGAGACTAGTCGTACTTGGTTGCTAGGTTTTATATTGGAAGCTGTTCTCCAATCCATCTAGTGTTCTGTGTCGAACATAACTAAATTGCTAGTTCTTACCTTTTACGCAGTATAAACAAGGATGGGCGCGAAAGACCATGTAGTCAAAGCGCCCAAAACCCCAAACAACAACAACAACAACAAGCAGTTCCGACCGGAGAACTTCCACGCCCATTCTTTCCAAGGCAATTGTTCTGAAGCAGCTGATGTGGGCACCGCATCGATCCAAGTACATACGTCTTCAGGATAATGCGATGTCAGATCAAGGAAATCCCCACTCGGCTGCTTTAAAGTCTGCCACAGGTCTTTGTGTTCCAAGTGAGTGTGGTGGGATGTCGATGCATCCCGATGCAGCATTTCACTGCCCTGTAGATTTTATGCGAACTATCCGTCATTTTTAGTGACTTCATGTAGGAAGACGACATCCAGACCCACACATCTGCAGCTTGCAAGACATTCGGGGGACATGAAGTGACGTCTCGTGGGCCTTCCTCCGTTTGTACTTCCGGAGCATATTTTGTACTCTTATCAAATAGCCACACTATAATAGCCCATGCGTATTATACTGATTGTATGGACAGGACTCAGGCATAGGGTTTCACTGTAAAAGTTTTTAAGCTGAAGGAACGCTGCTTCGCTGATTATGATATTATGGATGGAGGATCACGTCAGGTCCGACAAGCTCGCTATATTTTATAAAATTTTCGTAAAACTAAAGACGACAATCTATTTGCTCTTTTTACATACGACTTGGTAAGGTCATTGCAGGGATGTTTATATGAAAAAATGTATTGGTATTACGTAAAATAGCTCTTCAAGATGTTGCATTTTGTTCACCGCAGTCGCTGGCCGTGTAATGACGATTTCGTCCATTTCATGTCATAAGTTTGTTTACGAAGAGGAATAGGGGTAACATGTAAATTACACAGACACAGGGGTACCGTAAACCAGCGGTCTTACTTGCGCTGAAATTTTATTCAAAACGGTATGAAGAAATAGTAATAGTTGGGGTTTAACGACGCACCAACTGCCAAGGTCATACTGCGTCGTCAATTCTCACCCTGTTGGGAAGGATTTGGCGGAGCAGATCAACTTATTCAAAGGCTCCTCCAGGACTTGAACCTGGGACCGGTGGCTTAGAAGACAGGGATGTTATCCACTTGCCCCTTTGGGTCAGACTAAATGGACTTTTGCTACTTTTTCTTAATTCAACGCAAGTTCTAATATAAGAATTGCAGATATACGGCTTGCACACTGCACAGTTGCAGATATAAATCTGAAGTAATCCTCCAGAAAAATGGAGACCAAGCAAGTTCATTAAGCCATCGTAAACTCACACCATCGCTAGGGTGTCCATATTGCTCCGGTTTCCCATAAGTGAGAGGTTAGTGAGTGACGCCACGCTATGGAGGGGGATTTCCCGTGGTCCCCGTGATAAACGGAAACGTATCCCGTGTCGAAAGCACACCGAAAATAGCAGCCGTAATTTTTGTTCATACATTACGTCAGCCTCTGGGGGGAGGGGTTGGGCGAAACGTGGTGTGCCGTGACGTTTGGGGAAAGTGGGGGGTCGAAAACACATTGGAAAAGTGTGGCATGATTTACGAACAACACTTTACTGTACATCATGTCTTATCTGAAGATAGCTGCGACTCTGGCACGAATCAGACATCGATTCTTCCCTTCCGTTCCTCTGAAGCAGCTTTTAAAGGGAGATACGCGAAAAACTATTATTGTGGTTTCTTGCTATTTGAAAAATCCTGATTACGAAACTATGAATTATTTTTGTATCTTCGGCAAAATTTTGGGAGGCCACTCACTTATTATCGAAATAGGTTAACAGTTCTGATAAAATGCTGAAACCTTCACCCATCACTTACTTTTCGAAAACTATTTAAAGTTGAAAATCAATGTTTTTTTTGTAATACAAATGTCTGTTCTCCTGTATTTGTATTTGAATTAATTTTAAAAAGCTTTTAAAAACTACAAAATGAATTAGTTTGCCCTAGAAACGGAAAAACCATAATTACTCAAGTCTTCAGCGGTTTCGTACCTCGAGTCTTGAGTCATTTTCTGTTTCAGTCCCAAGATGACAAAACTTTTGCGTAAGACAGGTCACGTGACCCTGGTTTGAGAATTCCTAGGCTTTTGATTGGTTAATTTTGATTTATTTTAAGCCCTATATTTCTGTTTCAAAAGAGTTTTAGAATGTCGTTTTCTAAAGTAATTTTTTCTGTAGTAGTCCAAAGTTCTACATCACTGTTTAGGATAGATCTGACCTAATTCTTAGAGAAATTGATAGCTTTAGCCGTGTGTACGTCATATACATCGATATGAGGTGTACCGGTAAAGTCGTCTAGAAATGTTGACTTTGAGAGCAATTTTAAGGCATTTGCAGGCCGATTTCGCAAAAATGAGAATAGGACTTCTGAAACGACTTTTTGTGACCTTTTGATCAAGCCAATATATTTTTTTCGCGTGTCTCCCTTTAAGAGAACGACGCTCTCGTAGACATCGGACAGATTCTATCATACTTGAGAGAAGTAAAGTAGGTACGCGTGGTCTACAGTCCGATATATATTTGAAGACCTGACACCCTATGTGTAAGTGTATATGATATAGTTCTATTTAGACTGCTTCGGAAATAAGTTGATCTGATAACGTCGGGCACTATGCAGCCTACAGCATCCAGGTACATCGCCACCATTGAGTTCATGGAGGCCATGGCCCCTATGAATTTTTTGGAGGCCTTCGGCCTGACTCGTAAACCTCCCTTTAATGCTTAGAGTCTAGAATAGTCGCTTGAGTGTCATAGCCTAGCCTCCCTGCTTATAAAGGAGGCCTCCTAATTAGCCTATGCAGGAGGCCCCATAAGTTATAAAGGAGGTCTCATAATGGCCTACCCAGGGGACTCCTTTTCTTGAAAAGAAGGCCCTGAAAATGGTCCACATGGGCGGCCATTTTACTTATAAAGCAAGTCCTTTAAACGACCTATCCAGGAGGCCTCTTACTTGTAAAGGAGGCAGAAGGCGTACTAAATTGCCTACGTGGTGGCGCCTTTACTTATACAGAAGGTCCCTAAACGACCAACAGGAGGTCCCTTACTCATAAAGAAAGCCTCTAAATGACCTACAAAATGGAGGACCCATAGGACCAGGAGTAGCAGGCCCCTTCCATCCTGGCCCCATGGAAAGGAACGCTGGCGACGCTCCTGGTGGAACCTGATGTGCCCTTAACCCCTAAACCTCAATAATACCACGTGTTCACTGAGAGAAATGTTTCCGTTTTTCTGGAGTTTTCACTCACGCAGTGGCGGGTCCAGACTTTCATTTGAGGGGGGGACAAAGGATTCAGCCCTACCCAACGTCTATTTCTAACAACCGTCAAGTATTATGTTACTATGAATACTCATAAATATCGGGGTGGGCCTTGAGCCCTTAGTCCCGTTTTCTCCACCACCGCTTCCACATCACTATAAACCATCACTTTTTGCGTTTGAAGGGAAAGTGGCATCTGGAACCTTTATAATGGGATTTAAACTGATATACGTCGTTAGAATGAAAGCATATTGTAGAACCTAGTGTGCAGGATTTCATTTGCCCTTGAACTTAGCATTTTCGGGATTATGATTTGAAAGAGAGGATCCCGACCCCCGAAACTCCGCGTCGGCCGCAGCCACCACTGACGACACCGACGAGCTCGGAGGTGAACAGGTGGATAAGGCCCGCCCTCGCACACTCACACGGAGTTAATGACACCACGTGAGGCCAGCCGCAGCTCGGGCGTTGCTGTTATAGGGGGATGCGGTATAGTTGGAGATGTGGGAGGAGGCCATGGGGACATGAGGGCTCGAGGTTGTGCCGTCTGGTGGCTGCTCTGGGTGAAGTTTCAGCTGAGAAGTGGGGGTGTTATTGTAGACTATCGGCAGAATTTGTACAGATTTCTAGAAACAGAAAAAAAGAGGTCAGAAGAAAACATCCGACCGCAGTTAGGCAGCAGAATTTGCCTTTCCTGATCGTAATGATGAGCGAGGATGCTCACGGGGCACGACAGATAGGTGCGTGTGCACCAGAGTTGTGCGTTTCAGAATTTTCTTGAGTCGACTCAACTCAACTCAAGTGCTGAGAGCAGTTGACTCAACTCCGACTCAACTCATGATCAAGAGTTCAGTGAGTCGACTCAACCCCGACTCAAGGCTAAGTTCATCCGACTCGACTCTGACTCAACTCACGACTCAACTCAACTCAAACTTCGACTCATTTGCAAAATGAAATAAAGAAATGATAAATATATAAACATAAAAAAATAAGAAATAAATCAATAAACCAGCAAAAACAAAGCTGTTCAGAAAGTCTGACATGAAACAGAAGATTGATGGAAGCAAAATTAATTAATTGGCATTCAAACATTGGTTAACAATTACCCAGCAACCATGAACAAGTTTTTAATTCTTCCAGACTGTCACTGCCCAAAAAAGCTACCACATGCTGCAATTATTTCTAAAAGGAGCATTGCATATTAAACTAGGTAAATGGAATGGAAAGGAACCTAAAAGCGCTAAGGCTACAGCAACACAGGCAAAAAAATTGAGCCTCCATACTGTCAAAAAAGATCCAAGCTAAAAGAACATGATATAAACTGTATTTTGATTTGTAGGGATGGTATAGGTATTGCTTTTTCTGTTAAGGAACGAGGCTAGGTAATTTTTATGAATTAAAATTGATATGCCAAGAGTTTTATTAAAATTTAAGCAATAATTACCTAGTTGCAATTGCTAATTATAAGAATTACAGCAAACCCCAGGAAAAGTATAGCATATATGACAAAGGACGATAGCAATGAAAATTCTATCAAAGTTGATGTGTTGGATTTAAATATATTCATATTTTAAACCCAATCCAATTTTCAGCTTCTGTCAGAACCTCCAATACAATACATACTTTTCGCTCTTCAAACAAAATTGGAGACCGATTTCATAGAAAATAGCTACTGTATAGCTGTCGAAATAAAACACAGACGCCGAGCAAGGGACTCTGATTAGACAAAAAAGGTAGCATGAAATAATTCCTCTGATTCTTGCAATAAAGACATCTAAACATTTTTGTCGAATCAAAGGTCCAATTTTTAATGCTAATAGCAGTATCTGCCATTAAAGGGAATGTGGCACCTTAGTCGAATCCTGGAATTTAGTGAAATTAGGTGTACTCTTAGCCAAAAATAATGAAACCACTCATGATTTCTCTGAGAAATGTACAATAAGCTCAATATTTTGTTTTTAAAAACACTCCTCTAGAAAAAGAAATAAATATCAGCCTGTGGATGATGTCACGATCTGGCAACCACTACCATACTTGAAACGCTGCAAGGGCTTCGATTGGCTGATGCTCATCGTGACGTTAGCATATGTCGTCACACCAGTAGCTCACAACAATGGCCGCCCGGCGACGGGCTGATGGGGGGCTAGTGTCAGGTAGGTTTTAGTTTTTTTTCTACGGAAATATCAAGTTCCAAGACAAATGAAATATGGAGGACTGGGTTTTCCGACTTGCTTTACAACTTGGCTATCTCAGTTAAGATCACGTTGTGAAGGTGCCACATTCCCTTTAATAGGCAAAATGAAAAGAACGGCGGCAGACGGTGCATTTAGGACAAAATAATAAATGTAGCATGCAGGTATATATATATATATATATATATATATATATATATATATATATATATATATATATATATATATATATATATATATATAAAAAATATATAAGGGGGGGGGGCAGCTGGCTGAGCCACCGGGTAGGCCGGGGCTTCAACAAGGACAGCGGCGAAACCAACGGGAAGAGTTGGACGCCATAGACCAGTGGCTGATAAGCAATAATTATATATATATATATATATATATATATATATATATATATATATATATATATATATATCTATATGCTATATGCTATATGCAAGTATATATATATATATAATACTTATTCGTATTATTGAATCTAAATCTAAAAAAACTTTCTGCGGCTAAACAAGCAATTGTATTTAATGAACAATGCATTAAAGAGAATCTGCTCCCCAACTATACAAACATATATATATATATAAAAAAAAAAAAAAAAAAAAAAAAATATATATATATATATATCTGCCTATAGCAGGGCTGGCAGGTTTTTTTCCACTGGGTGGTTTTTACCGGTATTTACCATGGTTAAAACCGGCTGGCTTAAAAGACAAAGACAAAGACTTTATTCAGAGTCTTCCACGGTCATCCATGGCTACTACGACCCCACGTCAGTTGGAATGGTAAGAAGGAGACACACACACACACGACATTAAAATCAATGTAAACAGGGTTATATAAAAACATCGTTAAAAAGACAAAGCATACCACACAAACACCACTCGCTCAGCGCACCTGATCCCGCTCTGCTATTATATACTTTTTTGAGGGCACGACAAAAAAGCGGAACCGGTAAAACACTCAGCTCCTCAGGCAGTTCATTATAAAGGGAGGCCCCCCTGGAGCTAAACCTATGTTGGCCCATTCCAGTACGAGAGCGTGGCACAACGATATTCGCGTCCTGTCTGGTGGTACGCTCCCGTATAGAGCCGACACGCACGAATCCCCGGGTCAGCTCCTCTGGCTCCCCGAAACACACTGTCTTGTGTATGTACAAGTGCAAGCGTGTGGTACCTCACCAGCTCTCCCGCCGACAGCCAGTCAAGTTCCTCTAATAAACCAGAGACATGGTCAAATTTTCTGTGGCCGAAAATTACCTTTGCTGCATAATTAATTATCTTTTGGAGTCGAATATTGTTTATATGAGTTCCGTTGCCAAAAACACTGATGCAATATCGGACACGGGAAATAACGAGTGAACTGACTATCGGCGAGATGACTCTGGGAGGCAAGCAGTGCCTCAGATGTGACAAACCACTCAGAATTCCAAAGCATTGACGAGTGAGAAGAGAAATGTGAGAATCCCAGCTGAGGGCGCGGTCGAAGGTCAGTCCGAGATTTTTGACAGTCATAGATGGAACCAGATTAACATCGCGAAATTTGACAGTAAAATCACCAAATTGCCGAACGTTTGGAGCACTTCCTAGCAGTATGAGTTGGGTTTTACCAGCGTTAACTTTGAGTCCGTTGCCCCTAAACCAAATGTCTAACGAAGCCAATGTCTTTTCCATCCGTTGAATGAGTGACTGAAAGTGAGATTTTTTGCCGCTGACAAGGATCTGGGTATCATCTGCGTACTGGACGACGACCGCGTCCCCAGCATACAGGCTGAGGTCGTTTGCAAAGATGCTGTAGAGCAGAGGGCCGAGACAAGAACCATGGAAAATGCCCATTTTGTTTGGGAGACAAGTAGAGACTTTAGAGACACCCAGATTGTCAGCTGGGAGGCTGACGCTCTGGGTGTGGCGCCGAAAGTATGCTGAAAACCATGAAGTATCAATTCCATGAGCCTGCAATTTTTTAATCAAACGAGAGTGGTCAATCACATCGAAGCACTTGCTCAAGTCGAGGAGACAGAGGAGCGACACCTCTCCACGATCATTGGCGGACAAGACACTATCAGTGATGGATACCAGCGCGCTTTCGCACGAGTGACGAGGGCGAAATCCGTGCTGGGTGGAGGATAGGAGGTGGTTGTCGGATAGGTAAGCATAGAGCTGCTGATGAACGGCACGCTCAAGGATTTTAGTGATGGATGGGATAATACTGATAGGGCGGAAACTGGAGGGATCGGAGGAATCACCGGACTTAAATATGGGATGAACTAGGGAATGTTTCCAGGCATCTGGGATTTCATTGGTGAGGATGGAGCTGTTGATCAAGTGGAGAAGTGCCAGACCCTGGGATTCGAAAATGAGGCGGACGATGTGCATACTTATGCCATCGCTAGCACATGAGGTGGAGGAACCTTTGCTGAACACAATGGCTTGCAACTCATCTAGGGTGATAACACGCAAAGTGAGAGCGCAAGCACCCACGCGCGGTAACCGACATGCCACTGACGGAACAGCTCCCATAGCAGCTACTTCAGCCGCCACCCGTGCGCCGACACCGACAAAAAACTGGTTTAAATCATCAGCTGTTGCGTCTGGCGTCACCCTATCCCCACATCTCTTGCTACCAATCACCCTATCAATACACCTCCATATACCTCTACGACCCTCCTCCTGTAACCGCCTTTGCACATCGTCGCGCGTGTCGCATCGTATCGCTGCCTTCACCTGCCGATTAAGTTCACCATATACCTGAGAGCGGTGACCGCCGACTGCTAACGCCGCTCTGCGGCGAGCCATCAAATCGAGGGTTGGCCCCGATACAACAGGTGCACTCGGGTTGCGTATTCGGACATTCCTAATCGGGGCGTGGCAATCAAGCACAGTTACTAAATTATGTATAAATACATTCCACCTTTCCGCTAAACTGTTTAGAGCAAAAACTTCCGACCAATCAACACACATCAAATCCTGGTTGAAGGCAGTGGAATCAGTCCTACGCAGACAGCGAGTCCTTATTACGGCAGGTTTCGGACGGCACCTAGACACTGTAAGCTGGGCACGAATAAATTTATGCGGACTGTAGTGACAAAACTTTGTACCAGAACGAGTGATTAATCCTGAGTCGCGTACTATAATTACATCCAGACAGGATCCGGATGGGCGGTAAGTAGGTGTCTCAATACATTGATGCAGTGAGTTATCCTCCAGAAAACGCGTAAGCTGCCGCTTTGCCCTATCACTCGGTGGTTTCATGACATCACAATTTATGTCACCAAATATAACAACTTTTGCAGAAGGGTAAGTCATGATTACATCCTGATACTCTAGTTCTAAATGTTCGAAGTCGGCGCGCAAATCACCATCACCATGACGCGGAGGTCGGTAGAGGATGCAAAAGACAACATGGCGATTCATGTCCAGTTTGGCAAAAAATCCAGAGTGTTTCAAGCACTCTGGATTTTTAAACTAGTTTTTGCCAGTTTTTGCCAGTTTTAGCCACTTTTTTTAAGAATAAAAATAATGTGTAAATTATAATTGACAATACAAAAATATACATCTTTTGCGCACTTATGCCTAAAAAATGTCTTAAAATTGACGTCACCATTCTACTACCTTTTGAACGGCGCAGCGGCGCTGTTTGGCATCAAAGGAGTTCCTCATCGCTTAGCTGTCTTTCTCGACTTTTTGCTGGTAAGACCTAGCAAGAACTAATAAATATTATTCAAATAAATCTCGAAATCCTATGGCTTAGGTAAAAAAAATGGTTAAAGGCTTATTTGGAGTTACTTTTCAGTCCCATTACAATACAGCAATTGACTTTAACCTTATTCCTATAATATATGTATGAAGTATCGGTAATGTATTTGTGCTCCATCTGTTTGAACGCTCCTTGCCACACAAGGCAAAATAATCAGCACCAACCACTGAAACATACGAAACCACGTACAATACAGCATCAATTAGCATATTAATGCTTGAATGGGCCCAGCATACGTATAGATCGTCTCAATGAAGCTTTTAGTGACACCCAGCAGCAATAGAAGAGAATAAGTCCTACGCTTTAACACGCTCATTGACGGGGGCGGGTATTCGCCCCCTCAGGTTTTTCGGAGATAGCATGGAAACGGCGGTGCGTAGCGCCGCCGTACTTGGTATACCTTTTTCTTATCATTTTTACAAGTTGTGTCAAATTTTTAAGGTTAGGTCATCCCAGGTCAGGTCACCAGTACAGGTCAAGTGACCTGACCTCAAAAAAAGTTTAGATAGCAAAAGTCGGAACAGGGTGAACTTATCGGATTGAAACTCATATCACATAATGAGCTCACCGAGTTCTCTAAAATATGTTCCGGTATTTTCGATATCGATGGCATAAGGTGAGGTACGAGCCATGACCTCTCCATTAAAAATACAAAGGAAAAATTGGTTTAACTGAATAACTTAGTAACGGATGGTGATAGAGCGTTTATTTTAACTGCATTGGATTTTCCTTGTCTTTGCGGTTTTAATGATATGCATTTTACCTGCGGTTTTAATGATATGCATTTTACCTAATTTGACCTTGACCTGACCTCAGGTCAGGTCAAATCCTTGATTTGACCTAGCAAGGTCATATTTCATATCATTCGATTCGGCTTGCTGCGAGGATTCATACAGTTCAAAGCGTTTTGCTCTATCTTTACTTTTTCAGATGTAATGACCGAAAACCTCCATTTACATGTTATCCCTATGACGACATGTTTTGATCTCTAGTGACATTAAATGTGAACTGGCAAAAAAAAAAAACGGTTCAAATATTTGCGATGGAGAAGTGGATGGGCTACCTAACGCCGTATACTGTTTTTCGATACCTAGCGTGGTTCTCGAGATCTTAGGGCGGGGGGGGGTGGGGACCCGCCACCTCCGTCAAAGCGAAGGTGGCTCAGACCCCCGTCAATGTGCATGTTAAATATCTTAAACTACCAAGATACCTTTACTTAAAGGTACGTTCAAGAGGGATTCCTTCACGCCCGAGTGACGTCACACAGGCGTGGAGGAATTCCTTCGTCTTTGGGCCGTGTGTCAAACTGCTGCTAATGGCACTGCCCGCTTAGAAATTTGTGCGAATACACGGTAATCAAGTTTTTCCCAAATGCAATAAATATTTTATCTTCGCTTCTTCGCCTCTTTTCGTTAAAATTTCGATATTTTATCATTTAATTTTCCATGTTATATGCTACGAGATGTGACGTCACATCCGGTGATCTGCGCTCAGCGCTTGCTGTTGGAGGGGTGCTGTTAAATTACGGTCCCAACAGCAAGAACGACGAGCCCAGGGAGCAGGCACAACATGTTGCTGGTATCAAGTTATGCATATATTAAATAACGGGTGAGGATCTAGGGATACTGAGCTTTGACTACGAAAACTAGGTTGAAACTACATTTCCTCTTATTCCACCAGGCATGGGACCCTTTATTGGTAAAAAATCCTGATCTCTGTCAAAATGAGAGAATGTCGGATGTTTTTATAACCAGCCGGTGCGGAAGGCAGCGAGGAGCCCAGATTCGAAGAGCTTTTATCCTAACGTGGTAAATTTCTTGTCCGCATGAGGTTTAAATTTGGCTGGCCCCCTCATTTTTTGCTGGTGGCGATGCTCATATCATCAACCGTCATTTTCAAATTGCATATAATTTTTTACAAAAAGCTTCCTTCTTCTTCTACAGCTACTTGCTCCCGATCACGCTCAGCTCGGACATAATATTTTTAGATATGTGGGGAGCGCAAAAATACTAGCCACGCATGGTGCCGCCTGAACGGGGTCCTTTTAATAAGGTGTCTCCCGTTCGCGTGAAGAAAACTGCTGATCACCTGGCGCTCGTATGCAGAAAGAAAAATTATATCTGCAACACGACAATTTGTAGGAAGACGCTACGGAGAGCACGTATTTTCATTGAATCTTGTGAATTGATTTCTAAGCGTTCCCTTCGCAGTTAGGAGTTTCAGTTACCCACAAAAATGATTAACACCCGCCCCATTGTGCCTCAGATCCACCTTCGCTCACTTCCAAATCCCAGGGCGCTGGGTGGGGAGCCGCAACTGAACAAGTTGGATTATCCATTCAATTGGAGCCGCAACTGAACAAGTTGGATGATCCATTCAATGCTGTGTTATTTTTTATTTATTTTCCCACTCACTTTTCAAGTGGTGCCTTTTCAGCCGAATTCAATAGCCTTGGTTTTATGAACTCATCAAAAGTATGGAACTAAGAACAATTTTCGTGGAAAATTCGTTCCTATACTGTAAATTGGTGAGGGATGTAAAAGGGGGCTTTTGTTTTCTGCGTGACTCTCAAAATATTACTTAAAAATTCCACTCGGCGGCTATACTTCCCAATATGAATTTTACACTGGCATCGTGTCGCAAAACCAGTTTCTGGCACACCGGTGGGGGGGGTGTTTAACACGCGCATTGACGGAGGTCTGAGCCACTTTCGCATTGACGGGGGTACCCACCGCCCTCCTAAGATCTCAGGAACCACGCTAGATAGCGAAAAAGTAAACGGTGCTGGATAGTACATACAAGTCTCTACAGAAAATCAACCTTATTTCAGGTCACATTCTAGGTCACTAGAGGACAAAACATGCCACCATAGAGATAACATGTAAATAAAGGTTTTCAGTCATTACATCTGAGCTGGTTAAGTTAGAGCAAAAAAAGTAGGCCATTGAAATCCTCGCAGAAAGCCGAGTCGAATGATTTGTAAAGTGACCTTGCTAGCTAAAATCAGGTCAAATCTATAATTTGACCTGACCTGAGGTCAGGTCAAGGTCAAATTTGGTTAAATGCTTATGATTTGAACTGCAAGGATGATACAAACCTAACGCCGTGATAATACAAGCTATGTCACCATTTATTGCTAAGTTATTCTGTTTAAAACATTTTCCCGTGCATTTCCAATGAAGAGGTCATGGCTCGTACCTGACATTAGGTCATCAATATCGAAAATACCGGAATATATTTTAAAGAATATGGTGGGGCCATTATGTGATACGAGTTTCAATCGGATAAGTTTACATTGTTCTGAGTTTTGACTTATGCTATCTTAAACTTTTTTAGGCGAGGTCACCTGGCCTGTACTGGTGACTTGAACTGAGATGACCTAACTTTAAAATTTTGAATAAGTTGTAAAAATGATCAGGCACAAGGTATACCAAGTATGGCGGCGCTGCGCGCCACCGTTTTTGTTATATCTCCAAAAACTCATGGGGGTGGGTACCTGCCCCCGTCACTGCGCGTATTGAACACCCCCTCGAACTCGGCTCCTCGAGGAAGAAGCAAAAAAAAAGAACGAAAAAAGCACGCGAAAAAGCGCTGAATAGGCCACAAAAAATAATGAGGATACTATGTCAGTAATATTTTTTGCTCAGGTTAATACTTACGTCATGATGAGTCAAGTGAGTGAAAGTTTTGGGAATACTTTTTTAAATCCGGCGCCTGACTCGGCTAACTTGGAGCCAATATTCGAGCGTCATTGAATTCCTCTCATTACAGCAAACCGAGTGGTTCTACCTTTTCAATAAGAGAAATACTTTTAAGCCGTAGGTATCTTCAGAAATAGAGCCATTTTTCGACTAACTTGCGTTTTCTACATGCATTTCCAATGGATATGCATAACACGTATTTGACCTTTGGTCTGCGGTATCAAAAATCCCGGAATATTTTTCCTAGCCCCCGGTGGGTCTATAATATGATAAGTTTCAGATCGATAGATCCTGAGTTGCAATTAAAAAATATGAGGTGAGGTCACTTGGCCTGGCCTGGTGACCTGACCTGAGATGACCCCAAATATCATTTTCAGGAAAGTTGCGTATTTGGTCAAAGATAAGTGATGCCAGGTACGGCAGCGCCTCGCACCGCTGTTTTCCGGCAACCTTGGAAAAACCCGAGAGGTGTTCAAACACCATCTCCCCACTAGGGCGAGAAACGTACAGTGAAATTACTCACATTCCTGTAACTTAACCCAGCGAATAATTAGGAAATTATTTCATGGCCCTTGCCTGTATTTTGATTTTGGACTCCCCATGTCAGAATATGAAATATGATAAGCACATAGAAATACTTGGTTGGTGGTAGAGGGTCAAACAAATTTTCCCAGTGCAGTATAGTTGGCAAGGAATTCTGACCAGAGAGTTCTCAATGATATGGAAACATTCCTAATTATCTCCTCAGATTCGCATAATCAGCAGCATAAGAGCTCGAAAGCAATCGACATGCCGCGTTAAGCAAGCAATTAAAGAGTCTTGGCTTCTTTAGAATTGAATTTTACAGAGCAGAGAAAGTCAAACGCTTTACTTGAATATCAAACATAATTAAATTATCGGTTTCTGAACACCAACTACCTGGGGAGGGTTCAAAGTGTACCATTCAGAAATTACACTGTTCTGTTTGCTTAGTCAGCAAAATCGACGAACTGCCTACTTAAAAATGCGAGGAATAATCAGCTTCCATTCATAATACTGGACAAAATATATCAAAGGCTCAAAGCAGACGCATATTCAGACATTGGAACCTGAGTGCCCGTCAGTGAAGAAGAAAGGTAGGATTTGGCAATATTTGAAACCAGGCTGATTTTCTAATCTCACCTTTCTACGTTTTCAGTGACGTTCGTCTGGTACTTACGGATTATAATTGATCACTTTTGACATTTTCATCATCATCATTGGTGGTGTTTTTGGGCGCGTCGACGGCCTCGGTCATTTTGCGCCCATAACGAGAAATGAGTCTGGCGGAGTTTGTTTTGACTAGGATCGTTAGCATGTCAGTTGGTAGAAAAGGTATGGATTCATGAAAATAAACACATACAAAAGTTGCCAGCGAAGTCTATAAATGTAACAGTTCAATCATTAATATCCTTTGCCTTTAATGTGGTGTCGAGCCCTGGGGCATTTCCCGCCTATTGTCGGTCCAGCCCCAGGGCCACTCGCCCACATAGCTTGTCCTAACCTACACGAGGGCTATGTGGGCGAGTAGATAGCCTTGAAACCCGCGTCGTCCAAAAAACTAAATATTCTAGACATGTCTATAGTCGGCGCCTCACCAAGTAGGTCTGTCAGGGTCGGTGAGCTCGGAAAGTGCCGTCTCCTTTCAATCTCGAAATCTGCACACTCCACGAGGACGTGCCGAACCGTAAGGCGGCTACCGCATCGCGAGCACTCTGGTGGGTCTCCACCATCAGCCGAAACGAATGGGTCGCGTAAGTGTGGCCAATTCGCAGTCTGGAGAGAATCACCTCGTGTCTTCTACACTGGCAGTTGCTGGACAGCCACGTGCCAGTCTTGGGTTTCAACTCCCTTAGCTTAATTCCCTTTGTGTCTGTGGTCCACTGCCCCTGCCAAACGTTGTCGATGTGTTTACGGATGAGTGGGATAAAGTCTGAATATGGGAGACCAAGGCCGGGCGGTGGTGAACGTCGCGCCGCTTCCTTCGCTGCTGCGTCGGCTCTCTCGTTCCCACTGATACCAACATGACTAGGAACCCATGCCAATGCAACAAGTTTATCCCGAGATTGTGCTCGGTGTAGTCTCTGTCTGATGAAATCTAAAATGTATGATGTGGGATGGAGCTCAAAAGAAGTTAGTGCCTGCAGTGATGAGAGAGAGTCGGTAAATATTACACAACTGTCGTTCCTGCATCGCAATATTTGGTCCATGCAGCGGAAGATGGTATAGAGTACTGCAGTAAAAACTGACGCGTGTCCTGGAAGTGTAAAACGTTTTTCGACTCTGTCACCAACAAATGCGCAGCCAGTACCGCTATCACACTTGGATCCGTCAGTGTAAAACAGCGTGTGTCCTCGGTAAAACATGTTGCAGTGGTCCAAGAAAATCTGGCGAACAACCTCCGGTGAAAGTTCCCTGGTTTTTGAGATCAAACTCGTATCAACTAGAGTCTCGGCTACAAGCCAGGGCTCTACTGATGGGGCATGGTAACCTTCAATCTGGTCAAGGTTGACATTAGCTTCATCGAGCCACGCGCGTATCCTGAGCCCCGGGTTCCGCGTTGAGGCTGGGAAACTGTCGGCCCGGCGCCGGAGTACCTGCGAGAAAATCCTCGAATAGGATGGGTGATCAGGAAATTGCCGGAGTTTCAGGGCGTATCTCATGGACACCATGCGCCGACGCAGGGGTAGGGGCATTTCACCTGCGTCGACCAGCAAGCTGCAGATTGGTGAAGTGCGAAAGGTGCCTGTAATAGTTCTAATCGCATAGGTGATGGATTGTATCGAGTACTTTTTTCGTGGTCTCCGTCGCCGATTCATAGACAATGCACCCATATTCCAACTTCGATCTTACCAATGACCGATAGAGCATTGATAGAGTTTTATGATCGGCTCCGAACTGCATTCTAGTCAGAACTTTCAAGATATTAAGGGTTTTAAAGCATTTGTCTCTAACTTGATTGAAATGGGCAGAGTAAGTCAATCTTCTGCCAAAAAGTAAACCCAGGAAGCGAGTTTCTTCCACTACGCTAATTGTTTGCCCATAGAGAGTGAGGACAGGGTCCTCACACTGGTTCCTTTTCCGACAGAAATGGACGTACTTTGTTTTTTCCGTGGAGAACTGGAGACCGTTTTTCGCGGTCCACCGTTGGAGTTTCTCCAATCCGATTTGCAGCTGCCTTTGTGAAGCAGCAGACGATGAGGAGGTGGTCCACATGGTGAAATCATCGACAAACAGTGCACTGTTGACATTTGAGGGGAGGCCATCGGCCACGTCATTTATAGCGATGGCAAAGAGGGTTACAGAGACCACTGACCCTTGGGCCGTACCATTTTCCTGGATGAACCTGTTTGATAGTGTATCGCCTACTCTGAAACGAAAACGCCTATCTTTCAAGAAATTGGAAATCAACCGACCCATACGACCGCGTATACCTAATCTGAACAGCTTTTGTAGAATACCATGTCTCCACGTGGAATCGTAGGCGTGCTTGATATCGAAGAATAGAGCAACAGTGTGGTGTTTTCTCATGAAACCCTCGCGAATACTTGCATCGAGCGCAAGCAAATGGTCGACTGTGGCTCGGTTTCTCCGGAATCCGCATTGAATGTTAGTAAAGAGGTTGTTGCTTTCCAGAAACCACATAAGACGAGTGTTTACCATCCTTTCAAACAGCTTTCCGACACATGAGGTGAGTGAGATGGGGCGATAATCATCCGGGGAGTAACCATCTTTTCCTGGCTTCAGGATGGGGATGATTGTGGCCTCCCGCCACTGCTCCAGGAAATCATTTTCAATCCAAATTAGATTGAAAATACCAAGAAGCAGAATGAGGGCGCAATCAGGAAGATTTTTGAGCATTGAATTGCTGAGACAGCTTTACATTGTTGCAGAGCATTCTTTAACGCACGGATGGTAAATGGGGCGTTATATGTTTCTGTGTTGTCATCTCCAAAGTTTACAGTAGTTGCCTCCTCCCGCCTCCGAAAACTCTGAAACTCGTGGCTTTACATGGCTGTGCTGCACCTAGTTCTAAACGCAGACGCCATTTTATTTGCGATTATTTGCGGATCTGTGATTTTAATGTTATTTTCGACCAAAACTGGGGCAGGGGTGGACCTTCGCTTCCCTTGAATATTCTGAACTCGGGCCCACACTTGTGCAGATGGGGTGAAGCGATTTAATGTGCTTATATAGGCCATCCACCACCTTCGCTTGGAATTCAAGACGACTCGGCGGGCGGACGCTCTAGCCTGTCTGAAGAGGATTAGGTTGTCGTTTGTCGTGCGTTTCTTAAAGACCCGCAGAGCCCGTTTCCTTTTAAAATAGATTGCTTGCATTCAAGGTTCCACCACGGAACTGGAACATGTTTTGGTCTTTTAGACGTCATAGAGATACACATTTTCGCAACTGAGATAATCATAGCATTAAACTTTTGAATTGCAATGGTTGCCGAGGCACCCTCTGAGGATGGATCTGCTGTACCGCACGCCGTCTCAAAGCCTAACCAGTCTGCGCGGTTATAGCTCCATCGCAGCATGCGATTTGCAGGAGGGAGTGATCGAACTGGTTTGAGAACGATACAATAGTGGTCACTGCTGAAAGGATCTTCGGTAGTATTCCAGTGAAACTGAGATAGGAGAGAAGGGGAGCAGATAGAGAGGTCGATGGCCGAGAGTGAGCCGGATGGAAGAGTAATATGAGTAGGGCGGCCGGTGTTCAGAACGCATAGGGAATTTAGGTGAAGGAAGCGTTCTACAGTCCGGCCCCGAGAGTCGGTGCGGCCAGCAGATTTCCCCCAAGCTGAGCTGTGGGCGTTAAAATCGCCAAGTAAGAGAAAAGGGGTTGGAAGCTGGTCAGTTAAACAATTTAACTCATTTGAGTTTAGGTCGCCACCCGGTGGAAGATAAAGCGAGCATATTGTTAACACCCATGCTCCCTGCCAGGCGAATGAAATCCGCCACAGTCAGGGATCGGACGTACTCTTCAGGAGTCACCCTGGGAGGAGCAGGCGTCCCCACGCCAACGGTCTGAGCATACGACCTCCAAGGGTAGGTGGCCTCGTACACATCACGAGCCTCTTGAAAGCTTAATCGTCTCTTCACTTTCAGGCTCATAATTTCACACTCTTTCATGAGGGTCGGGCACTTCCGGTCGAACACTGTGTGAGGGGACTGGCCCTCCCCACAGTTAAGACAGAAGTAGGAGGGCGACGTGCAATCTGCTGCTACGTGGTCTGATGCTCCACACTGGCCACAGGTTCGTACTCCTCTGCATGTTGAAGTCGTGTGTCCGTATCGATGGCAAGTAAAGCATCGCATTGGGCTTGGAATGTACGCTCTCACACTCACCTTTGTGTAACCAACATATACGCTCTCAGGCAAGTCCAGGCCATCAAAGGTCAAAATAACGGTGTCTGTTTCTTTCCCTGCTCCTCCACGCTTCGTCCTCACTCTACTCGCTCCCACTACGCCAAACTCTTCTAAACCATCTAGAATTTCATCGTCAGGAACACCTCTAAGTTCGTAGCTCCTGATCACACCCCGGCAAAAATTGTTGGTCCTGTGAGTTTCAACCGTCACTTTAACTTTAGTCGTTCTGCGTACACTGTTTCCTCTACGTGTGTAGCTAAGTTCCCTAACGTTAAGCGCCCTTGCTGCTTCTCTGCTTTCCGCAAATTCCAGTTCCCAGCTCCCGTCTTTCAGAGAGTCGCATCTCAGTATTTTACCAAGGCGGTCGCATGCCTCCTTACGCTGAAAGGGTGAGAGGTTTGATAGTGAGCCATCAACACCTCGCACTATCAGCACCCGTGGGTTTCCAGAGTTTTGGGCCTAAGCTGGTTATTCGCAGCATTCTGAACCATGATGCCTACAAGCTGAGTACCTGCCTAGAATAAGATGCCTAGAATAGAGTACCTGCCTGAGTAGATCTCTAGAATGAAATACCTGCTTACGCATCAGTCTTGACCAAAGACCATGCCAACGCCATCATTTGCTTCACATTTACAACTGTTCAATGACCTTTAAATGTCTTTCTGGTTTATCATTGTCAGTTTAAAGGTTTTTGCCACTTTTGCCAGTTTTTGCCACTTTTTCCTGGTAAATACCGGTATTTACCAGTTTTATGCCACTGGCTGGCATAAACCTAGTTTTTACCGATATTTTGCCAACCCTGATATATATATATATATATATCTTTATATATATATATATATATATATATATATATATATATATATATATATATATCTTGGCATTACTTCATGAACTATCTCGTGATATTTACACCTTTTGCCTTGAGGCTAGTTAAGCTTGAACCCATACTCGGATGAATTTGTTCTTGAAAGACAGCAATGGTGCACACTATTCTCAGAAAACCACCACTGACGACGGTCGACAACAATCAGCGACGACGACGCGTGTTGTTGGAGTGTTTAAAGTAAAGAAGTAATATGAAATATTGAAGATGAGAAGTTTTTGAGAGATTTGAAATGTATTTTGTAGTGCGTTCCGCCACTTCAAAGCCAGTGATAGGAACCTGTTTAATTTTTTGAGTGTATGTATTATTCGTGCCTAGGGATTCCTTTAGACCGGATGGGCCTTTAAGATAAGCATTTGAGCCATATAATTATTGGCTTATTGAAACAAATTGAAGCTTTGATTTAAACAAAAGTTAAAGGTTTAACCTTCTCTACTTCATTCCCAAACTCAACTCAACTCATTGATATGTTGTGAACCGACTCAACTCAACTCACTTGTCTAATTTTTTCGACTCAACTCAACTCAACTCAGAGTCGAATGAGTCAGAATTTGAGTTAAACTCCGACTCTGACGCGCGAGTCGCACAACTCTGGTGTGCACCCAGTCTCAGACACGCGCGCATAGATCATGCTGACACGTCTATTTTTTTTAGTTGCAAGTGAAATGCAGAAAAGTTCAGCGAACTTGAAAGCTCATTGCGAGAGAACCGCCCGGGAGCGAACAGCCGTGCCAGCTGAGGTGCGAGCTGTGGTGTGTGAGACCACTGTGGAGCAACTGGGAGCGCAGCGACATGCTCGAGGAGTTGCTTCAACTAGACTGCGGAGTGCAGTTATGGTGCAGGTAGTGCGGGTACCGTCATTGTGTTGTAGGTCTCTGGATTAAGAGTGACCAGGGGCGTAGCCAGGATTTCGCTCAGAGGGGGGGCGGCGCCCCGAAAAGGGCCCTGGGACAGCGCCAAAAGGGCCCTGATGGGTAAAAAGCGCCCTGGTTGTTACAGAATCGGGCCCTCAGGGGGGCGGCTGTCCCTGCCGCCCCCTTGACTGCGCCCCTGAGAGTGACCTCTGGCAACCTTTTCCACCACGGCCTCCCACCTAGGCGATAGCTGCAGACTGGATTGTGCTTGCCCTGACACGGCAGTCACCCTGACCTGTACCACCGTCTGTGACTTTGGGTGTACGGGCTCTATTGGCCTTGAAACTTTCCGCCCCGGTCCGGTGGCGCCGCCCGAGGGAACGGCCGCGCCACATGTCACCGGAGCAGCCCTCTGTTACGGAGGGCGGCGAGCTCGAGTGTCCCGCTAGTTAGTCCGGTGGGGCATGTGAGAGGGCGGGTATGGACATGAATGTTGCGCACATTGCTGGGCTGCAAGGATGCGGATAAAACTCTACCACCTACCTAGTGCTTCTGTGCTTGTTATTATTGTACAAGTCGCAAAGAATACAATAAAGTCTAAACTTAAACGCATCAAACTCACGATAAGTGACGTAAAAGGGAAAATTAACAATGGCTGGCCATCAGGCGCAACAGTAGCGATCTACTCAGCAAGCCCTTCCAGTGTCGTAAACGGGAACAGCGATTTCTTCTGATCAGGTCAGTCCTGTTGTTGCTTATAATTCTGCGTCAGTCGCAGGATATCACCGGCGGAGGACCTTGGCTGGCTGTTAGCGACCGTTCATGCTCGGCCATGAGGATGCCCCATTTTGTGATATGGGGGGAATGGGGTGTAATGCCCCCCTCTCCTTATGGGAAATTACGCGTCAGACGAATTTTTCCCTCTTCATGTTGTCGCTGAAATGTCATAAACTTTGAAATGCACTGTAAACCAAAACTACAAGCATTTGAGTGCAACTATCTGCATCACTGAGAAAACTGAGTCCTCATTTAGGTTTATGAGACCAAGAAAAGGTTTCGTTTTCCCCATTCAAATCAGACACACGTTTGGAGTCTTATTTTAAGCCTGAAGTGAGACCAGATATTTTAGTCCCTCTTTTGGTCTCGAATAAGACCAATGACCACCTTATGCAGCTTGCAAAGTAGACTCAGATGGAAACCTTTTATATTTGGTGAGTCCCTTTTTGCGACTACAAATATGTCCCTTGGTCTCGTTCAAGACCCAGATAAAGCCTTTTTATTTGGCGAATCCTTTTTTCGACTATAAATCTGTCCCTTGGTCTCACACCAAACTCAGATATAACCTTTTTCTGTTTGGTGAGTCCCTTTTAGATTATAAATCTGTCCCTTAATCTCATGCAAGACTCAGATGAAACATTCTTTTATTTGGTGAGTCCCTTTTTAGACTATAAATCTGTCCCTTGGTCTCAATGACCGCGCATGTTGAAACCTTTTTTTAGATTCACGTGATCCTTAATTCATATGGAGCAAATTTTCTCCCGTTTCTGAAATCATTTTCTGGTAGTATGCTGATTTTAATGTTTTGTTTCATGACCCATGGCATCGCTTTGAACTTCTTGCAATTCTTATGGCCAAGTATTGCCAAAATAGAAACATGCAAAGTTATCGCAACACCATTAGGGTGCCTCATTTTGCACCGACCATGCAAATTGTTGGGCGGCAGTGGTTTTTACTATTGTTTGAGACCTCTTAAATCCAATGGTACCAAAAATATAAGAATCCAAAAATTTATATGGGTCGTGGATTGGATTTGAAATTCTGAATTTGCCAAAAATTGTAAAAAAAAACACTGTATGGATGCCACAGAGATATGGCTCTTCTATTCAGAGCCAAGAAACCGAAATCCGCCGGTCGTTTGCCATGAACCCTGTTTATTTGGAACGTATTTTGTTGAATTTAGAAACCAGATAACTGTTGATATTAAGTTAACCATCATATTTGATGAAAATGTAGGCATTTGTATGCCTATTTCGATGTTTATTCTAGTTCATACGCACTCACGTGTACCATCCATAGTAAGTGAGTCACTTCGGTCACGTGAGGAGACCGAAGTAACTCACGTACTCCGGTCATTTATAACACTTTAGTTGGTGAAAATGACAAAGACTGTGTCAAGAATGGATGTTCATAAAGCTAAACCAATAAAGAATAGCCGATTCGCTCATATTTTCATCCCGAACGTGAATTCCACCATCCTTATATTCTACCTCAATAAACCCCATTCCACTATACCATAATACATTTTAACACGGGCAGACAAAAGGTGCAAACAAGCAAACGTGATAGATCCATTAGTGCAGGATGGTACAGAGGCAATAGAAATGCCAACAAATACAAATAACAACGGGCAAACTAAGAGCAGGCGGAAAGTACATTGATACAAACCAGTACTGCATGCAACAAAACCCCCCCAGTGGTGACCCAAGTCACACCAATATGACCTGAGGTCACCAAAGGTCAAAAGTGACCTCCATATCAAATGAAACCATACAAACAAACACGATGTGTTTGTTTCACCGCTCACACAATTAGGTCAAAAGTTATTGTCAAAATACTGTTTTTGACCTCTTACCTATGACCTTAAAGTCAAAGGCAAATATGACCCCTGGGATCCGTAAATGTCCAAAAACGTTGTTCTGAGCAGTCTGAGTATTGCAATCATTTTGTGGCTTTATATCATAATAGCTTTCCCCATGCTTCCAATGGGAAGGTCGCCTGGACCACCTCAGGGCACGAAATCGAAAATCCCGGATATACACCTAGACCCGGAGGGCATGAGTGAGGAATTTTCAAATCGATCGACTTTAAATAGCCTTACAGAGCTCTAAAGGTGTGAGGTGACCTGGTTGACCTCGTCTGGTACCTGACCTGGACCCGGAAACAATTTCGGGATGATGAAAATATCAGTGGAGGTAGAGCCCTCAACCGCGGTGCTGCGCCTCGTCGTTTTCTGCTATCCGAAAAACCTAGGGGCCATCGATGGCCCCCTGGGGCGAGGTTAAAAGGCTGGAGCGAACCATGTCAGAAGAATGTAGAAAAGTACCTTTCCAATATATATATATATATATATATATATATATATATATATATATATATATATATATATATATATATATATTCTCTCAAACACTGTCGATTAAACTTCAGCGAAGATCGTATTAGCTAGTTTTCTGTTACCGTTTTCGCAGGTTCGTATAAGTTTTTTCACTCTGTTGTCGTTGATGGAAGATAATATAAGTCCTAAATCGGTAGGCATTACACAGTTATATTATTCACGGCATTTACAGGTACAGTCAACGTTTCGAAGGCTTATAGCGATCATTATCGAGACATTAATGACATAACCACATAATAATATTACATACAAAAACACATATAAAAGTCGTGGCAGGGTCGAGCGGATTTCAAAAGATGATCGGTTGTATGAAGAATGAAGCTCGCAATATGTATGAATATATGATAACGTGACTAAAGCTTTTAACTTCCTCTTTTTGAGCATACACAAAAACATGAGGCCTAAAGTCTTTCACAATTGTTTTTATTTTTTCTTAGTTTACAGTTGTCATGTATTCCACAGATGGAGCTTCTCAGTTTGATCGAGTTGCGTGTTTAGTTCAGGGTTGTGTTCGCGGTTGTATAGTGCTTCTGTGATCCATATTCCGAGATGATCATTGATATGCTTGTGCGTAAATGTGTTGTCGGTAAGGATTTTTCTGGTGAGCTGTGTTTGGTGGCGTTATTCTACGTGGTTCTTGATGGAGCTGGTGTGGCGAATATATATATATATATATATATATATATATATATATATATATATATATATATATATATATATATAAAAAGTTACAATGATGTTTAGGCGAATTTCAAAAACTAAATTTGTAAAAACATTATATTGCACCACATAAACGCGTTTCGTATTCACTTCATCAGTATGCAGCACAATACAAGTATGAATCGAAACAGGAATATTCAAACATCAACCTTGAATTTCGGCAATCATGTCATGCGAACAATTCTTCAACAGTCCTTCAGCAAAAAGGTTTTCCGAATATTAGCACAGAGGCCACAGTGTGCACACATTCATACCATAAAAACGCGACTTCAGAATAAAATAGTACCATAATTCTAAGTATTTCAAAACTATTAACTCTGGTATAAGCTTGTAATGAATTTAGCTGTCGGAGTGCTTAAGTTAATGAAACCCATACGTTGTCTGATACAGTTGTTTGATAAAATGAAAGAAGCTTCTACGATTTTCCTAGCGCTTTTGCTTATATTTTTGGCTACAATTTTTGCCCCTCCCCAGTTCGGTAAATGTTTACAATCCATGCTATGTACTACTAATGCGTTACTCTCTCTATTGTGTATAAAATCTCTCCTATGTTCTGCTAATCTTATTTTCAAACCCCTATGTGTTTCACCATAATATGATTTCGGGCAACCTGTACATGGAACATTGTAGACTATACTATTTTCTTGAGTATTTTCCGACTTGCAGTAACTACAGAAAGTAAAATTCAGTTCACACTAGAAGAGGAGAATGAAGGAAAGTTACCATTTTTGGGCGTATTAATAGTTAAGAACGATGAGGAGGTTAAATTTAAAGTCAACAGAAAAACAACTAACAAGGAGGATTATGTTCACTACTTATCTGCACATAGCCAAAAAACAAAAACAGGTATAGTCATAGGATTCTTTTTGAGAGCCTTTAGAATTTGCAGCATAGAGTTCCTCAACGAAGAAATAGGCCATATATTTGAAATTTTTGAAAGGTTAGGATATCCGAAGGCTCTGCTCATTACATGCAAAAATAAGGCTAAACAAATAAGAAAGAAATCAAATACTAAAAATAAAAAGGAATATCAGAGAGTAATCACTGTTCCTCAATCCTCACATACGGAAGCTTTGAATAAAAAACTTAGAGGAGTAAATGTAGTTCTAATTGAAAGGTCAGGGAGAAAAATAGGGGATATGTTCAGTAGTTACTGCAAGTCGGAAAATACTCAAGAAAATAGTATAGTCTACAATGTTCCATGTACAGGTTGCCCGAAATCATATTATGGTGAAACACATAGGGGTTTGAAAATAAGATTAGCAGAACATAGGAGAGACTTTATACACAATAGAGAGAGTAACGCATTAGTAGTACATAGCATGGATTGTAAACATTTACCGAACTGGGGAGGGGCAAAAATTGTAGCCAAAAATATAAGCAAAAGCGCTGGGAAAATCGTAGAAGCTTCTTTCATTTTATCAAACAACTGTATCAGACAACGTATGGGTTTCATTAACTTAAGCACTCCGACAGCTAAATTCATTACAAGCTTATACCAGAGTTAATAGTTTTGAAATACTTAGAATTATGGTACTATTTTATTCTGAAGTCGCGTTTTTATGGTATGAATGTGTGCACACTGTGGCCTCTGTGCTAATATTCGGAAAACCTTTTTTGCTGAAGGACTGTTGAAGAATTGTTCGCATGACATGATTGCCGAAATTCAAAGTTGATGTTTGAATATTCCTGTTTCGATTCATACTTGTATTGTGCTGCATACTGATGAAGTGAATACGAAACGCGTTTATGTGATGCAATATAATGTTTTTACAAATTTAGTTTTTGAAATTCGCCTAACATCATTGTAACTTATATTTGTCACTATGAACACAACATATATATATATATATATATATATATATATATATTCGCTTTGATTAAAAATAAACATTTATGCATAATTACGCAATATGCAACATTTTCAAATGTTGGGGAAAACTGTCCTATTGTAGCCAGGCTCGCGGCTACAATATCACAATTTGTCGGAAGACCACGTTGCTAATTGATAACCGAAGCGACCGTCTTATACATATCCTTTTTCTTATTCCTGTGTGAACGTCTTAGAATTTCTGTTCAGCTCAATCACAATTTAACCCCCGCCCCCTAAGGTTTTTCGGGATAACAGAAAAACGACGCAACGCAGGATCGCGGTTGAGGGCTCTATCTCTCACCCCATCATTTTCACACCATCCCTGAAATTTTTTATGCCGGAGTCACCCAAGGTCAGGTCACCAGGTGATGTCAACGAAGGTCACCTCACTTTAACTTTTGAGCTTTACCATAACTACATTTCTAAGCCGATCGATTTAAAACTTTCGACACTTCATGACCCCTCCGGAGTCTAAAAAATGTATCTTCGGGATTTTTTGATTTGGTGACCTGAGGTCAGGTCACCAGGTAACCTCACCCATTGAAAAAGCATCGGAAAAAGCTGTCTTATGGTCTAAAAGCCACAAAAACGATTACAAATGCTTGGTTTGCTCAGAAAAGCGTTCTTGGACGCCCTTTTACGGATTCCAGGGGTCATGTTTTTCCTTTGACCTCTCCAAGGTCATCTAAGGTCACCAGGGGTCAAAAACAGTATTTTTGCAATAACTTTTGACCTAATTGAGCTAGAGCGTTGAATCAAACACCATCGTGTATGTCCCATCACTAGCTTCAATTTGATTACGGCAAGGTCACTCTGACCTTTGATGACCTCAGGTCATATGAGGTCACGAGGTGACCTCTGGATGTCAAACCACTGGTGGGAGGTCATTACGTTCCACATAGCGGAGAAACGTATGACGTTTTCCTTTCCAATGTAGTTTACCAGATCTCAATAGCTCTAATTGCATAAAAGTTATGTCCAGTGTTCTTAAGCATTGCATATTTGAGTGAAAATAGCCTATCGTGACCTAACTTGACCTCTGGAGGTCAAACCATTGACATGGCGCTTGAACATAGGAAGTAATTCTTACTGAATTCACTCGAGCTTTCCAATGCACTTCGCAGATTTGCGCTAACCCCCATATTTTCGGAGTTAGAGGGGGCCATCGATGACCCCCGGTGGGGCGAAGGTGGCGCCGGACCCCCGGTGGGGCGCGGGTTAAGTTATGAAGACAGATGACAATCACCCTGGCCAGTCAACAAATGCGGACAAATCCGGCGACTCGATCCACAACCCGTGTCTATGTCTTAGGCCAGCCTTCCCCCTTAATTACAGGAGCCTAGCTTCCAACAGCGCGACAAATTCTGAAGTATTTATTTCACTTGGCTCATGATTGTGATGACAGACAAGAGGCCTATGAAAAAGCTGTACACTGAGAAAAACTGAGTCCTCTTTTAGGTTTATGAGACCAAAAAGAGGTTTCATTTTCCCTATTCAAATCAGGCAACACGTTTTGAGTCTTATTTTAATCTTCAGGTGAGACAATATTTTCGAGTCCCTTTTTCATATTTTCTTGACCAATAACCACCTTATGCAGCTTCCAAAGTAGACTCAGATGAAGCCCTTTTCTATTTGGGGAGTCCCTTTTTTCGACTATAAATCTGTCTCTTGGTCTCACGCAAGACTCAGATGAAACCCTTTTCTGTTTGGTAAGTCCCTTTTTCGACTATAAATCTGTCCCTTGGTCTCATTGACCCCGCATGTTGAAACCTTTTTTAGACTCATGTGATCCTTAATTCGTATGGAGCAGATTTTCTCCCGTTTCTGAAATCATTTTCTGGTATTATATTATTTTTAATGTTTTATTTCATGACTCATGATATCTCTTTGAACTTCCTGCAGTTCTTTTGGCCAAGTATTGCCTAAATAGAAACATGCAAAGCAATCGCATCACCATGGCTACCGCTAAAAGCTTATTGCACCAACAAACTAAAACTCCATGGGCAACAGTCAGCTCGGCTCCGGGTCGGCTCTGCCACAACATCCACAAACTCAAAACAACTAGTGCTTTTGTTTATTGCCCAACAACCTTCATCGAAAGGCGTCATAATGTTATACCTACTTATTTAGTTTAACATTGTTTTTGTAGTAACCTGAACATGATGAGTGTACCAAAACTTGATAATGCACGAAATGGATATGTTTCCTAGCCTAAAATTAGACTAACAGAAGGACAGCGGAAAACAGCGAGAATGGGAGCGAACACCCAAAACATTTCCTTCGTGTCTAACAATATATGAATTGCTCATTGCTGTAGTATTGCTAACAGCTGTCTCCATTCTTTAATACCACAACACGGGCCAGAACAACACCTGACTGTAGGTTCAGAAAAGCGGTCATTTTAAGGCCCCGTACTTTACAGCTGGCTTTTTGGACCTCCTTGACATTCAGGCAGGTACGCTGGATGAATTGCAGGACCACGTTTGCGCTTCCCGTTGCCCTCTGGGCAAAGACGGTGTGGGCTACTGCCCAGAGCAGGAACCCGGAGAGAGCACCGTCATACTCCGCCATCGCCTCTCCCTCGCAGTGGAACACACCGCCAACCATGGTGATGCGCCCCACCGTGACAATGGAGGGGGCCTTCATGGCGTCCAGAAGGGCCCGAAGGGTGTCCTCGTCTGGAAACAGTACAGACAAATGCTTCGCATTTTGCACAATGCCGCTAATCACTCACATGGTCAGGGGACGGCTACCCGCCTCGGTAGACCTATCCGATTTTCTCATATTGATCAAAAAAAGAAACGCCGAAATTTTTTTACCTAAATGGTCTTGTCATATATCATTTAACCCGCGCCCCACCGGGGGGTCTGGCGCCACCTTCGTCCCACCGGGGAATGGGCATCGATACCCCTCTCTGACTCCGAAAATATAGGGGTTAGCGCAAATCTGCAGTGTGTGTTGGAAGGCTCGAACGAATTTAGTATGCTCTTACATCACATGTCTTAGTGCTCAGGTCAATCATTTGACCTCCAGAGGTCGACATATGTTGCGTTGGGTAATTTCCACTAAATATGTATTGCTTAAGACAAATAAGCATAGCTCTCATGCCATAAGAGCTATTGAGGTTTCATTTTATAGCAAAAGACCAGGGATTTATCCGCTTTTGGAGCATAATGACCTTCCACCAGTAATTTGACCTCCAAAGGGCACCTCTTGACCTACCGTGACCTGATGTTGGGAAAGGTCACAGAGTGGTCTTGCCATATATCAAATGAAAGCCACTAACAAGACAAAGACAACGATCTTTAAATCTGCGCTCTAGCTTGACTAGAGGTCACAGGTTACCTCTGACCTCTGATGACCTCAGATAAATAAAGGGAAAATATTGCCCCTGAAATCCGTGGGAGGACGACCAAAAATACTTTACTACAATGCATGAGCCTTTGCAAAAATTTTTGAGACTTTTACAGCACAACACAGATGTTCCCCATGTTATTCCAATGCGAGAGGTTAACTCCCGAAGTGACCCCAGGATGCAGTGCACCTCAGACTACTAAGGATGGGATGCACCCCCTATTCTAAAGCGTCCAAGAACGCCTCTGCGTACTAAACCCGCATTTGCACCCCTATTCTCAATACTCTGAGGACGCCTCTGTCCTGCACCCGCATTTGCATCCCGATCATCAGTAGTGTGAGCATGCCTCTGTGAGCATCACCACTATCATTCATGGTTTGAGTACGCCTCTGTGCCCTGCACCCACATTCCCAAGTAGCTGAGCACGCCTCTGTGTCTTGCAGCCCCATTCTCAAGTAGCTGCACACACATCTGTGCACTGCATCCCCATTCTCAGTTGCCTGAGCACGCCTCTGTACATTGCATCTGGACGTGTAGCCATTCTAAGGTTTCCGATACCCATGTTCATACACGCTTCTGCGAATATGACCAGCATTCTTGGAGTCTGCGCACTGAAACCCCAAAGCTCACTAGCCTTCGTACGCCTCTGCGCACTAAAACCCCCATCCTCAGTAGCCTGAGTAGGGGAACGCACCGAATTACGGACACTTAAGCACTTGGCGGTGAAAAACGTTGCGTGGTCTACAGTGCAGGGTTTGATGGAACTGGAACTTGGTAAATATGTGTTAAGAAATAATGGATCGAGTATTTCGAACAATTCCCCACCTAGGTTTAAACCCCTCATTAATTTGTTAAAAACACTTTCGAGTGTCACGCCCGCGGCGTCCACTCACGGCCGGAATGTCGGACGGCAATGTGGCTCTGTCGGTAATTTCGGACACAACAATGAGAAACTGTTGCTGCTCAGGTTAACCCACCCCCACTCTCCAAACCCTCCAGAATCCCCAATCCTTAACTGCTACGTCATGGCATTTCATCACTGAAGGTCGCATTCCCGAAGGAAGCGGGCACTGTACCTGAACTTGACGATACGGTAATCATCTGGTAGACGTCTCCGCTCTCTGGCCTTTTTCCCAATATATCCCAAGATCTAGAAATATCAAGAAATAACCCAACTTTCGTTCCAAAAAAACCTAGATGGAAGTATCCCTCGTTCCAAAAGCAAAGGCGTGTTGAGGAAAATGCAGAAAGGGGATGTATTGCGCAGAGGCGCGTTCTGGCTGCTGTGGAGGGGGAGGGAGCTTGGAGGTGGGTAAAGACGTAATCAGGAGACTGCTGGCAAGAGGGTGTATAGTACAGAGGCGTGCTCAAAGTGCTGGCAAGTGGATGTATTGTACAGAGGCGTGCTCAGACTCCTATGGTGGGGAAGTATTGTACAGAGGCGTGCTCAGACTGCCAGAAGGGGGGGTGAAGTTAGCAAAGGCCTGCCAAGGGGACGTGTTGAACATAGGCGCGCTCAGACTGCTATGGTGGGGAAGTATTGTACAGAGGCGTGCTCAGACTGCCAGAAGGGGGGTGAAGTTAGCAAAGACGTGCCAAAAAGACTGCTGGCAAGGGGACGTGTTGAACAGAGGCGTGCTCAGACTGCTATGGTGGGGATGCCAGAAAAGGGTCAGACTGCCAGAAAGGGGTGAAGTTCGCAAAGGCGTGTCAAGGAGCCTGCTGACAGGAGATGTGTTGAGCAGAGGCGTGCTCATACTGTCAGGAAAGGGGGTGAAGTTAGCAAAGGCGTGCCAAGTAGTTGCTGACAGGGGATGTGTTGAGCAAAGGCGTGCTCAGACTGTTATGAAGGGGATGTAGTCTACAGATCTCATGCTTAGACTACGATGAAGGGATGTATTGTACAGATGCATGCTCAGAGTGCTGGTTAGGGGATGTTTAGTACAGAGGCGTACTCTGACTGCTATGGTGGGGATGTATGGTACAGAGGCGTGCTCAGACTGCCAGAAAGGGGGGGTGAAGTTAGCAAAGGCGTGTCAAAAAGACTACTGGCAAGGGGACGTGTTGAACAGAGGCGTGCTCAGACTGCTATGGTGGGGAAGTATTGTACAAGAGGCGCGCTCAGACTGCCAGAAAAGGGGGTGAAGTTAGCAAAGGCGTGCTTAGGAGACTGCTTGCAAGAGGATGCATTGCGCAGAGGCGTGCTCAGACTGCTGTGGAGGGGGTTGGGGTTGAAGGTGGGTAAAGACGTAAACAGGAGACTGCTGGCAAGAGGGTGTATAGTACAGAGGCGTGCTCAGAGTGCTGGCAAGTGGATGTATTGTAAAGAGGCGTGCTCAGACTGCTGTGGTGGGATGTATGATACAGAGGCGTGCTCAGACTGCCAGGAAAGGGGGTGAAGATAGCAAAGGCGTGCCAGGGAGCCTGCTGACGGGATGTGTTGAACAGAGGCGTGCTCAGACTGTTATGAAGGGGATGTATTGTACAGAGGCGTGCTTAAGTTACATTCATTACGTTACAATGATGAAGGGGATATATTGCACAGAGGCGTGTTAATTGTGCTGAGAAGAGATGTATTAAACAGAGGCGTTTTAAGACTGTTGGAAACTCAGATGCATTTGGAAGAGGCGGGTCCAAAAATCAGGAAATATAGATGAACATAGTGTAAAGCAGAGGCGTTTTCGAGGAGCGCTGGTTGAAGAAGCAGTTGGAGCCGGGCGCAGATTGCACCTGCTGTCGCTTCGAGCTGGTGTTACTGCGATGGCGAGTCCTCGTTAATGAAATCTGTGCTTCTTGACATGCCAACACTGATATCGTCAGATAACACATGACCCCAGCTGCATGGCCGCATTACCCACGATATGAGCCCAACACGTACTCAGAGGATGCATAATGGCCAAGGGATCTCACCGCCACCAAGATCAGCTCATCTAAAATTCTTAAGTATAAAATTGTAGCTTAAAAGGCTTTATGGTTATGTTACCGTTCTGCTTTTCCAGATTTTGAAGCTTCCAAAATCATTTTTGCTGCATTTCACGACGCTGAATATCGCAAAACACACGGCACAACATGTATACACAATGCCACAGCTACATGTACACACCACTGCAGCTACCATTGCACACATGTATCGCTGTTACATGCATGTTGTGCGTATCACTGCACATACCACTGAACACATGTACCACTGCTATATGTTGTACATACCACTGCACGCACCACTACACTAATTTACCACTGTTACATGGACTACAACGTACGTGTTCCGTGACTGCAGCGCTTATCTTTCAGCGACGCTTACACTTGCGGGTAGCGGCGGTGGCTGACTTCCAGCATCTTGTTTAAGGTGTTACTACACCTCTTTGGCCTGCACTTCGACAGGGACCAAAACCACGCCAGGTGACCCGGCAGAAGGGCCGGGCTTATGCCACGGTTGAGCCTCATCAACGACAGCTTTGCTCTCTCCCATTCTCTTTCTAGGGCCTGCGTGTTTGCCCCAGTGCACAGTAAGGTGTATCACTAGAGGGTTTATTTTAACAGTGCATGGTTTTATATGATTTTATCATGCCCTGTATCTGTGGAAACAAATTGGCGTGCTCCATTCCCATCAAATTCAAATCCCCATCCTGCCCCTGGCGATCAAAGTTTTGCCTATCTCCCAGCATAGGAGCGATGCTAGCGCCATAGCGGCAAACCTGGGAACTACCACACTCGGGTATATTAATGGACGCAGATGTTTTGAAAATGCTCTTACTTTAGAGGCGGGCAAAGGTGCCTTGCACAGAACGCCTTATAAAAAGCCCTTAACTAACTAACTTGAAAATGCTCACAAACACATACACACTGCGCTGACGGAATCATGAACACCACAGCATTGATACGGTATCAAGATGTGTCTTGCTTTGCTACCTTTGCTAGGTACGAGGCGTCCGGGTAGAACTATCATGACCATTACCAAAACCTTATGCATGGAGGGCGACCTTTTGTGCTGATATCGCGCCATAGTTTCATTGGCTCCACTATCAGAGCCGTGTTCTCTTCCGAAATGCGACCGATGTCCATTTGTAACGTGTTTATTACGGCCGCGGTTCCACGGTTGGAGAATCCGTAGCGATCGGCAGCCAGAGCCGTATTCACCATCCTGTCCGTATTCTACGCAGCGGCGTCATGGTCGTCGGAATCTCCAGGCTCCCAGTCGACATCAGAGGGAAGGTCGTCTTTTTCAGAGGACTCGGTGTCACCTGCAGTGTCTGTCACGGTGCCAGTTCCATGGCTCTGCAAGCCGGACGGTCTGGGTTCGGTGCTGGGTGGCCCGGCTGCACCAGATGGACCGGCTTCGCTGCCTGGTGGGCCTCCGGCCGTCGGCGGCTCCCTCTCCTCTCTCTCGCACAGCCTCCACCTACGCAGACCCGTTGTCTGCCACCAGCTGCTCTCTTGGAGATCGATGCCTCCGAGGAACATTTTCCTCGGCCCTCGTTGATCCATGATGAACTTCACCTCAGCCGTCGGCACTCGGTTGTCACGGGGACTGCTGCAGTGAGTCAGGTTCCTGCACTTGCAGACGGCGTTGTCGAACAACTTGTTGAAGAACTTTTCCCCTTTCTGTAGCCTAGCGTCCTTCTGGTTCCGGTTTTTCGTCACGACTTTGTTCATACTCTGGAATTTCTTGTAGCACGCGACAGCCTTCAAGAATACGTTATTGGGCCGTATGACCGAGATTCATTCGCTTTCCCATACAGCTATTATTTTCTCAGCGACATTTTTTAAATTTCCTTTTAACGGCTCACCACGTGCTTTCACACGCCTGTCATGGAGGAGCCGGATGTAGTTTACAACATCTTTGTTGGTAGAAAGTTGGTTTGAGGGAAGCTGGTTTGGTGCTCCTAGGTAGAAGTGATTGGAATTACTGCGGAGCGGCATCTTCACTGAGGACCAAAATGCAAAACCTGCTAAGGAGGTGGGATCACAGGGTCAGGAATGTAACTGCTTTGGCGGAATGGGAAATCAAGATCACATTGAGAGGTGGAAAATTCATCCTTGTTGGATCCAGACGTGTGGTTTGGCTTAGACAAGCTCCGCAACTATTTAACCCTATTGAACGACCTGGGTTCGACGCGCCGGCTGCTTCGGTCCGCGAGAGGTCCCTCATTTTCAGAGCTTAATTTGGCACAAGTAATCAAAACAAAGCTTGAACCGACCCTACAGAACATGCTTATCGAAACAGGAGATGCATGGTAAAGACCATAATAAAATCACCGGCGGCTGTTCAAGCAATTTAACTCCAATGAAATCGAAGTATTTAGGCGCCTATAATGAGAAAATTACCAACGCGTACGTCCTGGTCACTCACACAAAGTAAACAAAGATGGATCAAGGTCAGTGTAATTGGGTATGCCAAGATTGGGTACTGAACACGGACAGGATGTGACTTGTAGGTAAGCAAGAATAATTATTTGTTACTTCCCTCATTATACCTATGGCAGTTTTTTTAGGCACAGTGTCCACTTTCTGCAAGGACGGATCCAGGGAGGGGGGGTGGGGTAACTGGGCCATGCCCCCGCAAAGCACCAAAAAATAAAGGGCAAAATGTATACATTTCGCCGTGTAGGTACAACACAAACGAAACAACTTGTATTAAGGAAAGTCGATTTTAAACGCATTAGTGACTCGTAAGCCGTCGAAGTCCGACGAGTTTCTCTAAACCGGATATTTTTTAACTTGCCCCTAAACCCCATTTACCCCCTTCCAAAATATATCTCTAGATCCACCCTTGTCTCTCTGCATAAATTTATCACTGGCAGGCTCGTTGGAAGAAGGCGAAAAATAGAACAGATGGTGTTTTATCAGATCACCGCAGGGCGGCGCTAGTGCAGACAATGGTATAAGATGGGGTAGCTTTCGCTTGCTTGGGGCAGGATGGAGATTTGAAGTTGGAAAAAACAATTGGTACAGTATTCATTCAGGGTGGCTGGGGCATGATAAAATCATATAAACACCATGCACCGTGATAAGTGATACACCCTAGTGCACAGTGGTCGGAAACGGCCTCACGGATGGCCACCGAGATTTTTGTTCATGTTCATTTTGCTACTGCGCTGAAACGGCCGAACCGATTCACCCCAAATTTTCAGCAGATTATGCTATATCAATTGTAATGGGAGATGTATACTTAAGTTTATTCAACTAACACCCGCACTGGAGAGGGGTCTGACACTAACGCGCACTGTAGGGGGGCGTGGTAGGCCCCCTCTAAGATCTCGGAATCTAAAAGACACAGAAAAACTCTGTTTGGAGGGTGGGTGGGGGCTATGGTGATCTACATCATGACAAATTTTCATTCACCTAGGTCAATATCTTCAAGGTCAAACAATGTCATAAACGTCAAATATTGGCCATGCGGGGGACCTATTGGAAAATACCGTTGTTATGCGGGAAAATGCTAAAGGCAGACCAGGGAATAAGCTAAAGGCAGACCAGGGTCATAGAGGGAAGGTCGCAAAAAAGCTTTGCTACAATTTTTGGGTCAAGGTCATCCAAGGTCATTGACCTATGAGGTCACAATATGATGATGTACCGATAATGTACACTTTGACTAACACTTTTGCCAGTGTTTGGTGGCAAATGAGGATTGCCCTTTAAAAATGACCTTTACCTTTGACCTTGATATTTATATTTAGGTACCTTAACTATGACTTCATAGAATAATACCCCTTCGACCGGGTAACGCTATTTGACCGGAAGCGCTGGGGTCAATGACCTTGAAAATTCTGATATGACCTTGACCTCTGACCTTCGACCTTAACCTATACCTTCCTGTGAAGTGACCTTGGCATATTATCCCGGTTATAAGACGTTATGACGTCACGTTGAATGTTCGCACGATAATATGGGTTTCTTTCATTTCATATATTCAGACGGCAGGAAGATCGAGACAGTAGTTATCAGTGTACCCCTCTTATCATAGCACGTCGAATCATGTGCAATATGAGCATGGTTTATGCATGGGTGACCTTGACCAAGGGTGATTCTGGGTAGGGTCAAGAAAACCTATGAGCTTGCAATGAAGATAATGTGCATAAAGGCGAGCAATACGACATGAGAAGCACCTGATAAGCGTCCCCGCACCTCGCGGGCGGCCGGCGGGCCGTGGCGAACCGCGGAGGCGCCGGGCGGCGGGCGGGCGGACGTCTCCGGGCGGTGGGCGGCCCGGTACAATTTACACTGTGGACAATTTTGCGCACATTTACGCTCTTAGCTCTCTTCAGGCCATGACGGAGAATTACTTGACCTATGTTTCCACAAAAAATCTAATTGGCAGAAACGTAACTTTTTTTGTTTTCTATTCGAAATCTATTCGAGTCTATTCGAAGCAACTAGTTTGTAAGGTGGATTTGTGAAAGGGGTAATTAAAACACAGATTATATACCTTTAAAAGCTCAAATATACACATAACGCTAATCATCTTAACCTTCGCCCGGGTGGGGGTCTTTTTAGACCCCCCTCGGGTTTTTCCAAAGTGACCAAAAAACGGCGGCGCGCAGCGCCGCCAAACTTGGTCTAGCTGTTCCTTCATCATTTTTACATCTTTCCTGAAAATTTTGGCTCAAGGTCATATCAGGTCAGGTCACCAGGCCAGGTGAAGTGACCTCACCTCAAAAAATACTTAGGACCGCATAACTAAAAGAAGGGTCAATCGATCAAGTTGAAACTCATACTACATATTGGGCCCACCAGGAGCTACAACATTTGTTCCGGGATTTTTGATATTGGTGACCTAAGGTCATGTGCAGAGCATGACCTCCCCATTGTCAATACATGGGGAAATCACGAAATGAGCTTTTCTCAGTAAGTATGGATGGAATCAACTTCAAACATCGGTTGCGACTTGCTCGTAGCCCATTTCTGAAGCTGATACCAAAATTTTTGACTTGTGACCTTTAAAAGGTCACCTTAGGTCAAATAAGCTTTTTTGGTGTTTTTCTCTATATATTTTGAATAAACTAAGATAGAGCTTTTATTTCGTCACCTAAGTATTTGTATAGTCCCTGGAAGTCAAACGATATACATCATGACTATACCAGGTCAAGCTGGGTCAGAACGTTGACCTGGGTCAGGTCAAATTCTTAAATTTGACCTGGCATAGCAATATCATATATCATTCGATTCGTATTGACGAGAGGATTGCAATGATGCAGAAACTATGGCTGTATCTTGTTTGGTTTGGAAGTTATTAGCGAAAAAGTAAAGGCCCTTATGCATGGATGGCTATGGACATTCCCAAGAATATGCCCAATATTTAGTGACCTGTAGCTCCCTAGGCTTTGACCTGACACGAAAATGAATGCCACTGTAATGAAAGCGCATCTCAAGAGCTTTCGAATGGTGTTAGAAAAATGGTTCTAGCTATCATAGTTTCTGAGATATATGAGGTTTTCTTAGTACACCTCATATTAGCGATTTTGACCTGTTTTGACCTCTGGTGACCTTGATTTTGACCTGACAAGAAAAATGACCGAAGTATTTTCGATATCATTTTCGAAGAGCTTTTGATTGCCGTTTTGCGCTTTTTTGTAGCTCTCTTAATTTTTGAGATCGTGGGGGTCTTTTTTAGCCCCCCCTTACCAGGGCGAAGGTGGCTCGTACCCGCCACCGGGGCAAGGGTTAAAGCTGACTTTATGAGGAACATTTTGATATCAATTATGTCTAGTCTGACTCAGTTTTGACGTTTATTATTCAAAGTCAAATCGGATCTAGCAGACGCATCGAGTGCCTTACTTCTGGATTTTATCATCCCCTTACTTTGATGAGTAATAAGTGCATCTTTCAACCAAATTAACTTGATAGAAGTGGTCATTCAGAACACTCTGAACAATTTTCTTCACATCGGCAGCCATAAAACCCCTAAATTCCAAAATCCGAAAAATGGCCCCGTGGCCACCCACGAAAGCGTTTCCGACCACAGTGCAGTGGCAGGATCCACAAAGTTAACGGAGTGGTTTACTGCCTCGTGGTGGTAATCCATCGCCGCTCCGCCGTTCGCTTGAGTGTCCACACGCCCTGCGATGCCACCATAGGTGGCCCACTCGTCGCTGAAGATCTTCGTTTTCGGGCGCGACGTTTTGTACGAGGATTGGAAGCAGGGTTGCGGCATCTCTCCTTTGCACTTGAAAGAGTCTCCTCCGCTGTCTTCTTGCAGGAGGTCCCTGACCCACGGTCCCTCCACCCTTGGCCGTAGTTATTATTTCTGCGCCCGGCTCGCCCATCGCCTCCTAGCAGACGGCCCCTGTTATACTTCCTGCGACCACGAAAGTATGACTCAGCGATTTGCACCGTCGTGCCTTGGCCTTCCATGCGTGGGCTGTTCCTCAGCTCTTCCAGGAGCAACTCGTGGAAGTAATTCCGCCAGTCGATGATACTTTCTGCCCGCATGAGGAAAGTTGGCTTCGCCCACAGTATGGTGTGTGTGATACTGAGACTCCTCGCCATAGCTTACAGTATCCACAAGATGTGACACTTTCCGAGCTTCGCGTTGGGTTTTCCCGCTCTGTCTATGGAAGAAAACCACGTTCCGTCCATGTTGCCACCCACCACGGTCATACCATGCTGTTGCGACAGTTGTTAGCGTCACTTTTGACAGCGATATTGGGGCTTTGGGCCGTTTGCGAAGACGCGGGTGTAGGTGGTGACGCTGCCGTCGCAGTCAGGCCTCTGGGGGTTAAAGCTAATCGCTCCGCACACCCCCCGACAACTCCCCGATGGCGTTGCCTCCGTGACGGGGCACGGGAGGCGGCAGAGCAGGGCGATGAATTAGCCCTTGGTCTCTTGCGAACCGGATCGCGTTCTCCTCAGATCTGCACACCTCTCTCAGTTCAAACACGCTTGGGTCTATTATAGGGATAGGGATAGCCATTAACGCGTTTTCTTCTTCTGTCTGAAATAAAAAATGTATCAGCAGAGCTCGCAAGTCAATTTTATTAAGTCAAATGCCACCCAAGAGACCATGAAATTACAAATTACAAAAGTGTAGTATCCCTGCCCAGCTGAGTGTTCGCCTGGTAGAAGTGGCAATGCATGTTTTTTTTTAATTTTTATGAGTGAGCCTCCCGTGAACACTAATTTTAGCCACAATTTCTTTGCTACACCTGACCGTGGATACATACCCAGTTTGGTCTTCCAGGCTCACCAGCTCAGGGGCTCCGAGACCAAGCCAGAAACCTCCTGGAAAACAATTTTCAGCGGGTCCCAGGTCAGCTAATTGGCGCAGCACCAGCCTAGGGTGCCAGACGACCTAAGGGCCCCGAGGAGCTCAGGGGCCCCAGATCAGGCAAGTTAATTGGGTCCATACAAGTAAGACGGGCCCAATATCAACTCAGAGGTCCTTGACACTTCATAGGACACAAATCCTTTGATGATTGATTTTAGAACTTGCTCATCAAGCTTATAGCATGGTGACGTTAGGCCTTCATAGTAAACTTGATTTGCACTGCTGTCGGGTGTGTTGCGTGGTTTTCAGGCTGCTGGTGATGGTCAATTAGGTCCTGGGTCTCCTTATCGATTTCTGTGTTAGAAAAACCGTTGTTGATCAGCATTTGCTTGATGGTGTTGCGTTCTTCGTCTCAGGCGCTCCAGGTGCTACAGTACTTCAGTGCGCGGCGGATGTAGGCTCTTATGGTGCCTTTGCGCTATCGTTGAGGACACTCGCTTGCGCCGTTCATACACCGTCCGTTGTATAACAGTGGTTGACAGATATTATCACTTAAACCAACACAGCAGAAAGATGAGCGCGTTTCGAAAAAAATGTCTTCTTCAGCATCTATGGCAGGAGGGATAAGGAACCCGTCACCAAGACATGCAGCAGTTTCATCGTTTGGATTTTTGTGCAGAATTATCGTGCGACAGAACTATGAAGGCACCGTTTTTGAGGATATTCAAATAATGTTTCTTGAATTATTCTATAATATATACAAGCAAGCTGCGATGTGAGACATTCTAGACTTATCATTGTTCTAAATAATGTTCTTTTTTAGTTTATCATCATTATTGCTTTTGTTGTTATTATATGAATCTATTATTATTTCTCTCTCTTTGCTTAACCAACTCCTAATGCAAAAAAATCCAAATGATAAAACTGCTGCATGTCTTGGTGACGGGTTCCTTACCCCTCATGCCATAGATGCTGAAGAAGAAAATTTTTGTCGAAACGCGTTCATCTTTCTGTTGTGTTGGCTTAAGTGATAATACCGTCCGTTGTTGGTGGGTTTTCTAAACACTTTGTTTTGAAATTTTCCGCTCGAGGCATCGATGTCGAGGTCTAGAAATGGAAATTTTGGGTTGACGCCGTACTCAATTGTGAATCTGAGGACAGACTCTCTTCGAGTGCACTTTTGAGGGCGTCTAGGACTTCTCTGGTTTCTGTTTGACAGAATATGTCGTCTACGTATCAGCAGTAGATGCTGGGTTTCTTCTCCACAGATTCGAGCACTCTATTTTCCACGTCACACAACGCGTTCGCAAATAAGCACCCCAGTGGAGAGCCCATGACTACCAGGGTGGCACGGTCACGTGACATCAAAACAATTTCATGCCAGCTGATGATTGAACCTCGTATTCCGGAGATACTGAAATGGGACAAGTAAAAGCGTAAACGTCAAGTAAATGATGCAATTCGATGTAATTTTAGCAATGCCACCAGCGGAGACTATTCTGGTGCACTGAATTTTCACCGCCGCTTGATTAAAAATCGGAAAGGTAATAGAAAAGTAGTATTTGCATAGAAATAACATGCGAAACGGTGGAAAAGATATATACTCCGACGGTTTTCTACCATACTAAGCGACGGCGGAACGTCCAAATTTAAGGGGGCGCGCGCCATGAGCTATTCAACCTATAGGCGGATGCAGAGAGCAAGGGGGCACGTGCCCCCCGATCGACTTTCGGCGCCCCCTGAAATGGTCACGGCGCCCCCCACTGAAAGGTCGATGACACCCCCTGAAATGTCACTTCCCCAGGATGCGAAAATCGGCGCCCACCGATATAATTTTGCGCCCATTTGATAGGTTTTGCTGGTCAAAAATGGCGTCCCCATGGACCGGACAGTGTCCACCCGGGAAGGTGCCCCCCTCCCGATCGGCAATCCTGGATCCGCCCATGTTTGAACCCATTTCTTTCCAGTCAACGCCATTGGGTTACTGTTAAAATTCATGATTTAAGGGAGGGCACCGTGCCACTGTGCCCCCCCAGTTCCGCCGCCAGTGACCATACTCTCATCTTAAAATCGGGCAAAAGTAAAAAATATCCCGAGCAGCGACGGATCAAACTTCCAAGGGGAGGAGAGTGTATAGAAAATTACCCACCCCTCCCCACCCCCATTGGCAGACGCAGAGGGACTTAGGCGGATTCAGGGGGGTGGGAAGCGACGGTTCAGGGGACGCCATTGGCATTCCAAAGCAATGCCGTGACCATTTTAGGGGCGACGAGGGTCGATGGGGCACCCGCCCCTGGATCCGCGTACGGAGGGGGCAGGGGCCATGCCCCCCAAATGGCAAAATTTTTACCGATCTTTTAATAATACTGTTTTCACCATTTCTCCTGCGTTGCCCCCCCAACGGCACTCGTGCGTCCGCCACTGCCCACCCCCACCTACACATATGAAGCTCGATCGTCGATGACGGGCGCCGCAAAATGTGACACTGCGGTGCAGAGGCGGGGGCGTCGCCACGGAATTTTTACCGGTGGGGACGGACCATGACTGGGGACGACCAGAGGCGGGGAGGAGGGGCGCTGGGGCGCAAAATTCGGAGCGAATAGGCTGTCTCTGAAAACGATACTGGCAATACACTTCACCAACAAATTTTGTGAGTTGGGTTGGAAAATTCCACACAATTAACGAAGGCAAACGCAAGTAATAAGAGAATCCAAATAAAAACCTAGGACGAGTCCCAAAGTTTTTGCGGGACCGTCCCCCTCTGATCCACGAGTAGGGGGACGCGTCTCCTCATCCCCCCCCGCTTTCGACGTCCATGAGTACGTAGGCAGTCCAAATCTTGACGGAGGTTGAGAGGCCATGATCTCCTCAAATGGCTATATTCTAGCCGATTTACAAAACACCATGCTTGCGGAAATTTATCGCGGAACACCCTTCTCAAACGTGTTGTTCTTGTGCCTAAAAAATGGCTTTAGATATGGGCATAGAGAATGGACGGATTCAGAGGGTGAGGGAGCACTTGTTGGCCGATCTATACGAAGCTTCCTGAAATGCCCATCATACCACTATGAAAGGTCAATGGCGCTCCAATGGCGGAATGGCGAATCCAATGGCAGGGAGCCGGCGCGACATAAGAAAATATAAAAATTTGGCAGTGCAAAATGACTCCACCGTAAACGTGCAATTATATTGGTAGGCCACTGTTCTACCATGCGTATAACTCAAAGTCACTTTGCCAGCCTAGATGACAGATCTAGAGGAGTTGGTTGCTGAGCAGGGCCAAATGACAAGAACAATGAAGAGGTCCATTGTAGTTATCAAAAGAAGGTATTCAAAAGTTTTGCGAGCTAAGTCCCGTATGACACCAATAGATGTTCTGTGGGGCACAGTATTAATAAAAAGACTCAACTAATATAAAAAGGCATGGGATAAATGTTCACCCCGTTAGTACAACTCGTAGCATATTCAATATCTCATTGGTATTTATTTTGAACATTGCTTGCAAACACAGATACAAGAATCCCACATTGATTGACAAATCACGCTATCAATTGAACTCCGGCTATACGCCATCATATCAGAGGGAGCACTGGTAGCACCAGCGCCTGGATGACAGCTTTGCTGCACGCGAGCTTTGCCGGCGCTGCTGCTCGCCGCCGAAGGGTTTCGCAAGTTCAAGCTGCCTGAGCCGCGCGCTGCTGCTCGCGACCGAACAGGTTTCGCATGTCCAGGTTACCTCAGTCGCGCTGGAAAAGAACACAATACAACACGATTACAATGGGTACCAAATGGGCGATAATCAATCTTGGTTCGTGCGCCCGAAAACCCAAATAACTAACAATGGGTATTAATGAGGTTATCACAAATAATCAAATCATTTTGTTGAATAAGGCTTTTGAAGCCTGTCTAAACAAATTAATAAAACGGCTATTAGTGCCCCACCAGCTGACGACACTTGAATTCTTATGAAGCCAGGCATCAAATTCTTACCACCCCCGGCACGGTGCCCCCACCATCCGCGATCCTGGATCTGCCTATGACGGGAATATCAGTGAAGGGCTGGTCTGCAGAATGTGGCAGGAAACTGCACAATATGCTTGGGGTAGCTCAAATCCTACCCCAATTCCAGGCAGAAATTCAGCAGCTGGGCCAGAATCCTCTTCACATTGAAGCAGAAATTTTCTTTTTCGTCCATTTTACCTGTTTTACTATCTTATTGACACCTTTATGACTTTTAATAAGGGTCAGCACTGTCCAATCTGTCACACTCAGCTCCAATATTGTTGTACCTACCACAAAGAATGACAAAAGTTGCCCCCAAACCAGTAATTCTGCCCAAAGGCTGCACCAATGAGATCTTGTGTAAAATCTACCAAATTCTACATGCTGAATCAAGAGGCAGTCAGTCAGTATTGATAAGAGGACACCATGCAGTAAGGAAGCCAGTCAGCAAAGTATGGCAGCATCCCAAAGAAGTTGCACCAGCTATTGAGAATATCGTACCACCTCTCACCTAAAATTTGGACCAAAATGGGCATAAAAACACACTGACCTCTACTTATTTCCAAACAATGTATTTGGCTGGTACTCCAACCACACAACTGGTACTATATCCCCAGCTGCCCTAGGGCATGAATGCCCTGAATTCTTGTTCAACTTAAAATAACAATATGGTATTTTATATTATTTTCGTCCACTTTCTATACACTGCAACTTCTATGTGGCTTCGGTATTGGCAACCGCCACTCTCATTTACACACTCTCAGTATTGGTAAATGCTGGTCACCATTTCATTCGCTCCAAAATTTTCTTGAATCCATACCTGTATATTCAAAACCACACTCGTTAAAAATACAAACATGGCAATCAAACAGTTACATGGATAAAAACGTCCGACCGGACGCCACAACGCCGGCACACGATAGGCGCCGCGTATCACGCACCCGCGACCGCCCCCGGCCACCCCCTTCACACGCACACCAGCGCGGGGGGAGCCGGGGAGCAAGTGGATGTCTGTCGGGCGAGAGTGCAGCTGGGTGGCCGGAGCCGGGTGATGTGGGGTCGGCGCATAACGGCCGACGGACGCCGGAACTGTCAATACGATAGGCGCCGTGCATCTCGCACTTTGCTTGGACCAGTCTTGGGGTACACCTTACAAAAACTGGTCAGAATTATCATACTTTGCAGACTGGCGAGGAAAGCCACCCGACTTCCACTGCCCCCATAGTCAAATTTGACGAGTGTAAAATCATTTTGTGGCATATTTCTTACCTAGTTGGCTGGCTCCTTTGGGACCCTGAAGAATAGCAGACCACGATCCTTTTCCTTGGTCTTAGTACATCCAGGCATTGAGCATGAGCACACGTCTGTGCCTGATATGATCCATAGGCACCGGTGATCACAGCGCTTAGTATCACACCAAAGAAGTTGGCACTATAGGTAGGTTTTTTTAAAAATTTAACAGTTGTCCGTCCATACACAAATTCACACACACAAACAGACAGTCAATCCCAGCGTCTCAAAGTTATTATCTCAAAATAAAACACACTGGTAGATATGAAGAAGAACGGTATATGAACGCAGTTTGTAAATTGTCTTTTTCACGCCAAGTTGTACGCCAAAAAGTCCCTATCTCTTCAACACACCGCCAGCTCCATAGACAATACACACCGCCAGCTCGGGACCTGGCGGCAATCAGTTGACAATAAAACTTACTGAAACTCTTTTTGTGTCTACAAAATAAGATAAATAAATATAATAAAATATTATATTTACCTGTAACTCCCTTAGTAGGTATATGTATTGATAGAAACTTTCTGCCTCAGCAGCCACCCTATGGTTTTCCAGCAGTCAGCTATCCTGTGCCAGCTGTAAAAATTGCTGTCATTGGCCATAGCTGAGCGGCCCGCTCCATTTTACCTTTACTCTATTGCCTTGATGACTACCCCGTCGATGTGGGTATATAGCTGCCCACGGGGGCTCAAAAACACAGATTCAGTTGTGCATGCGTGCAGCAGATTCCTGAGGAGCTCGGGTGGTATTTTTAGAGGTGGAAGGCGCGGGTGATGGAATATATTGTTTATGATGATGTCGATGTTCTCACTGACGGGTACGTTGGTTAAAAGACTCTCTACGTCCAGAGACGCGAGGATGCCTGTGGGTTGATTGCTGTGAATAATGTGGACGAAATCAGTGGTGGACTTTAGACAGTACTTAGCTGGTACGTATTGAGCGATCAGCTGGTTCAGTTTCTTAGAAAGGAGGTAGGTGGCACTTGTAATCTGGGGAGATGATTGGGCGTACCGAGTTCCCGGGCTTGTGAGTCTTGATGTTGCCATATGCATAGCCAGCTTCATATTCGCCGTGAATTTCAGCAAGTTTGATGTCATCTTGCTCACTGTTGACGGGGCGGATTATAGGGTTTACTTTTGCCTTGTGGGATTTGATGTTATTACACGTTCGTTTGAACTTCGTTGTGTCGTTGAGGACGGCATCCATCTTGCTCAGGTAATCTGCTTGATTCATGATGACGTACGATGACGACTTGTCAGCCCTCCTCACCACGATTTCTTCATTTCCACGGAGCTCCTTCGCAGCGTTCCGCAAGTCCTGGGTAAGCAGGGCGCTCTTTTTCGGGTTCCTGATCTTTTTTCCCTCTGCCGCCAGAAGTATCTTAAGGTCCTGGGTGATCTGCACCGTGTTCTGATGCTCCAGGCGCAAAATGTCGCGGTACAGCAGCTCCAGATTTGTTTGCTTTTCTTTTGGGTCATATCGGCGCTGAATATGACAGTTTAAGCCGAGATTAAGGAGGTCCTTCTGGTTTTTTGTGAGGACATATGAGGACAGGTTTAAAAATCCTTCACAAGTGTCTGCAATCTTCACTGGTCCACCATAAAGACTGGCAAGCTTCTTTAGCGTACGCAGTGTAATGGCACTTTCAGAATCACCTAGAATCTGGTTCATTTTACCTAACACTTCACAAACACTTCATCTGTATCAATGGTGATGAAACGATGCTCTAAAACAGCTGCTTTCTTCTTTAATACTCTCTTCTTTGGCTTTATTTTCAAGTTCATGCTTAATCAATTCTCTTCGGTAATCAGACGTAGCTTTCTGCGCTCTCGCTGCCGGGGTAACCTTGATATTTGTATACTTTGGCAACAGGTTATCAATCAAACATTAATGGTTAAATGCCCGAGCATATGATGATTTTACCGCCTGTTTTTTCGTTTTTTTCAGTTCTCCGATTAGTTGCTTACTTTTGTTGGAAAGTTCATGAACAAAACACCCGTATGTGGAATTGCTTGAAATGTTTCGAAAAATTCGACTTCCATCATTAGAAATATAATTACACAAAACATGAAAACATATTTGCATATATATATATATATATATATATATATATATATATATATATATATAAAAGCAAACGCCCTCAATGTGTTTGCCTTGACCACAGGATTCCAATTACATGTATGTCGAATGTACCTTATGTCGACTAATGACACTGATCATGGGTAACTGTCAAATGTTGAGCTTCAAGGTCATATTGGGTATAATTTGAATAATTGGATCATGCTAGTTATTATGACAAATTCAAATATCCTCTCTCTCTCTCTCTCTCTCTCTCTCTCTATATATATATATATATATATATGTATGTATGTATATTGCTAAGTTCTCGCCCAAAATCTGAAAGCTAGCTTAACCCTTCACTACCCGGGGGAGGGGGGTCAAATGAGCAGTGATATAGCCTTTGAAAGAAACAAGCTACAGCACTAAATTTGACATAATAACCAGTATGATCCAATGATTCAAATTATACCCAATATGACCTTGAAGCTCAATATTTGACATTTACCTATGCTCAGTGTCATTAGTCGACATAAGGTCATATTACATGTCATTCAAGTCCTGTGGTCAAGGCAAACACATTAAGGGTGTTTGCTTTGCCCTAGGTGAAATAGTTCCCTCGTTTTAAGGGATTTTCTAATTAGGGCCAAACTTGAATCACTGTAACCCCTATGACTTCACGGATTAATGGGAATGAGTGAAACTTGGGTCAACAATAGAAGACGAGAAGGTGTTTCCAGCGCCGTTTCAATTTTTCTCGTATCATAACGGCAGTGGGTCGATTCGATTCATCTTTTCAGATCCAACGTGAATAAAGCTGAATGAGACACCCTGTCGGGCCTGTCCTCCACTCAGCTACGTATAGTTGCAGGTAGTTTTCCAGTGTTTGCTGCTGATGCAGGTTGTCATTTTTTAGGCTCTCGCCGAGTGCCAGCTCTGCTGCCTTTTTGAGGCCGTGTTCCAGTTTAAGCGGGAGGGAGGACACTTTGTAGCTCGGTGGGTGATTTGCTTCGCCTATCGCCCACTCGCACGTCTTCTTTACTGAAGAGATTATCGTGCCGAAGTATCGAGGGAACATAATTGTCTCCAGAGTCAGATCCTCGCCCCGATCAGCTTCTACGCACCTCACTACTTTAGCGAGCGATCGGAGGCGGGCACGGATGGCTGCGATAAGTTCGACGCCCTCTCCTTCGTTGTTCATCATATTCCTTTCAAGCTTGCGTAGAAGCTCGTCTCATGATTGTTTCTCGTAGCCCATCACTCTTCATTGTGCTCAAAACAGTTTGGAAGAAGTCTTCGTCTTCAATTTCTTCTGGCTTAGGCAAGCCCCGAGAAAGAGCAGCCAGAGTTTTAGTGTTCAACTGCTTTTCGCTGTCTTTGGCGCCGGGGCAGTTGTGAATTTGCCGCCATAGATCTGTGCATCTGTGCTTTTGCACCAATTAGGTTCATTCGGGGGGTTTATGCTCTTTACTGTCGTGGTGTTCCGCAGGGATCTGTCGTGGGATACCAATTATTTTTTCTCTGTGGTTGGTTTTGGTTTTTGGGAATCTTCTCGCACCTGCCATCTTTTACCCTTCACTTTTATCATCTAGGGCCTTAGGTCACTACCCTTAATACATCATCACTACTTTTCGCGTCTTGCGCAGTTTTGGCGGGAAGAGTGGTGTTTAATATCGTACTCCTTGTTGAAATCATTCTCACTGGAGTTCGTTCTCTGTTGCCTTTGTCAACTGTGCCTGTAGCTCTGCTATAGCCTAGGAGTCTTTCGCTTCTTGAAATTGGCGTCTCATCCGCATTTCTTGCAGTTCTCATTCATGCTTGAAACGCTCCTCCAAGAGTCACCTCTAGCTGCTTAACCTTAGCCGATATTTCCGCAGCCAGTGAGGCCTTCGACACTTGCGAAGCGTCGGAGGCCGTTCGTCTGACACTAGAACTAACTGAGGGCGTCTCTTATTTTCTCGATGTCATATATCATATAGGCTTGGATATGATTGATCATTTCCTGATGCTGACCCTCGGTAGTAGCAATGTACTGCAAAGCCTTGATCCCTTTCATCCTCAGTTTCAAGATGTTCTGCAAACTTGTCGTTTGTTTCCTCTAGCTCTACTATTATCTTTCCTAGTTTGGTTAAGTACAAGTACGCTGCCACTTGTGTCCGGCCTCCTCTGCTGTCAATGAGAACATTTACATTCCTACGCGCTCTGGTCAATGTAGTCAGCGTCCTTTTTCGTTTTTCTTTTAGCTATTCAGCCATCTTATGGCGGTATAACAATGTTTCTGAAAGCACTTGGACCATGGAAACTTTTACTGAGAAAATAAACGAGCAATTAGAGCTTAGCGGCACTGTAAAAACTTTCACTGCCAACAGATTAGACACGTATAGACGCGTCTTGATGGATTTTACTGAATATATTAAAGAAAATGAGTGTATAAAGAAAATGAGTGTGATATGCGAGCCTTTGTTAGCGGTTTTTAAAGTTAACCATTCCGAATGACAGTGAATATGATAAGTTTCAAATACAGTGAAAGGAAACAAAACATCACTTTCCTAAAATTATCAATACTTCAGGTCTTCTTTCTAAAGCCTATTTTTAACATTTAAGTGAACATAATTTCTTGGGCTGTATCCAGTGCGCTAGCTCAACATACCGACCTGCTGCTAAAGGCGGACGTTGAAAGAAAGTCATCAAAATGCCCATGCGTACAAACTGTGCTAGATAAAGGACAAACCGCTTATTTGTGTTGCAGGCATACGGTAAGCGACCCGGGAAACAAATGCTTAAAATGTATTAGTTTTAATATTTTCGGCTAGTGATTTGGATAACTCCCCAGACCAGGATCCCCACCAGCTTTCGGGCTAGGGCTTCAACAACGTTCCGAGGGGACGACTCCTTCAGAAGCATCACAGCACAGAAGACTTCTGTGAAAATATTGTATGTTAGAGGACGCTGTGCCCTTACTGTCGTGGGATTCTGTGGAATACCGGCAGTGTTTTAATTGGTAGCACATTGTGCATCTATTTTGGGCTTCTGGAGCTTGGTAAGAAAGCGGAAATGGCCATTTATGAACAGGTACATTTATCATGATGCACCACAAAAATACAGAGCAACAGTTGCTCATAATAGCACAACACCGTTTTAGTCCCATAAAACCAGATTATTAAAAAAAGATTCATGGAGATTCTAGTAGACCGCAATGACCTGTCGGATGAAGGGGATTTGCCCTCTCCTCCCCATCCAACGGGGTGCAGGTAAAGTGAACATACTATTATGGCTACACTACCTATCGATTACCTGTCACCGCTATGTAGTGAAGCCACAAGTGGTAGGTTAACTTGACCTGCACCCCATTAACCGGAGGGAGCGGGGCGAAATATTCTTCACGGCACAGATAGGCTATCAGTCGTGGAGTTCGTGGATCGGAGTTGCATGATAATGCGCCGAATCGTGCGATACCTTTTCGGTGACTTCAGGTCCCTTAGGTCTGCGGCGATGTAGCGCGCTAAGCTCTCACATTTGTCGCCGCTCGCTTCGGTCAGTTTTCTCATTTCTTCAAGAATGGGTCATCTGCGCCATCGGTCTTGCGTTTGGTAGCAGATCGCTGCGATATCCAGGATATCGTGGGTGTCGATAGCAGATACTTCTGCGTCCTGTCCGGAGCGTCTTTGTCTCTGCGTCCTGTCTGAGTCTGATGGTCCTGATGTGTTGGAGGGTCTTTGTCTCTGCGTCCTGTCTGAGTCTGCTGGTCCTGGTGTGTTGGAGGGTCCTTATCTCTGTGTAATGTCTGGAGTGTGCCGGTCCTGATGTGTTGGAGGGTCATTGTGTCTCTGCGTCCTGTCTGAGTCTGCTGGTCCTAGTGTGTTGGAGGGTCTTTGTCTCTGCGTCCTGTCCGAGTGTGCCGGTCCTGATGTGTTGGAGGGTCTTTGTCTCTGCGTCCTGTCTGAGTCTGCTGGTCCTGGTGTGTTGGAGGGTCTTTGTCTCTGCGTCCCGTCCGAGTGTGCCGGTCCTGATGTGTTGGAGGGTCTTTGTCTATGCGTCCTGTCCGAGTGTGCTGGTCCTGGTGTGTTGGAGGGTCTTTGTCTCTGCTGGTCCTGATGTGTTCGAGGGTCCTTGTCTTTGCGTCCTGTCTGAGTCTGATGATCCTGATGTGTTCGAGGGTCTTAATCTCTGCGTGCTGTCTGAGTGTGCCGGTCCTAATGTGTTGGAGGGTCTTTGTCTCTGCGAGCTGGTTCGAAGTGGTGTTGTGAAGTCGGGAGTGGGTCGACTGGCATGTGTGGAATGAACAGGTAGTGAGTGTGGTGTGGTGACCACCTCCTCCTGGCGGTCGGAGGAGTGCCAGAGTCAACACAAACACGAACTTGCTCTAACAATGCAAAGATTTTCCACCTGAATCGATTCGCCAGCTATTTATGGAGCTCTGCTCTGAGTCTTTTGAAAATCATGTCCGCTTTTACACCGATGGCTCGAAGAGTGACAGTGGCACGGGTTGTGCATTTGTTGGTGAGGGTGTCGGAGGTGTTTTAGTTTGCCACGTGAAGCATCTGTTTTGTACCTCTGGGTTGTATGCGCTTTTTCGTTGTTTAAACCAGGTGTCCAGGTCGAGGGCGAGGCAACTCGTTATTTTTACCGATTCACTGTCCTGTCTACAGGTATTGAAGTCTTTTTATTTTTATAGCGCAGCATCATCCTTTATCTGAGTTCTCATTAGACAGAAGCTGCCCGTTCTAAAGGAAAAGGGGAAAATGTCGATTTTGTATGGATCCCAAGCTACTGTGGCATTAGCGGCAATGAGCGGGCCGATTCAGCTGCAAAGGCTGCAGTAGAACGTGATGTTCCCCCTGGCCTTCATACTCCATTCTTTGACCTGTATGCTCCTGTTAAGAAGGTTTTAATGAGTAGCTGGCAGCGGCGATGGGACAGGACCCCAGGGAAGCTAAGTTGAGAAGTGTCAAACCCAAACTAGGAAAATGGCTTTCTAGCAGTGCTGGATCCAGGAGAGAGAAGGTCGTTTTGTCCAGGTTACGAATTGGTTACACCCACGCAACCCACTCTTTCCGCTTGAGTGGAGAGGATCCGCCGCTTCGTCCGTGCTGTGGCGACTCGCTGAGTGTCAAGCATGTCCTTGTTGAGTGCCGCGATTATGAGATTGAACGGTTTGGACACCTGGGAGGGTCATCCTCCTTGGAGAGTTTCCAGCCGTGGAACCTTCTAGTATTTTATCTTTTTAAAGGCTTTAATGATTTACTCGCCGACTTAAGGGTGTGTGTGTGTTTTCTTTTTATCCGTCTTTTCACTTTGGGCATACTTTTAGCCACGTTGATTAATGAAACCATTCTGTATGTATTTATTGAGTGTTATGGGCGTCACATGACCTTCATTGTCGCCGCGCCGTTAAAACCCAGTTATGGTGGTGATGATTAGCTTCACCTGATTGATGGATCTGCCCACAAGTTGCCAAGCAGATGTAATTTTGGTTAAAACTTTATGAAATGCCGGAATTTTCTCAAAGTCAGGGTCGCATTCAATGGGCAGCCGACCATAGTGAACCGCTACGGCTAACGACTTTTTTCATGTACAAAAACTACATTTTTGGGCCACGACCCCGTGCCACACTGATCACAGACTTACAGCAGGCTTTCAAAGACAAGTGAGCATGTACCCTGTACCTATAGGGTGTATCTTGGTATCTGAAAAACAAACAAAACAAAAAACCAATCGAGCCTACGTCCGTTTCAGAACTTTCGGTACTACTTCATCTCTCTCCAGGTTAAAGTTATCATCATAGCCTGGGTGCCAAACCATGTAGGAATACCTGGCAACGGGCGCGCCGACGAATGTGCGAAGGTAGCGGTTCGGGGTCGGGCGCCAACCGACCTAGGAACCCCATTTTCGGACTTCTACCCAAAAATCCGAGAATACCGTAAAACGGGGTAACTTTAGCATAGTTTTGGGACTTTTCCTTGTGCCCTGTTCTTGTTTGGAAGAGTAGGAGGGAGTTAGAGGGCTCTAAATTTGGTGGAACGACTTCGTCTTTGCAGTCAATATAGCAAAATTTGGTTGTATGGGTCAAAAACACATTTTTTTAAAATTTCTTATGTGGCTAAAGTTAACCTGAAAAGGCAAACTTTAGCCACCTGAGGGAAACACTATGATATATTGTGATTTTTGCGGATTTTCTCAAAGAAAGGCAGCAGTGGTGTAACTTTAGCCACTTCTTGGGTTTTAAAAAAGGCTAACAATTGCCCAGGGCTGTCATTTGTATGAAATAACATCAAAAATCACAGACACATATCAGTATTGGGCACTTGAATCACTTGTACTCTTCCCAAAGATGCTATGATTATGGTTTTTAGTGCAGACTTCAGCTGTTTAGGAACCTCACCTCACGCTTATATCTGGTTTGGAACCAATATTTCTGGATGTCAGATCATTTCTTTTCAGGCCAGTTTGTTCAGCTCGAACGGAACAGACCAGCATTATCCGCGGCGGTTCGGGCACGATGTCTGCGACCTTTCCAACAAAGTCTGTCAAACCAACCGTGCTCTTGTCCTCTTTCTCTGGGAACACGTAAATGAGTGTCCCTGTTGGCTTCAAGAAGGAAACCTCAACCTGTTCCTCTTCTATATTTGTTACCTGGCCTATGAACAGTCTCCTCTGAAAACGGCCCTTCAGGCCAACAACGGCAAAGTCACCGACATGAAGAGAAGTAACATCAGAGATGCCAACCAGACCAGTTGGCAGCACAGGATCTTTCCGATGTCTGGGCCAACCTCACTTGCTTGGGAGGTGGCGCCCTGCTTTCCTCATGGGAGCTGCTTCCGTCATCGCCGACAGCACATCCCGCTGCGACATTCAACTTGGTTCGCCGATGAGATGGTCCTGCTTCCTCATTTTGTCCCCGAAGTGTCTTCAGATGATCCATTATCTGGTCATCCATCATGTTCACAGCTTCTGCGCGTGGAAGCTTTGCCAGGACAGGGTCTGGACTTACCGGATGGAGCCTGCATGCATGGAAGCCTGCGATCAGGTTGTTGGTGTTCAGAACTTCCACCAGCTGTTTCAGTTTCCGAGGGAACAGTGTTTTCGGCAGTGTTCCATGCTTCTTCCCCGAGGACGTGGCACGCCACTGGTCCATGAGCGACCTCCAACGCCGCTTCAGTTTCAATTGCTTCATTTTGGCATTGTATGCCCACTCATTGTGGTATTTCCGTGTCAAAATTTAGGTGGCCAAAGTTAGGCTGATTTTGGCCCAAAGCTCCAGGAAACTTTAGGAAACTTACTCTCTCAACTCTGAGATATCAAATAAAAATGATATGAACACTCCAGCATCCAAGCAACACATAAATATGCTTAACTTTATGCTGGTTTCCGTCAGTTCACGGGGAGGGGTACCATCAAACAAACATTATTTTTTTAGGATTTTCAGAGCACTTTTGCAAAGCAGACCATGGACACTTATTCAAATCAAAATTGCACCAATATGCCTCAAACTACTTCAAAGGGTATGCACGTTCCCATGGCAACAACACTGTTCCATTTATTTGAGTATATTGGGCACAAGAATATCCGAAATCACATTCCTATTTTTGGCTAAAGTTACACCGACGGCTAAAGTTACCCTGTTTTACGGTACGTCCTCGATTTGTGGCAGTGCTCCTGGTATAGCGACTCCAAGGGCAGTAAGCTGCGGGTGCTAAAGCCCAAATTAGAGTTATAGTCGTCGGCCAGTGTGCGGTGCAGAATAGAGGAGGTGATTCTTGCCAGGCTGCGTATGGGCCACACATACGCGACACATTCGTACTTCCTCTTTGGTGATGGCCCGCCGGCGTGCCCGCGCTGCGACGGGCGACTCACGGTGACACGCGTTCTAGTAGATTGTCGTGATGACGAGGTGGAGGGGGCACGTTACCTGCCGGGGCTCCGTCTCTGGAGGATCTGTTGGGAGAACGCTGCACTGCTGACATTTCTAATATATTGTTTTATTTCTAAACAAGGCTAACTTTCATGTTATTTATTCTCCTGGAGGTAGTCACCCCTGAAATGCACGGTCTCATGTTATCCCTGGCTCTTTGACACGTTTTGTTTTGACTGTTTGATTTGTATCACCATCGACCCATCGGCTTTTTATCTGTGTCTTATCTCGCCATTTTAAGCTTGACTGGACCTAGCACTACCTACCCCGATGTGTAATTCTTAATTATTTTGTTATGGGTGCCGCTTGACCCTGACGTCGGCGCCCCCTAAACCCCAACCACGATGATGAGGCTGCAGAAAAGGCCCTCGCGTTCTGGCACATGGCTAGAATATACACCATCAGTGAGCGGAGCTGCCGGTATAGACTAGAAAAATTGTGGGAAGAGTGACACAAACTTAAAAAAGGCCAGAGCGAACCATGTCAGAAGAATATATAAAACATTTCAGTTCACTTATTCACAGTATTCAGATCACAGTATTCCATAATACACATGCCGATTCGAGAGAAGAAGGTGATCTCCAGCTTCTATGCTGGCAGGTGTCGAAATGTGCCGTGGTACTTGAATGACTAATTTCTTGGCGTGACACTTGGCTATGGACGTCGCTGACTCGGTCTCCACAGCTTCCTCGTCGGATTGCACTTCTTATATTTCTTTTTTAGCAGAGCTTGCTGTCGGCTACTGATACTGATACAGCGCGGCACCGGCCGAAGAGCTTTCCGCTGCTCTTCTTTGTGCCGTCTGTCATGCGTTCTGCAGTCGTTCCTTTCCAGCGAGCTTTTTGTCATTACCGCCCATGGTTCCCTCCCAAGCGCGACACTGGTCAGCGTAGAACACTATATCTTCTTCCTTGTCATTGGATGTTAGTAGGTGGCTCTGTTGCGGTCCAACAATCGTCTTTGGTGGTTTTATGTCCCATAGATTGTCCAACAAGGACGGACATTTTTCTACATCTCTCTGACATGGTTGGCTCCGGCTTTTTGGGGTTTCCCCCACTCTTCCCACAATTTTTCTAGTCTATGCCGGCAGTTCCGCTCACTGATGGTATGTATTCTAGTCATATTCCCGAACGGGAGGACGTTTTGTACAGCCTTTTCGTAGGCCTATTGTCTGTCATCACCATCATAAATCCCATGAAAGAAATACTTGAGGACCTGCCGTGCTACTAGTAGCTTGGCTCCTGTAATTGAGGAAGGCTGAACTACGAGATTGACGCGGGTATTGGATCGAGTCGCCGGCAATTTACCCGTATTTTTTGACTGGCCAGCAGTGGCGGATCCAACGTGGGGGGTCTTGGGGGCCAAAAACCTGTTTCCTGGCCTACATATAAATGCCTTATTTTTGCTAAAATATTATGGATAACTGAATATTGGGAGTAATCTGGCTTCTAAATTCGATGAAATATGTTGTGAATAAACAGGGTTTATTTATTGCAAACGAGCAGCGGATTTCGATTTCGTGGCTCTGGACGGAACAGCTATATCTCTGTGGTTTAAAAGTAGTTTTCTTGGACCATTTTTGGAAAATTCAGAATGTCAAATCCAACCCGCGAACCCTAGCAAATTGTTGGATTTCTATGATTTTGGCGCCATTGGATTCAAGAGGTCTCAAACATTTAAGGTACAATAATGTTTTGATTTTTATTAACACAATTTTTGCAGATTGATTTAGTGACAAACGTATGGCATGGCTAATAAGGGTAGTGACAAACGTAATAAGTTTTTGGTCTACGTAAAAATATCATTTTCTTTTATTACTGTGGTATTATCAGTGATGTTCATCCCTGTTAGAACTTACCGCTGATTCCCGTTGCTCCCATATTACGAAGCCATGCGGCATGTTTCCTGTTTCGATCAAAGTAATCCGATTTTGATTTATTCTAAATAACTTCTTCGGCTTCCACAGCCGGAATAAGGTTTTCCATATCTGGAATAGTACACGGATAATCATTGTTTTGTCATGACAACTGACAGAACGTATGGGTCTAAGATAATACAGAATTCAATGATAACCAATTGGTTGCTGAGGCCTTGAACTGATCGCATCTGAACTGTTTGAATTTGAAGCATTTCGGTTATTTTTTCCTTACATTAATCCAGGATTTCTCCTGCGAATTTAGCTTGCATGGCCCTGTCCTGAGGCTGTTGGTGAGGTATAAACGTGAACAAGCGTTTGTGAGCATGTGTGCTTTGCGCCATCAATGCAATGACATGTGTCTGACTAATGCTTCTTCTTTCGGCTGGCATGTTCGCCACTGGACCGTAGTTGAAGACATCGTTGGTTTCCAACAACTTTATGTCATGAACTAATCACTAAGAAAAGCTATAAAGAACGGGAACAAAAACAGTGAACAGCAAAGAATGCAACCACAAACAATCCACACACAGTAGAGGAAGCCATCCACCGAGAGGCAGGCTTAGAGGTTGGAACTGGAGGCAGGTTCAGAGGCTGGAGCTGGGCCGGCAGCGCGGCCTGGCCGAGAGGCTCGAGGTGGCTCTTGTGTCGTATCCTGGGACTTGACTGGCGTGGATCACTCCATTCCGGCAGACCGGCGCTGCCAGGGCACACCGCCGGGACCGTTCACCCACTCCATAACCGTTTGACGGATGCGCGTTGCCTCCCTGCCGGCGTTGTTAGCACCGCTTCGACCCAGGGTCTGCAGCGCTCCATTCTCCTGTCCTGCAGCAACTGGCGGGGCCGCTTCAGAGCCGTCAGCGGCACCCCCGACCTACACCTGCCTCCTGCAGGTCAAGTGATCTTTGATAGTTATGCAGGACGCAGTTGGCCTGCACGATCTTTTTGACATGTTGGGGGGCTCAGCCGATAGGACTTTGATGCACCCTCCAACGCTGTGTGAGGATTCCAAATGCTTTCTCAACGCAGCGACGGGCCCGGCTGATGCGGTAATATTGGATCCGCTTCTGGTTACCGCTCTCAACCTGCAGCGAGGCTCTCGGAAGGGGCCGCAGGAGATGGCGCTGGAGGGGAAATGCCTCGTCCCCCACCAAGAAATGGGGCGCCACCATCTCCGAGTGCTGGAGCGGACAGGGGCCAGGTAAGACGCCCTCATCATCTGCTGCACGACGTAGCAACACCGACAAGTCGGAGGCGGCAAAGATGCCGCTCTCGCTGCCGTGGCTTCCACACTGACGTATCGCAACCTGTAGGCGGCGTCTTCGACAGCGAGAAGCACGATGCTGTAATGACCTTTGTGATTATAAAACACCCCGCCGGTGTTTCTTTCAGGTCGCTTTATTCTTACGTGCTTACCGTCCAGGGCACCAATGCACTTTGGTAGGTCGCATTGCTCCTGGAACTGGGATGCGACCTGGCACCAGTCGGCTTCCGTTGGCGGCGGTAGGTATATGGGACCCAGTTGGTGATAGATGGCCTCACATACTTTGTATATAAGTGGTGGCACGTTCAAATAGCCGAGGCGGAAAGACTCCGAGAGCGCCTTGAAGGTGCCTCCCTCAGCCAGTTAACTGTCATGATTACTGTGTGTAAGAACGTATGTATGGATGTACGTGTACGTGGGTTTGCGATAATGCGTTCATCTTTATTCGTTTTCAGGGAAGCACCTGCGTACATTTGTTCAGTGTAATATAATTTGAATAGAAGTACTGAGTAATGACTCGCCTGAGGGTGACGGCGAGCCTCTCCGCCGGAGAGACTAGCACTCGCATAACTGTGGCTTGTTTGGTGATGCGTAGGGCTATTCTTAGTATGTCGTCGAAACGCTTCACCGACATGCGACAATATCGGAAGTGATCATGGGGCTGCTCCCGCAGCTGAGTCGCCAGGCTCATGAATTCTCCTTTCTGGTTCCTTTCCTGTAGAAGTGGCCGCACCCATGCTGCCCTCCTGGGTCCGCCACGCTCCTCCTTCTGGCGTCGACGGTGCAGGAGAGCCAGCAGGGGAACAACCTCTTCGGGTTCCATGGATACTGAAAATAGGTCTGGAATAATTACTACAGTTTTATTTCATGGTGTGTAAAATTTAACTGCTTGAGGCTAATATTAAAGAGAGCAAGTCTTTTCAAGAATGAATAAACCTTATGGAGCTTTAAATTGTATAAATATACAGATAAGTAGTAGTTTTCCTTGGATTTTTGCATGAAAAATAACATGCAAGACAGTTTCGGTGGTGGAGATTTAATAGCGCGTCGTAATAAAGGTAGCGATTGGCAGTGTAGGTGGAAGCAGTTTCCAGACTTGGAAAACTAGCGTATTTACCGGTCGCGGTTTCAGCTTGCTGAAGCCAAGTGCGGTTGCAGTTTCAATATTTTGGTAGCGACACCCGCTCATGGTAAATTGCGTTCATATATTTACATTCGCATCTGTGTGCCTATCGAAGCAAGTATGTAAATGATATGTATGTCATACTCAAACTTTTCCTGTCCTTCCGCTTTCCAATCATCTTCCAGGAAAAGAAATATCCCGAAAAGCAATATGTTCTCTCATTGTAACGATTGAGACAACGTTTCAGCTATATCGCAGGTTAAAAACAAGATTCAGTATTTATCAAAGGCATTCGACACGTACACAATTAACACAGTAAGCTGGTGGAGAATTCCAACTGTTAAGCGCTATCACAGTCACACCTCAGTCGCGATCACTATAGCTTGGTTTTTCTTTAGGATGCGTTTGCCTCCGCTCCCTGAAGCCGATACAGGAGCCGTCACCGGTTGACACCATCATCTTCGGTTCCTCTTTTTCTCTTTCCTCGTCACTCTCTGGCTGCTGCGGGCAGGTGCCACTGCAGTTGACATACTGAATGCTGTGTTTCCCGCAGACGTAGGCACCGCACTTTCACATGTCGTTTTTGTTTTCCCCAAGGAGCTCCTCTGGCTCTTGTAGCCAACTCCTCTGCTTGCTTGGAGGCCTACCTACCTACCCCGCATGCTGCTTGGGTGCCCTGGGCTGAGCTCTGATTCTCCTTTTCTCTTCTTCACGAAGTCTTGGCCCAGAACCATCTCGATGGCTTCCACCGTTCTCTTGTGGAGCACTCCGTCGTCCAGAAACTTCTGAGCCCTTCTTTCCGTGTCTGGTCGACACAGGCGATCCCAAGGTCTCGGAGGAAGATGCCACGGCCGCCATGCCGCATATTCGCCCTCTTCGTGCCAGGATGGTTGATGGCGTACACGTGGTAAGCATTCAGAGCCGCCACGTCTGCGAGGAAGAGGAATGCGGCGGTCGTCCACCTCCGGGTCGCAAAGTTTACAGTTCACAATTTAGCTAACCAAAAACGCAATCTGAATTATTATTGTATTGTATTAGCTGCGCACACTTCCACACAGGTGGTGGCTTTTCAATTGCCGTTGTAATGAACATGAAACAATGGAAACTATGGAAGGAGACGGGAACGATAATGATTGATGAGGGTAAAGGAAGGTGGCATATTACCTGGAGGGGTCGCTGCTGCTCAAGGCGCATGCACCTTGCAGCATACGGCTGATAGGCTGACCGGCAGACTCGGACACACCACCTCCGTCCAAGCGGCTTATACGATACCGCCTTTGTCAGTTCGAGGGTCGTCTCCTATGATCTCGGTGTGCCCCTAAACCCCAAATATGATAACTCCGGAAGACGGTAGTACCTCCTCTGGATTTCCTTATCATGCCCTATATGACGGGTCAAAACCTCCACTGCGAAGATTGGTGGCCAGGAACAACTTGGGCTTCTTCAGGCCCATGTCTTTGATTTCCTCCCTCAATGCGTCGCCCGCTCGAAAATGCTGACTTCTCCAACTTCTGGGGGTAGCAAACAGATATTTGTCGTTTTTGAACGAACATACCCCTGAAATCTGCTGAAGAGGGACCCAGGCGTCTTCCGGGATCAGTACCGGCACTCGGGTTTCCGCATTTCCTGCCTTACTCCTCGTCGGCAGCTTCCGCAGGTCCAGCTGGCTCTGCCGGCTCGTCTTCGGCACAGGTTGCTGCAGCCGCCACTGCATTTCTTTGCGAAAACAATTGGCGTGCGGTGGCCGGGTAGTTGTTGAGGGAGCGAGCCCCTCCGCGACTTGACGGGCCAGACGTTGCAGCCTGGCGCTGGATTGCGCTCTGGCGCCTTGCCCGCCTGGTTTGTTGCAATACGCCGAGCCGGGCTGTAGTGGCGTCCCGGTTGGCGCCTGCGATTGTCGGAAAAAATAGTATACGTACATTGAAAATGGGTTATATTTAAAGAGCTTTCTAATATAACACTATCATCGGTAGAAAATATAAATCAATTGCCTTTCACACTCCCTTCCTGTTTTATGCAGACATAATTGTCGTTTAAAATGAACGAGAATCAAAACATGCAATTACGTTGGAGGTACCTTTGATTGTAGATACCGAAAAACACTCACTATGTCAAACAAAATTGTTAGCACTTTTGACGTACTATAACGATGCATAATACAAATGCATCATTTGGTTCGAAGCTTTAATACAGCTGGAGACATGATGTTAATATTTTATCTTGTTTGTTGAGGTCTGGTTGTTCTCTGTGATTATGAGGGCTTCATATATAGGTAGACTTCGCCGGTCCGTTGTTTTTCAAATGTTGCGGGGGTTGTTGACCAAGTCCTTTCAGGTGATGTCACGATTATGACGTAGTTTGAGGGGATCTTTGGGGGGCTCCCATCCAGGTGCATAGTGAAACTACGTGATAAGGATGTTGTTGTGAGACCAACGTAGGTACCGGTTTCTCGAAGTTTGCAATCTTCGTAAGGGCATTCAAACTGGTACACTACGTTTTAACCCCCCACGGGTCAGCGCCCCTCGCCCCACCAGGGGTTACCCAGAGGCCACCTCGGACATAAGATGACCGGGTCACGAAGGTCAGAAAGTGACCTCCGTATATCAAAGAAACCAATGACGGATAAACACGATGTTTGTTTCAGCGCCATCTTAACAGCTCAAAAGTTATCAAAATACTGTTTGACCCCGGTGGCCTGGAGAGGTCAAAGGGCAAAATGGCCCCCTGGAATCCGGAAGGGTGTCCAAGAACGCTTTCTAATCAAACTAACATTTCAATCGCTTTACTTTAGATCACAAGACAGCTTTCCCCATGCTTTTCAATGGGGAGGCCCTCGTGCCGACCCAAGGCACAGGCCACCCTGGAGGGCCATAAAGTGTAGGAGTTTCCAATCGATCGACTTGAAATGTAGCTCTTACAGACTCAAAGTTGAAAGAGGGACCGGTTGACCTCGTCTGGTGACCGACCTTGGTGACCCGGGGTAAAAATTTCAGGGTGGTGCAAAATGATGCAGTGAGAGGTAGAGCCGCGGTGCTGCCCCTTCGTTTTCTGCTATCCGAAAAACCTTAGGGGCATCGATGGCCCCCGGTGGGCGGGGTTAACACGCGTCTTCTTTAAGTCAGATGTTGTCTTGGCCATGTTGCTTTTCACAATGAGTCGGCTAATCTTCGGGTTTTGATAGATGTTGAATTTCAATATTGTGCTGTCTTCTTTGCACCGGATGTTGGTTGCTATTATCCGCTTCAAGACATTTTCATCGACTTTGTAGGAGGGAGACATTTGACTTTTGTGGAAGAGAGCAATCTCTCTCCTCGGATATTGTTGTTCCTTTTTCTTGAAGTTGTAGAGGCAATTGGTAATTTCGTCGTTAACGTCTGATTTTTTGTACCCGTCGTTCACAAGTATTTACTTGCTGCGCTGGAGCTCGAGATGAATTTCACTTTCAGTTCCCTTTTATTTAGGTCCACACTGTTCTTGAGGCTTTGTGTCTTGCATTGCGGTTTTAGTTAAAATGTTCACTATAGGTTTAGTTTACGCATAGAATTGTAGTTCCACCGGTTATTATCTTTTTTTGAGCAGTGTTTTAGTGCATTCCCCATCTCACCTGTGCTTTCGGACCCATTTTAGGTTCATTCGGGGGTTTTATGCTTTTTATTTTTGTGGCGTTCCGCAGGGATCTGTTGTGGGATTCCAAGTATTTTAACTCGTTTTCTTTGAGGTTGGTGTTAGTTTTTAGGGATCTTCTCACACCTGTCGCCTTTTACTCTTCACTTTTATCATCTAGGGCCTTAGGTCATTTCCTTTGATATAAGTTCCAAATTGAAGTATGATTTGTGGAATGTTTGTTTTAACATTGCTGAACATTTCGAAAGAAGGAAATATTATAGCCTGGTATATGATTACTTGAAGTTAAAGAGAAGGTGGCACCTTCATAACGTGATTTTATTTTAACTGAGATAGCCAAGTTGTAAAGCAAGTCGGAAAACCCGGTACTCAATATATATTTTGTCTTGGAACTCGAGATTTCCGTAGAAAAGGGCTAAAACCTACCTGACACCTACCCCTTATCTACCCCTCGCCGGGCGGCCATTGTTATGAGCTGCTGGTGTGACGATATATGCTGACGTCACGATGAGCATCAGCCAATTGAAGCCCTTGAAGCGGTTCAAGTATGGTAGTGGTTGCCAGATCATGACATCATCCACAAGCAGATATTTATTTCTTTTCGTAGAGGAGTATTTTAAAAATCAAAATATTGCGCTCATTGTACATTTTCAGAAATAATGAGTGGTTTCATTATTTTCGGCTAAAAGTACGCCTAATTACACTAAATTCCTGGATTCGACCAAGGTGCCACATTCCCTTTAAAGCCGAAAATAATAAAACCACTCTTGATTTCTGTGAAAAATGTACAATAAGCTAAATAAACCGTCCCATTTTTGATTTTTAAAATACTCCTCTAGGAAAAGAAATAAATATCTGTCTACCTCTACCATACTCGAAACGCCTCAGGGGCTTCGATTGGCTGATGCTCATCGTGACGTCAGCATATGTCACACCGGAGTCCACAACAATGGCCCCTGGCGACAGGTACATCAGAGGTACATTTCGGATAAGTTTCAGTTTTGTTCTACGGAAATCTGGAGTTCCAAGACAAATGATATATAGAGCACCTGTTTTTCCGACTTGCTTTACAACTTGGCTATCTCAGTTAAAATCACATTATAAAGGTGCAAAATTCCCTTTAAAGACAAATAAACGGCATGTGGTAAAATTCATACCACATTCAGCCCAGAAGTAAGTTTTGAAGACTTTGCGTTTTCTTGAATTTTCTTCGTCGCACTACGCGCCCGGTCAAAAATTCACGAAAACACCTCGATCTTGAAAATTATTCAACGGGGCCTCATGCGGTATTTTATAACGCCAATATCAAGAAGCTTTTAAGAAGGACGCAAACAGAACGGAACGCTTAAATCGAGACCTTCTAGTCAAATACAATTTATGCTGCTGTCTCACAGCCGCCAAACGGGTCACGGCAACGTCAACGCCATTTACATATCATTTTGAGATGGTCAAGGAAAGCCCAAAAGAGGTATGTACTGCCGGTTCTCACCGCGCCCAAACTGTGGGAAGACGTTCTCAGCACCATTGTTTGTTCGGGCCTCTGCGTTGAAGACCGACCCGGTTGCGTCTGGGGTAGCCCTCCATAGTCGTTGTAGGTACCTACAGAGCCGGTAGAAGGAGGCTTGCAGGCCCGTTGGTACCTACACATAGCGTCAGCATATGCTGTTTAATTGTTGAAGTGGACTTTTTCATTTTTTGGGTGACAGAATATGGTGGCAATGTTTGTTTCGCTTAAAGCTGTCCACCAATATGCCATGAATACATGTTAAAGTTCTGTTTTAGATATAAGCTCTGTGACTTTTTTTAGCGTAGTTGGTAGTTTAATTATTTTATACTGAATTCGATAACCATAACTGGATAACCAGTTTAATAACGCCGTATGACCTTGACGCGGCGTTATGCCCTGGAAATTATTGTTACTGTATTAACAGTTTTGTGCCTGGTATCTTCAATGGCATTCACCATCTACAGAAAATGCGATGACTTTGATAATTCGATAGCGATGACGGATAGGAGTGAAATGATTAAAAGCCAATAATACAGGTGAGGTGTTTTGCTTAGTGTTGAGTTGGCATGGAATGAGCCAATATTATTGCAGCTGATAAATGCCTTATCTGCAGGCAAGTAACAAGGTACGTGATAAAAAATAACGGCAGTACTTCGATCAGAATGTTTTTTTTTTTCTTTTTGAATCCTCTGGATATGGTAGGTATACCGAGCGTATTCAGAAGGTTCAAGGAATCTTGTTCACCTCATTATTCAGAGGGTTATTCAGAAGGTTCGATTAATCCGCAAACATGCGGATGCCGTCGGAACGTAGCCTAGTGTGAGCGGTTGTCAGACACTTTCAAAGCGATGAGCATGCACACAGGCGGCTGAAAACAACAGGTGAGCACACTCAAAACCAACATACGTTTATTATAGCGCGTATACCGGCATATGCGTTTATGGTTGAGAAAAGAACCCTCATACACGTAACCGCCAAACGAATAGGGTGCGCATTAAGAGTGGCTCCGGAAAAAACAAGAAGAAACAGCGATCATTTAGAAAAGCAAGGTCATTAACAGATATGATATAAGTAGGGAATAGGACACCAGGAGCAGCGAGATCAGACCTGATGCCAGCTCCTGGAGACCAAAAGGTAGGAGGTCCAGACCAAGGTATACATTAGGAGTCAAAGCTGGACTAGAATTCATCGCTCATGTTGTGTAGTTCATACACGAAAAAAACTATCAGGACAATCCAGAAGGCTGAACATGTGCATCTAGATATTAGTAAGAATCTAAGTATACATTTTTATGAATTTTGAACTGGGCTTTGTTCCAAGGGACCTCATTTAAAGCACGGATCCTGGTTGAGGTTAGGGAGTTCCAGATCTTTGGAGCAGCCACAAACAATGAACATTTGCGGTAGTTAGTTGATACAAAGGGGACAGCGAAATGTTTTCTATGACGGCAAGCCGACTATAATTGTCTACAGCAATCAACAAGCGCCCTTTTAAGGGAACAGGTAGGTAACAAAAGAGGAGAGAGTGAAACATAACGAGTCTGGTGTATTTGATGAGGTGAGGGAGTTTTAGGATGTTAAATTCTTTAAAGAGAGGACTCCAGCGTTCACGGAGTCGCGTGAGCTATAAGGCGGACAGCCATTTCTGAAGGACAATAAGTCTGGATAGTTGAGAAATATACGTGTTTCCCCAAATCTGAACAGAATAATTATATAATGGAAGGATGAATGCAGTGTAAAGGAGGGAAGTATATCTTGATTCTAGACAGTATTAAGGCCTAGGTTGCGAGCAGTTGTGGCTTCCACTGACCTTATGTGGGCACTCAATTTTAAATCTTCATTTATGAATACACCAAGGTACTTTGTAGAGAAACATATATTTGTAGGAATATTGTTTATCTTCATAATTTATATATTATATATATATATATATCCGGAGTAGTATTTTGACAAGAAAAAACATGAAGACAGATTTATTAGTTTCAAGTGTTACTCTTTTGACTTCAAGATTAGATGCCCACTGAATTTGGTCAGTCCAAAGCAAAGGATTATTATCTGGTATACAGGACAAGGTTGCTGGCTAACTGAAAAACAGGTTTCAATGGAGCCAGCCTCTGACATTTATACTATACAGCCAAAAATGTGCGATTTTACGTAAACTCAACTCAACCAAATTTCAACATATTTTTGCCCTGTAGGACTCCTTTTGTAAGCTGGCTTCGCAAAATGTGTTATTCAGTTGACAAACATCCCCATCCTGCACATCAAAAAACAATATTTAACCTCTGACTCAATAAGTTCAGTGGGCAGCAAAATTTAAATTTGAGTCAAACTTGAGTTGTGCACAACTCTCGATTGGAGAGCCTGTGGGCAGTGTCATGCGCAAATAAGATTGATTTAGTCATTTATGTAGATTGAAAATAACACAGGGACCAGCACAGATCCCTGGGGTACACCAAGACGTTCTGGCATGGAATGAAAGAGAACATCAGAAATTTTAACTTTTTGAGTGCGATTAGACAGGTAAAACTCAAAGAACTTAGCGCAGAGTCAGAAAGGCCATGTTTCTTCATTTTTGTTCAGCAAAATGGCGTGGTTAATCGTATCGAAGGCTTTGCTGAGGTCATGGTACACAGTGACCTAGTATTTCTCGTCTTGAACGGCTGCTGCAACATGTTCATTTAAGAGGGAAATTGGCTCATACGTAGAGTATATTTTGACTGAATCCAAACTGATATGTATAAAATATATCAGTTGATTCGAGTACGACCTTTCGATTACCTTAGAAAGTGTAAAAAATCGAAATTGGACGATAATTCTAGAAAAAGAAACGGTTACTAGATTTGAAATTCGGAACAATGGTGGCAATTTTAATAGCGGAAGGCAAAATGCCTAACTAAGGCAAATATTACAAAGGTGCGACAATGCTGGGACGACAATTGGAGATACAAGGTTTTATGAGTTTGATAGTGATACCATCACTTGCTCTACTGGAATTTTTTAAATTGTCTACCACAGCTTCTCACAGTGAATCTCCTATCATATCTCAGATGCCAAATTTCTCTAAAATATCGGGGTCAACGCTATATGCCAGTGCTGAATGACCCATGTATAAGAACATCTCAGTTTCAGCGATTATCGGTGTTACTGCTGGTGATGACACGAATCTTGTTCGCCGACCTGAGCACGGTGAGTCCTGACGACCTGCGTTCAGTTGGTTAGCTCCAGCATCGTGCGTACAAATGTTTTACGGATGCTTGGATTGACATCTCGAAGTAAATCATCCAGCACAGCACGCAGTCAGCCGCGGCACCTGCTCACAGACTGCGCCCGTCAGACTCCGGGGTGTGGTGGCAGCAGAACGCCTCGTCCACGTCGCGGTACTCCATTGGAGAATCTCCTCCGTCGGGACTGTGGAGCCACCGCGGCTGAGCAGCAGTGTTCAAACAGCCTCAGTGGAACCACCGTGTGTACAGTCGGGTGGAGGCATAGTCAGCTGGGTCGTTGGGATGTTTCCGAGCCACGTAGCCAGCCGGCCATGTAAACGACGTCAATGTCATAAACTGGCGTGCCAATGAGCCGTCGGGAAGTAAGTGACGGTTGTCCAGGTCGGGCTGCTGCGTCAGCTGTAGCTTCAGTCGGCGGAGCCGCGAGCAAGCCTCAGTTGCGCCCCGGCGTTGGCCTTAGGGGAGTAGTCGCCTTCCCCATAGGCTTTCTTCATGTCAGCGAGCAGACCCTGAGCCGACCGAAGTCACGATCATGCCATTTTGAAACGGGAAGAGGTGAGAGTGACCGTGTGTGAAACCCCGCATTGCCTGAAGTTGATAGTGGTTGACACCTTTCCCTCCAAGCATTTTTGCTACGTAGGACATCAGACTTTCAGCAAGGTTGCTTATTGTGTCATAAACCACGAGGCTGCGGTTTTTGGCGCAGGCTATTTCCGCAGGCTTCATCAAGGCTGCGCGCAACTTGGCAGGAAGTTCAACTTTTGGAGGCTTCAGTGAGGTACTCTGAGCAGCGTTACTTTAGTATGCAGCACATTTCTCGTGGTGCCCCAAAACGTGAAAGGTGGCGTTTTTTTTTTTACATGCGTCGTCAGAAGGTCGGCGCTCGCGTCCCCGGTGCTCTCTCCACTTATGCTTTATTGAGCCCTGTGTTTTTTTCATTTTCGCTCTCATTTCTTCATGCGCGTTATCTGCGCTCGGGTGAGGATAGCTCTGCACACTGGGAGGCCTTTTGCTACCTCATATAGTGATGAGGTGCAGCATTCGTTACGTGATTATCGCATTTTATCTTTTTCACATCTCCACCGCATGTCACATATGAGAGGATGTTTTTGTATGCGGAGGAATCTGTCTCCTATGATCAAAATTAATCCATGTATCTCACTCCGTGCATATCTTCGCTTCTGTTGCAGCCCTCCACAATGATATGCGCCTCCATGGTGGTCGATGTCCCATTCCAGTTTTTGTAGCACTTGTGAGGTGGGCTTGTACCCTGATGGCGAGCAGAATTAGTTTTTGTACAGAATCACATCATCATACAGAATAGTTTTTGACACCATAAAACGAAAGCTTTTTGTTCGCAGTGCTATGATAGCAGCCATGCCACCGAGGGAAGTGTATTTGTGCCCGTGAGCGCGTGTGCTCCAGCTCCCATCCACTATCAGTTATCCAGGAGGTGCCGTCGGGAAGAACATTCCCAGCCTCAACTGCCAGCCGCCTCTCCTCTCCGGCCCCCATCATTTCAGCCAGGAGAGTCCGCTTCGCTGTCTGCAATGGGAGCAGAGTACATGCAGCTGATCATTACAGGCCTTTTGAGTTTTATAAAGCAAGCATACCAACTTAATTATTGTAGGAGTATTAATCGTATTGTCAAAGTAATTCTTACGATATTGAGCTAAATTGTTTAAACAACTCAAGACTTACGTACCCACATGTAAAAACTAAAGTGCATTACAGTACTACAGACATTATTAACCAGTGGCCCAGTGTGTGTTCTTCATAAGACATGAATATCACAGCTGAGTCTTCAGCTTTGGGTCCCGGGCGAGCCCCCAAAATGTTACCGTCTGATCTCGACTGAAATGTTGCTGGGAGGTTTAACACTGTATTGCCTCTACACCCGCTCGCTCCACACTGACCGCTGGCCAGGCCGGCTGAGCCAGGCCAGCACCGATAGCCTGAGGCGGGCGGCCGGACCCTGCGTACAAGGGCGAGCCCAGGTATGGGCTGCAGAGGCGTGGGGCGCTGGAAACACTATCTGCCACATTCACCAAGTCATGCACCTGGAATTTGCTACACAAAACGCGATTAAAGCATCCTTGCCAAGACTAGGACTCGCCTCCGTCTTGTCTGCCTTCGTTTTTTGTGTAATCCTTGATGGACATGAATGGATGTCTGTTTTGGTGCTGCTGAAGCCGTTGCCAGTGCACGACGCTGCTTACACTGCCATCTCATTTAGTCATCCCTTCCCATCCAACATCGAAGGTAGCGGCGCATTGATGACAGGATAACCTGAACGAGGCTCTCAAGCCTTTCCTCTGCTCGTGAAGAAATGTCGGGACAGAACATTTGCTTTCATGTTCCACTTTTGTCCCTATAGCAGCTACCAAAGCAATTGCATTAATGATTCTGCAGCCCTCTAAGTCAGCATCTCCGTTAGAGGCCCCTGTGCCATTATCAGAATAGGTTGCATTGTCCTCAGTTTTCCAGCCTCGGGATCTGCTGACTCCCGGACTTCATGCTCTCCAGGAGATTGGTCGGTACGCCGGGACGCTGGCCCTGACTGTTCTCTTTCTCGCTGGGATTGCTGGAAGAAAAGTTTTCATCGCTTGGCTGTTGAACATCAGTGCCTATATCATTAAAAAATTCGTCAGTCTAACGGAAGTGCAGCAAGCAGAGTCCTCAGTCTAACGGGAGTGCGGTAAGCGCATCGTTCGTCTGATCGCGGTCGCAGCGCGATCTATACCACTACAGACAGCGACATCTATACACAAGGTCAGCGGGTTCAAAGGCTGTCTACACCGTTTCAAACATGATATGGAGTGAGCTCTGCGTAAGTTAAGACAACATTATATTGCAATTGGTATATTAGTATATCGATTTACTCAACAATGAGCCCAATGTTTCTCTGTTGCAGCTTCATCAGAAGATACAATTGGCAAATGTTATAAAAAACACACACACACACATGAAACAAAGGCAATTATCACAGCCAAGCACATCACACTTCGAATACAGACTAAATATGTCATTGACCCCAAACTTTTTTAATTCCAAGGTACGTGCTATACATTTTCTATACTAAAGGATACGAAATTCCTAGCAAACCTCATGCGAAAACAGGAAAGCACACGTCCGGCCGAAAAAGGCTGACTTAAATATTTAGTTGTTAATTCCCGCTCGTCACCAGCACACATTAAACCCTTTTATAGTTGAAGTCGGGTCGGATAAGCTAGATATACTTTGAACACTTAACACGCGCATTGACGGGGGGCGGGTACCCGCCCCCCCTCGGGTTTTTCGGAGACAGCAGAAAAACGGCGGCGCGCAGCGCCGCCGTACTTGGTGTACCTTTTCCTTCATCATTTTTGTAACTTCTGTGAAAATTTTAAGGATAGGTCATCTCAGGTCAGGTCACCAGTACAGGTCAAGTGACCCGACCTAAAAAAATGTTTAAGCTAGCATAAGTCGGAGCAGGGTGAACTTATCCAATTGAAACTCATATCACACAATGGGCTCACCGAGTTTTCTAAAATATGTTCCGGTATTTTTGATATCGATGACCTAAGGTCAGGTACGAAGCATGACCTCTCCATTGGTAATACATGGGAAATATGGTTTTTACTGAATAACTCAGTAACAGATGGTGATAGAGCGTTTATTTTAGCTTCATTAGACTCGCCTTATTAGACTCGCCTTGACTTTGCGGTTCTAATGATATGCATTTTATATAATTTGACCCTGACCTGACCTCAGGTCAGGTCAAATCTTTGATTTGACCTAGCAAGGTCAAATCGTATATCATTCGATTCGGCTTGCTGCGAGGATTCGTAGAGTTTAAGTCGTTTTGCTCTATCTTTACTTGTTCAGATGTAATGGCCGAAAAACTTAATTTACATGTTGTTCCTAATTAAACATTATAAATTTTATTTAATGTGACGGGATGTTTTTGACCTCTGGTGACCTTAAATGTGACCTGACAAAAAAATGGTTCAAATATTTTCGATGGAGAAGCGGATGGGCTACCCAACACCGTTTACCGTTTTTTGCTACCTACCATGGTTCTCGAGATCTTAGGGGGGGGCGGGTACCCGCCCCTCGTCAATCCGAAGGTGGCTCAGACCCCCGTCAATGCGCGTGTTAAAAATAAGCCCAGTTCCAGTGGCGGATCCAGGGGGCAAAAAGGCAATTGCCCCCCCAAACGGAAAAGCTCGGGGCAAAACTATGTTTTTGCCCCCCAAGCGATCGACCTCCTTTTTCCCCCGACTCCTTTTTAGCTTGTAAGCAAAATTTTGGTGCTTTAACTCTGAACTTCAAACAGAATTAGAGAAGTTCAGTGTAAATATTGGGGCTTGGATAGGAAAAAATGTATCTTGAGCCCATATTTTTCACTCCGTGAGGTTTTTTTGCTTTTCGTCTCCAGTTCTCAAAATCCTAGCGAAAAGGCATATTGTAGCGCAATTTTTCACTGCGCGACGTTTTTTTGCTTTTTTTACTTTGGTTTGCCCCTCCCAAACCAACCGGCTAGATCCGCCACTGCACAGTTCCTAAGCCATCATATGTTGAATTGCAGTAACGCTCAGCTACGAGTTGGGTACGCAGCGGTCTGAACCAGAATCATGCATTGTACAATTGAAAATCAACACAAATAAAAGGTCTGAGACAGTCATTTTGGAGATTGTAAAATAAAAAATGAAAACTATCTGTCTTTTATCTTTTGTTTTCGGCTTCAGTAGGGTTTCATTAAGAGTAATGAACGTAAACAACATACGTTATAAAGTATGTGTTTGGAAGCAAGGTGGAATCAATATTGTTCAGGTCCTGGGTGGAAGCGATTTTTTTCTCGATGTTTATCATTATATTGCTGGGTAACACCCTTGGGGACGGGGGGGGACGGCAGCGGTGGCGTCAACAGCATTCGCCTATTGCCGCATCAGCAGCCGCTGCAGCCTCGCCCAGGCTTCTGATAAAGCATCAACTTGCTGAGGTTGCTGAGGCTGCCGCTGTTGCTTCTGCTGCTGCTCCTTTTGTGGCAGCTCTTTGCCTCCTTCCCTTGTTTCGGTCCGCAGGGCTGCGGCGGCGGCGGTTCTGAGTGCGGCGCCGGCGGCTTGTCTGATTGCCGGCGCGGCCGCCAGCGCCGCTTTGCCCCTCGCCTCTCCTTTAAGTGGGATGTAGAGGCATCAGGAGCAGCAGCCGTGCTGGTGTGACCACCACCTCTACCACCACCGCCGCCGCCGCTAACCTGGACCAGTTGCGCTAATGGGCGATTATTTTCTCCAGGAGATCCCGTAATCCCCTCTGGGGCAGCTACCAGAGATGACTGAAATTCATAGCTAAAGGGCTGCGTTATGACAGTAGTGTATTAGATTTAGTGGTATTTGGTTCGGTTCACCAGCAGAGGAGGAAGAGGAGGCTGAATCGATGTACCAAAAGACAGTTTTAATTTCTATTGAGGCATGAAAGTGACCTACTTTGGTTCACGGTTTGGATGGACGTTCGCCCTTTACGTTTAGCTCTTTGGTTCTGAAATAAAATTACAAACCCCACGCACATCCTATTATGTTTCAAAAACTGTAATAAGAAATTGAAAGCACACATCGAAGAATAAACCAACTTCAAAAGGATCAGTTCAACCAAGAGCCTATCTCTTCTGACGGTAGTCCCGTCCAGCAGCGGCAATACGTGAGAAACATCGACTTCGGCTGAAGCTGTTGGAGCGCCCAGTGAGTCAGTCTTTGATGATTGTTCTCGCAGCGAGCAGCTCTTCAGTAACTGCCTCCGGTTACTGTCTGGTTCTTCTTGAGCAATTGTGACATTTTCGAATTTAAATTTGATCTGTCTTAATAGTAGGCGTCTTTTGCGGAGAACACCAGACGGGGTCAGCACCAAATGTTCTATTTTTGGTTCCGACGTACTGGAGCCGTGACCGGATGCTGGGCCCGGCCGGGATTTTGCCGGGATCAACTGGGTCTGTACCGGGACCGTGCCGAGACTTCTGAGGATTGGAGAGTGAAAAAGTTTTAACTAGGACCTGTATTCCTTGGGGTTCCTATCAGATAAAAATTAGTTAAATTTTTAACCAATTAGTTAGTTTTCCCTTAGCATTTGACGACCTAATATGGCTAACTACGCACACATAAATTGTCTAACTTAAACTATACGGGGCTATTCATAAATGACGTCACGGGGGGGATGACGGGCCAAGAAGTGGTATACCATGGCCACTGGCCAGGGCTGGAGATCTCTCCTAAGTCCAGGGGGTTTTGGGTGACTTAACGCTGGCACGTCAATACAAGCCCTAGTTTAGTTGTAATAAGCTCCATTAAAACATAAAATGAAATGACACAATTACACATAATACATGGCTGAAATAGAAAATCGAAATCGCTGGTTGAAACGTATAAAACAAGGCTGTAATATTTTTCCTATTAACCCGATTTTTTTCCGGGACTAATGCCAGGACCACGTTGGGTCTTGCCGGGACCATTCGAGGCCTGCTGGTGCCGGGACCAAGAATCTAGAAAAAGTAAATCCTCTAGTCGGCACAATAAGTCCTCTTGTCCCGTGGCATTCAACCACTCCTATGTCGCACAAAACTGTAAACACCAACACCGACAGCAGAAAACCGGCGCCCTGCGCTCTCACATGTATCGTGAGCGTGACTGACCCCAATACGACACAGCAAAATATAATCCTACCTCAGTTGTTCCTTTGCTTGGCGTCCCATGCCACTGGCAACGCACTCCTGGGCCTCTGCTGAAGTTGCATCCGATGGCAGCGATATTTTGATGCCAGGATCGACGCCCCGACCTCCTGCAGCACGGGCACACGTTACAATTTGTGTAAATCAGTACCGATATCGCATTCAGGCTTCCAGAGTACATCATTTATATGCAACCAAGAGTAGAGAAACTAGTCACGCATTGGATGAGCGCAAGAGCATCGCCACTGGAAAGGAAACAATGCTTGGGGCAGGTAGTCATTTTTTCCATCCATTTGACGAAAGGTATAGTGAATGAAAATTCCTGAGTGGCTGGGCTTGATGTAGAGTTCGGTCGAGTACTTTCCACTGGTATCAGCGGATATGAGGGAGTCTAAAAACGCCTGTTTTTAGACTCCCTCATGAGGAAGGGCGTTGGTAGGATTGTATTTTGTATATGGAAGATACGCATGCATCAGAAAGCATACTTTTTTACACTCCCTCATATCGGATAACACCAATCGAAAGTACTCGACCGAACTCTATAGAAAACCCAACCACTCAGGTATTTGACGAAATGTTTGCATTTTTATTGCTCCTGACTGCCAAAGAATGGTATTTCGTAGTTCAAAAATGAGGAACTGAACCACTAACCCCTTCCCTGATACTAAACAGTGACAATACCCGAGGGTAACCATCATCAAAGGTTTGTTTGACAAGGTACGGCAATTGAATTGGTGCCTGTGGGGAAATTATGTTATGCTTCTATAAAAACGGGAATAAATCATTGGTTCGATGCCTATTAAAAAGTTCATGGTTATGATTTGGGCAGAAATCTCCTATATTAATATAATATATTAATGAAAACTTCCAGGTGTCGCTCTGGTTGGTAATGTACGAATTGTCCTGTTCGCAATTGTAAAACTTACGCGACCAGTTCAGAGTTATCCAGATATAGAACGTCCCCATTGATATTCCTTATCCTTTTCCCATCGGGGATGTTTCTTGCGTCGTATTGTATCCATCCATATTTGTCATAGTACATCCCTAATGTCACCACAGAACTGATGTCAAAAGCTGTCTGATGGCAGCGTTTGTGGATCTGACTCCACTAGACGCTTCCTTTTCTTAAACTTGACACAGCAACATTTCAGAAGATATGCAAAACACAAAATACATTTTTAGCCGAAACTAGTATGCACATTAATACACATTATACATAGATAAACTTCTTTTAACACAAACCTATGATCGACCTTCCCCACACCCCATAATTCCATCAATTTTAGCAGGTTCAACCACTTTACGCTCAAGAAAGGCCACGACTGCTTTTCTTGAGCACTGTGTTCCTTGAATTGTAGCCTTTACGCACATTTGGCCTGTCTCCCCGGTGGCACTAGGCACTATCACTGTTTTCATCGATGCCTTTCGTCGCCCGGCTACTTTTGGTCGCAGTCCAATCCTGATGCCTTCCTGCAATTGTATTGCATATATTGCGATAATTTCTTGTGACCGTAGAGGACTGTTTATCGGCCGATTTTCTCTGAGAGAGGTTGGGGTGTGTTGTGACTGTCTTTCAGAGCGTATGGAAAGGTGGTTATACACCTATTAATCAGGTCGATGTACAGTATCTTTTCTGTCATGAGTTTCGTCAGGACAGCACTGATCACGAATGGAATGAGGCCTTCGTACACATCGTGGGCTATATCGGGGGTGCGTTGTGAACTATATGGAAACCTGACAAAACGTTCAAAGCGCACTGATTTTATTTCCACTTTCTTGCACAGAGGTTGATGAAACCCACTTCGTTGTAGGTCTCTAATTCGGGCATCGTAATCTCTTCAGAGGTCCTAAGAGTGCATTCATTGGCGTTTAACCTGGTTTGAATATCGACTGATGAGCATTGGTTTGAGTGTCACTTTGTACAATGATACCCTTGTTCACCAGAGTTCTTACAGTCGTCTATGATGGTGTCGAGAACTTTGGTTTTGTACTCATTCAAATATGATAATCTTAGCAGGGCAGGTAGAAAAATGTGCCCTTTCCGTGAGCGGAAAGGAAGAACACCCAAGGAAAAGTAGAAATGTCCAGCTTATTGCGTTTTGTCTTGTTTCCTACTGGGTTGACGACTTGTATATCATAATAGTATAGTAAGATCGTCATACCTTTAGTATTTCTGTGAACAGTTCCTGTTTCCCAGTCTTCACAAGTTTCGGGATCAGGTCTAGATTCTGTGATTTTAAAAGTTCTTCCAGCAATGCCTTGTGGTAATGAAGGAGCACGCCCAGCTGTTCCCAAGTGGCACGTACTGGAAGCTTTGCTGGGTTCCTGTGTTGTTGATTCGGAGCTTAATAGTCTTGTGCTACTGAGTCGCTGTGTCTAGTCCCGTACTTGTTAAGACAAACATGTTTTACGGATGCTTGTATTGATATCTGAAAATTTATCATCCAGCACAGCACGGCTGTCAAACCACATTCGTCACACACACACACACAAGCGCACTTAAACCATGTCGTGACACACATACACGCACTTAAAATAATCTGTTTTCCCTCCTGAGCAACGCAAACTCTCTCCGTTTGTTGTAAAAAACTTTTGTGCTTCGGTTGGCCAGGACCGGGTACTTGGTCTTGATGCTGGCAGCCTGCGCGATCGCGATGGGCTCTGAGAGGCTGCGTGACCCTTCAACGAGAGTCTGGGTCTCTTCGTATGAGAAAGGCCTACGTTTTTATCCTGCTCGACTTTCTTGTTTTTTCCCTCATTGGCGTGCTGACATGTGCTGCTAGAAGCTTCAGTCGCTGCTTTACTATCGGGTACTGCTGTCGGATTCAAACAGCTCCAACTGCATGAAGTTGGCGACTGATATGTTTGCCGTCTTTCGCTGCTTTGTACCGGCGTTGCGTGTCCGATTGATGACACATGAGATTGGCTAGTTTTTCGCACTCGGTGTCGTTGAGAGTGGATCTTGCGGAGGTGGCAGCTACTTTGCGGAGATTTGTTGGTGTTAGCGTGTTGACCAGTGTTTTCATTATGTATATTTCAACCAGCTCCTGAGGTCTCGGCCTGGTTTTGCGACACAAACAACAGCGTGTTGTCTTGACCTTGAGGAGACTGCGGTACTTGGACACATAAAGGTCCAGGCCGCGAACGACATCGGGTGTCAATGACGGGTTAGCCGGGCCGAGGTACTAACAGGTAAAGGTCCAACTGCATGAAGTTGGCGACTGATATGTTTGCCGTCTTTCGCTGCTTTGTACCGCCGTTGCGTGTCCGATTGATGACACATGAGATTGGCTAGTTTTTCGCACTCGGTGTCGTTGAGAGTGGATCTTGTGGAGGTGGCAGCTAATTTGCGGAGATTTGTTGGTGTTAACGTGTTGACCAGTGTTTTCATTATGTATCTTTCAACCAGCTCATTGAGGTCTCGGTCTGGTTTTGCAGACACGAACAACAGCGTGTTGTCTTGACCTTGGAGTAGACTGCGGTACTTGGACACATAAAGGTCCAGGCCGTGAACGACATCGGGTGTCAAACGGGTTAGCCGGGCCGCGGTACTCGGACAGAAAGGTCCAGGCCGCGAAGACACGGGTGTCAGGGACGGGTTAGCCGGGCCGCGGTACTGAACACGTAAAGGTCCAGGCCCGAACGACATCGGGTGTCAGGGACGGGTTAGCCGGGCCGCGGTACTGAACACGTAAAGGTCCAGACCGCGAACGATATCGGGTGTCAGTGACGGGTTAGCCGGACCGCGGTACTCCAACACGTAAAGGTCCAGACCGCGAACGACATCGGGTGTCAGGGACGGGTTAGCCGGGCCGCGGTACTCGAACACGTAAAGGTCCAGACCGCGAACGATATCGGGTGTCAGAGACAGGTTAGCCGGACCATGTGTTGCGGACAACTTGTGCTTTTCAACTGAGAACACAGCCCCAACGTCTTCCGTTGGCTTCATGCGATTATACTCTTCCAGAGTCGCATTGGTGAGAGGTCCCACGCGGTTGAAGTTGTGCATCAGCACTTGGGCCACAAGGATGCTCCTGAGGTGTACTGCATTTGTGTAGTTTTTCTTCCTTCTCCGGCGGGGAGCTTTTTGAACTCTTGTCTGCAGCTGTATCTAAACTTCCTAAGCTCCTCAGTAGAGGGAAGAAACCCCTCGTCACTCATCTTGTGCTGTATTTTTGCCTCCCTTTTCTGGTCTTCTTTTGTCACTTTAACCTTCCATTCATCTATTCTAGCCAGAACTGCTTCTAGTCTGGTCCTCATTTCTAGCGTCCGGGAAGGAACGTGGAACAAAACTGGTGGAGAGCAATCACCTGACTTTTGCTGAGAGCAGGCTGACTGTGACGTCGATTTCAGGTCCTGCTCGATGCGGTCCAGGGCTGCATCCTGCAGAAGGGCCTGCACACAATGATGGGTTCTGTGTCGGTGCACTTTGCAATCAGTCTTGTCAGGGGACGCGCCCGCTTGTTGGACCAGTGTTTCTTGGTGCCCTCCGTCCAGCCGGTTTGCGACGAGATGTACGCTGATATCATGGGGCCTTTAAATGGAATGTGACACCTTTATAACGTTATGTTAACTGAGGTAGACAAGTTGTAAAGCATGCCGGAAAACCCGGTACGCAATATATCATTTGTCTTTGAACTCAAAATTTTGCTAGATAACCTGAAATATACCCAAAATGTACCCAAGCAGCCGGTTACAATTGTCAGTTGTTGGCGTGACGACATGCTGACGTCACAGTGAGTAGTCAGCCAATTAAAGCCCGTGAAGCCTATTGAATATGGTAGTAGTTGCCAGATCATGAAGTCATCCACAGACAGATGTTTATTTCTTAACCTAGAGGAGCATTTTTAAAATCAAAATATTGAGCTTATATTTATCTCGTCTTAGCTTAAATATTGATTTCGTTTCTAAGATGTTCCCTGGCCTCTTCCCTCGAATCCGGAAATGTAAAAAACACTGAAGATTATATATTCGGGCACAGCCCTTCATCAGAATCGTGGAGTAAATATCAATAATTCTCAGTCCTAGAACTGAGTCCTAGGACTGAGTTCTAGGACTAACTCTCAGTCCTAGGACTGATAATTATTGATATTTACTCCACGATTCTGATGAAGGGCTGTGCCCGAATATATAATCTTCAGTGATTTTTACATTTCCGGATTCGAGGGGAGAGGCCAGGGAACATCTTAGCAACTCATCATCATGCTCCTCGCCGCAGCACTTCAAAGCTTATCAAAGTTTGATTTCGTTTCCCATGCGGGATAGCAAAAAAAAACGCGAACCTGGCGGATAGGAACCTACATCACTGAATTTTGAGCTCCGGTTAATATTAAGGGGAAGGTGGCACCTTGGTCAAATTCCGGAAGTTAGTGTCATTAGGGGTATTTTTACCCGAAGATTATGAAAACGTTAATGATTTCTCTGAAAAATGTACAATGAGCTCAATATTTTGATTTTTAAAATGCTCCTAGGGCGAAAAATAAGCCTCTGCCTGAGGACGACGTCATGATCTGGCAACTACTACCATATTCAATAGGCTTCAAGAGCTTCAACTAGAGGATTGCTCACCGTGACGTCAGCGCTGTCGTCACACCTACAGCTGACAACTGTGGCCACCTGGCTAGGGTACATCCAGGATATGTATATACATCTCAGGCAAGATACCTTCATCAGGTAGGTTTTCAGTTTTTCTCCACGGAAATTGTGAGTTTCAAGACAAATGATATATGGAGTCTTCCGGTATGCCACATTCCCTTTAAGTTCATGACAGGTCAAAGAAGGTGTCAGGTTAGAGAATATTTTCTTCACTCTAATGTCTGACAGAGTTGGGTTAGAATAAAATTTTCGGCATCATCCCTTTCCTCTCGTCACAGCAAATCAAACTATGCATAATATGACTAGACTAGTTAAAAAATAAAAATGATTTGTTTTAAGGTCAGATGAGGGTCACCATCTGACTAGCATAGTCAATATGCATATTAATCAACGCAATAATAATACAAGCATAATGAAACCAAAATAAAACTAGCAACATAATTTTGTGCAAAGTTCTTAACCCAAGTCTGAAAACCTGCTAAAGTAGACCCATATAACCGCTCATAGGTCACAAGTCCAAACTTTCAACATGAACCTGGAAAGGAGCGCAGCATACTAGGATTTGTAGAATAGGAAAAATAGCAGTGGCGGCGCTTGAACATTATGATAACCTAGGCACGATTGGCTTAGAGGCAAGGACGTCGCCCAGACTTTACCTAATATTAGACGGGGGCGATTCCAGTAGGCCGGCTGGAGAAGGGACAAGCTCAAGTTGATGAGCAAAAGTGATATTTATGTTTAAATGATAAATATAATAAAAATTGAAAAAAATATTCGGTGGATTGTGGAAACGGTTATGAGGTGGAATATGAAAGTACAATGCAAAATTCAAGAAGGATAGGTAGGTAGGTAAGTAAGCCAGGAAGGACAAGGTTCTCACGAGAGCTTCCCATTTCAAGGACAGCTTCAGCACTTCACTGTTTATGACGTCCAATTTCTCGCTGTACGAGCGATTTGTGAACAGGTTTCTTAAAGTTCATCTGCCACATTTTGTGCCATGACCCATGTTCTTCACATCAGGGTTTCACAAATTAGATATCTCGCTAATAATTGCCAAACAACTGTCCCGCACTGGAGAAGGTTAGACATCCGCGAATACAAGATTGTCAATAAACGAATCCGCTGTAATCAAGGTCCTAAAACGTGCTGGTCTGACTCTAAAGGCAAGCCTGGGTTGCTGATTTAACAACCCAGTACTCGCGTCCGAATGAGTGAGGCATTAGAGATGTCAATCAAAAAGCACAGGTTAGGTTTGCCACGTTGTTTGGCAGATTCAGTGAAATCGCGAAGTGCCTAATATCACATTTTTGACGGTAAGAGCTGCGAACGTGAATTTTCAGAGATGCAAAATATCGGCACTTGGACCTAGTGATCCGGAAACTGACTATTATCTGTAACTTAAACAACGAGTCAAATTAGATTTATTTCACATGAAATACATACCGACTTCGCCATTTTAAAGTGGCTAGGCAGTTCCTAATGTGCCTCTATGGCAGCGCCGCCACTGAAAAATACATACACCACTTTAAATCGAGCCCTACAGCGCCGATCTTTCAGAGCTTAAAGCAAACAGATTCTCACCGTGTTTGATTGGTATATCTAGGTAGTATACATGTTCGACGGAGTCCGTCTTTCCGGCAGCTACTCGGTGGTATGTGCGCAGTAATTTCCAGCTCGTGCGTTTAGTGCGACCCTGCCAATTGGCGGCATCCGGGACCGGGATGACAAGTGAATTCTTGTGGGCTTACCCATCGAAGCTTGCTGGCTTTTTCGGTGTGGAGCGCTGCACATTTACCGCGTGGCTCATGAGACAATGGATAGTAAGCTGGGCTTCAGCTTATGCTTTGTCTTCCGTGCGACGTGCTTCTCGGCTCGCTAGTTGCCGGTTCTTCGGCCCTGTCAATGTCACGCCCGGACACGCCCAGAACGCTGGAAGGCAGGGGCGTGCGCATACCGTTTTGAGGGGGAGAATATGCCTGCGGCACTCACGAGGGCAATGGCATTCCCACTAGCAGCGTTCTTGCTCTGAACCTAAGGTCAAGTTGCGTTGTTGCCTAGTTTTCTGCCTGGGCTCGCCCGTGCGCCCGACTCAGCCATGAACCTGCTAGCTTGGAACTTCTCGGCAGCTGCAGAGGAGGCTGGCCATCACTAACCTGTCATGGACACGGCTCTCGGTGGAAAGGCCCACACGACACGCTAATAGCGCCCATCAGCCGCCGCTTCGCCGGCAGGCGCGCAGCGTGCTGCTGGCAAAAACAGGCGCACAATATCACGTACAACCACGATAGAATCGTGCGGGGGAATTTTAAACAAATGTTCTTGTCAACGCTTTTTTCGGATATTCCAAACTTTCGCGGCAGAATTCCAGCCTCGTCGGAAATTTGGACCAATAGTGTTTCGGACAGCTGAGCCGTTTTTCTGCGAAAACTTGGTCCCAGTCGAGCCGTGTCACTGGCCACCTGGCCCAGAGCTTTGAGCGGATGTCCGCTGCCGGCAGATCGTGCCGGCTCTGCAGATGTACCGGTTTTGCGGGTGATTGTGGTGCTATGGGTGCGCTGAAGACCACAGGATGCCGTCATTGTGTTGTCGGCAACGCCTGACTGGTCATTCCATGCGTCACTTCCGATGTGGCGATAGGTAGGACGGCCAGGGAGAGTGCGTTGTACCTTAGCCGTCAGGGTCCCGCAGCGGAACTTTCTGGTAAAACACGACCGGCTCTAGGTTCTTTTGGGCCCACGGGCGCCTTTGTTTGGCATACTTCGAACTGAAATAGCTCTGATTGATGGGAGGTAGTGTACTGACATCTTTAAGATGGGAGATACGGCACAGCAGCTGAAATCATCGGACTGTGCCGCCGATTCTGACTTCATTCAAGACGGGGTTAAAAATGTCTGTAAGTGTTCTGTTGCGTTCAAGGTGTTGAATTTGAACGCCGAAACTAAGGGTGGTTTGATTTCAGGGAAGTCCAGGCCGAGGGCACTCAGAAAACTATCCGAAAACCTTTATCTTTATTTTTATGAATTGTATTAGGGTCACTCCTAACAAGCACACTTGCCTAAACTACAGGGAGGTCGGTGTTTAAGAATTCTCTTCACATAGCCAGATGGGACATCGAAGGGCGATTCCCGATTTGGGGATTGAACTCACGTTAATCCACGCTGTTTAAACTGTTAGGTTGTTGCTACGAATCACTTAACACGCGCAGTGGAGGGAGTCCTTAAGTGCCACCCCGTGCCTATTTTTCCGAGGTGGCCAGTGAACCGCTTGCCGCCGTAAACGCTACATTTCAGTGAATTAATAAGCTTGTCGATTGGCAAAATAATTTTGAAAATCGGTTAATAATTTTATTTATAGGTTTTCAAAGTAAGGCATATGTTTTGAGACCGTCGCAATCGCGCGGTCATAGCGTGATATAATCAGTAGAGCAAGTCGTCAGAAAATAATTTCCGATTTCGGATTACGAGTAGTGATTTTATTATGTCGTGATATGTTGCAAACATGATGCAAGCAAAACAAATCCGATGAATCTTCGTTTAATGGGCGGGGAACGGCCTTTTCTGAAGGCATGTCTTCAGTAGGACGGCGTTGAAGTCTCCATCGACTTCACAATGCACTGTTGTCAGTATCCTTGCAGCACGGTAACTTTTAGACTAACATCAAAACATCGGATCTATTTGCACCCGACCCGTAGCCAGGTGGATGCACTGGATACCCAAGGAGCTGCTGAGAGGCCAGGGCACCCTCTGGTCCTTTCCTGGTCACCCCCTTGTATTGAAGATAGGTGGATTTGTCGAGCTTTGAACCTTAACAAATTTGGAAATTGTTGACCGTTAAAAGGAATGTTGCTCCTTGGTCGAATACTGGAATTTAGTGTAATTAGGGGTACTTTTAGGCGAAAATCATGGAACCGTCCATGATTTTAAAAGAAATGTACAATAAGCTTCATATTTTAATTTTAAAATGCGCCTCCAGGGGAAAATAAATATCTGCCTGTGGATGATGTCATGGTGTGGTAACCACTACCATATTCAGTAGGCTTCAAAGCCTTCGATTGACTGATACTCACCGTGACGTCAGCATGTGCCCTGCTGCTCAGGGTATATGAGGGGTACATTTCAGGTAGGTTTTAGCTTTTATCTACGGAAGCTTCGAGTTTCAAGACAAATGAGATATTGAGTACCGTACTCAGATTTGGGTCTGACTACGAGCGTAGTTTGTATGTGAGACCTTGGAGTAAGACAGTGTAGTAATGTAATAACCAAATGATCAGACTGGAGGCTGTAGGTATGCTATCCTGCGTCATGGGCATTTTGAGACACACAGTTCTGAAACCAGATTGACGACTAATTCTATTTGTTTGTCATATTTATTTGTCTGGACGCATGCTTAATACTGTGTGTTTGTCTTAATCACCATCATATATTTGCAGATGAGCTGGCAACTCGAATATCGTTCACACATTACGCAATATTTATCAATTTTGTAGTACATTAGACATGTGTTTTACTTGTTATTCATCCTTTCTATAAGCAGACCATTGCGGGGCCTTTCTTGGGCCTCACTTTGCCGGTCATCTGCCTGTGAGTAAGCCTAGCCCTGATGAAGCCGTCCCTACTGTCGTATCCGAACACAGCCTCGGAGTCGGCCGTTACCTCCTCACGCACAGCTCCACGCCCTAACCATGCATGAGTAAGTCGACAACTTCCATGGAAGTAGTCTGGAACATCTTCATCTCCTCGGGAGGAAGGCTCAGAGTGAGCACAGGATAGCATACCTACAGCCTCCAGTCTGATCGTTTGATTATTACATTACGTAACTGTCTTACTCCAAGGTCCCCCAGACAAACCACGCTCGTAGTCAGACCCCAATCTGAGTAGTTGCTCAACTAGAGAAAAAGCTCAGCCAGCGGAACAGCCAAAGTTATTAACCCGCGCCCCACCGGGGGTCCGGCGCCACCTTCACCCCACGGGGGGGCATCGATGGCCCCCACTCTAACTCCGAAAGTATGGGCGTTAGCGCAAATCTGCAAGGTGCATTAGAAAGCTCGCGTGAATTCAGTAAGAAATTACTTTGCATGTTTTAGCGCCCAGGTCAATGGTTTGACCTCCAGAGGTCAAATTAGGTCCAGATCGGCTATTTTCACTCAAATATGCAATGCTTAAGCAAACTTGGCATAACTCTTGTGCCATTAGAGCTATTGAGATGTGGTAAAGTACATTGGATAGGAAAATCTCAGGCCTTTTCCCGCTATGTTGAACGTAATGACCTCCCGCCAGTGGTTTGACCTCCAGAGGTCACCTCGTGACCTAAGATGACCTGAGGTCACGAAAGGTCAGAAAGTGACCTTGCCGTATATCAAACAAAAGCCAGTGACGAGACAAACACGATGGTGTTTGATTCAGCGCTCTAGCTTATATAGGTCAAAAGTTATTGTCAAAATACTGTTTTTGACCCCTGGTGACCTTGGATGACCTTGGGGAGGTCAAAGGGCAAATATGGCCCCTAGAATCCGTGAAAGGGTGTCCAAGAACGCTTTTCTGACTAAGCCGAGCATTTTCAATCGTTTTTGTGACTTTTTAGATCATAAGACAGCTTTTCCCCATGCTTTGTCAATGGGAGAGGTCACCTCGTTACATGACCTCAGGTCACGAAATCGAAAAATCCCGGATATACACCTTGTAGACCCTGGAGGGGTCATGAAGTGTAGGAAGTTTCAAATCGATCAACTTCGAAATGTAGCTCTTACAGAGCTCTAAAGTTGAAGTGAGGTGACCTTGGTTGACCTCGCCTGGTGACCTGACCTTGGGTGACCTGGGGTAAAAAATTTCAGGGATGGTGGGAAAATGATGCAGTAAGAGGTAGAGCCCTCAGACGCGGTGCTGCGCCTCGTCGTTTTTCTGCTATCCCGGAAAAACCTTAGGGGGCCATCGATGGCCCCCGGTGGGGCGAGGGTTAAGGGTGGAGGGGAGGGGGTGCTGTGTTGCAGTAGGCAGCACATATGTATCCTGCACAATAGGTTCTGGGCTCAAACCCCCGGCAGTGACAGTGAATAAGAACAACCTGACTATCCCTCCGAACAGGATGAGAGTTGGCGACACCGTATAATCCAAGAGGTTGCTGTGTCGTTAAAGAGAATGTGGCACCTTTATAATGTGATTTTGACTGAGATAGCCAAGTTGTAAAGCATGCCGGAAAACCCGGTACTCAAGATCTCATTTGTCTTGAAACTCGAAGCTTCCGTAGATAAAAGCTAAAACCTACCTGAAATGTACCCCTCATATACCCTGAGCAGCAGGGCACATGCTGACGTCACGGTGAGTATCAGTCAATCGAAGCCTTTGAAGCCTATTGAATATGGTAGTGGTTACTACACCATGACATCATCTACATGCAGCTATTTATTTTCCCCGAGAGGCGCATTTTAAAATTAAAATATGGAGCTTGTTGTACATTTTTTCAGAAATTATGGACGGTTCCATGATTTTCGCCTAAAAGTACCCCTAATTACACTAAAGTCCAGTGTTCGACCAAGGTGCCACATTCCCTTTAAAGGTCAACAATTTCCATTTTTTTAAGGATCAAAACTCGAGAAATCCACCTAGTTTCAATACAAGGGGGTGACCAGGAACGGACCATAGAGGGGTCTTGGCCTCTCAGCAGCTGCCCGGGTATCCACTGCATCTGCCTGGCTACGGGTCGGGTGCAAATAGATCCGATGTTTTGATGTTAGTCTAAAAGTTACTGTGCTGCAAGGATACTGACGACAGTGCATTGTGAAGTGGATGGAGACTTCAACGCCGTCCTACTGAAAACATGCCTTCAGAAAAGGCCGTTCCGCGTCCATTAAACGTAGATTCATCGGATTTGTTTTGCTTGCATCATGTTTGCAACATATCATGACATAAAAAAATCACTAGTCGTAATCCGAAATCGGAAATTATTTTCTGACGACTTGCTCTAATAATCAGGCTATATGTCAAGGCCAACCCACATGAAGGCCAAGGTCAAAGGTCACAGGTCAGGTTCATTGACCCCAGTATACTGGTCAGGTGACATACTGCAGTATGACGTATGTTGTGTCATGCCTTTACAGTTAAGGCTACTCAAGGTCAAGGTCACAGGTCAAGATCACATTTTGCAAGGCCAAACCCTCATTTCCCGCCTAAAGGCTGTTATAGTGCCAGTTATATTGTACATTATTGGGAATTTCATATTGTTACGTCGTAGGTCATTGACCTTGAATGACCTTGACCTTAGAGTTTCAGTGAACATTGTGTGGGCCCTTTTATCTACGACCTTAGTGCGCTTTTGGTGTATTCCCGGCTTTTTTCCGCATAATCAAGACGTTTCCCAATAGGTCTCCAGCACGGCCCAGATTCGACTTCTATGACCTCATTTAACCTTGAAGGTATTGACCTAGGTCAATGAAACTTGCATAAGGTGGATCACCATCACCCCCCACACACACCTCAATGATTCGCCCCATGCATTCATTTATTATCCTGTTACGCTCAAGGGACGGAAAGAATTACGAAAACCGCAACATTTTGGTGACCTGTTTACTTTGCTTTTGAACTTATTGTAAGATCGATGACAGCGTAAATATTTTCCAAGAACTTTCCACTCAGCTTTAAAAACTTGATCTAGCTCTTCTATGTGCTGCGTGACATCATGTTTTTGTTGGTCTCGTTTTTTTGGGAGAAAGAAAACGCCTTAAACGAGTCGGGAAATGACGTCATAACTCATTGGCGTGATCTGTGATTTTAAGGTTGCATAATAAACAGCCGAATTTATGCACATAGCTGTTGAAAGTGTTTTGTATTTTATTCAAATCGGCTCAGTATCATTTTAGAAAAAATCAAGGGTACTGGGAAGGGTTCGATTGGACCACCCAGACGGTGATGGGGTGATATAGACCCTAGAACGACGAACAAGAACGCATAATGGCCCAGGGGCGTAGCTAAGGGGGGGGCGGGGACAGGCCCCCTGAGGACCCGAAGGGCCTCCTGAGGACACGGGCCGCGCGAAGCGTGGCTCGCCCGCACTATGCTGTGGCCAAATTTGAAATTTCATACCGGGCAGGGCCCTCTTAAGCCCTCTTCAGTACTCTATTCTGTAACAAGCAGGGTCCTTTTTACTCATCAGGTCCCTTTAGGCGCTTTCGCAGGACCTTTTCCGGAGTGCTGCTCCCCCCCCGTGAGTGAAATACTGGCTACGTCCCTTTGGCCAATGGCAGTTTTGGGAGGGAAAAAACATCGCATACCAAACGTAGCACTTTTTTGGATGCAATGCTGTTTTATAGAGTACTTATCTGTTTGCGAAACAAAACGTCTCCAGAAGATATAGATATTTAGCTGACGAGAATTTATGATGTTAAGGAGTAGGCACAGAAGCACTCTGTTCCCATGCCAACTCGGCACAGTGGCAGCAAGGCACCCAATTAGATTTGGTCAGAACCTTGGTCCAGGGAAAATTTTTGCTAAAAAAGTAGGATCCTGAAATCTTGAGGTTTCCATTTTTGAAAGATTTGTGTACATGATGATGTAGTTAAAGCACTATTTCGTCAACCTACTTCTTTGGGATATCTTGTATCTAATTGGAAAATAAAGTGTTTTCCATTCGTGAATTGTGTTACAAAGTCAAGTAGGTAATATATAATTCCTTATTTTTGAAAAAAATTGGTTTAAAGATTTAAAAAAGAGCGTAAATAATTCAAAACATCCCAATTCTGCTCACAGTCTCTTTTTATTTATCAATACCTTTTCTCTGATTTTGGCTTTTATGACCTGATTATGCTATATGTATAAATGCTAGATTTCTGACTAATAAGAGTGCTACAGTGGTAAGGTAATATGATAACGCCGGGCACTATATAGCCTATAGCAGCTGATGTGCCCTTAAAGCCCAGCACACAATTAATCCACGCTGCCCCGCTTTGCCCGCAGGCAACGGAGCCACTAGGCCACCCTGTCCTAGAACATGGCCTCTTGGAATGCATTAAATGCCAGCTTTCGTTAAGAAGATAATGGCGATGCGTAACTTGGTGATAATTAGCTTGTGTGCTAAGAAAAGGTCTTAGCTCGAATCCCGGGAGATTTGTGGCTCAGTGAACATAGCGTTCCTGTCTTCTGAGCCGTGGGTTTCGTGCTCAAGTTGCGGCAGAATTTCTGAATAAGCTGACCTGATCCCCCAAATCCTTTCCCAAAGCGTGGAAGCTGGGGACGCCTTATAATCCTGGCAGTTGGTACGCCGTTAAACGCCCTAACAGCTCTTTTAAGTTCGAGCTCCGAATGATTCTCTAAACAAGTGTAATATAATCCCAGAAACAGCTCTCAATTGTGCCATGCTACCACTGCATGCCCTCTTTACGGTTTGTGGGTTTTAAAGTTTATATATCATAGGCGGATCCAGGATAGCCGATCAGGGGGGTACCTTCCCGGGGGCGCCATCCGGACCAGGGGCGCCGCTTTTGACCGGCAAAATCTATCGGTGTGCGTCGATTTTCGCATCCTGGGGGAGGGCGGGGGGTGGGAAGTGAAATTTCAGGGGGGGCGTGACCATTTCAGGGTGTGCCGAGGGTCGATCGAGGGGGCACGTGCCTCCCCCTTTGCCCCCTGGATCCACCTATGGTATGTATCGCCTTTACAATGGAGTTTGAACTGAGGTGACACATGCGATGGAGCATGCCGAAAGACCCCAGGTTTGACATTGGAATTGTTCCTGAACCCCCCCGTTAATTTGCAATTCTATACCGGATTTTAGTAGAGGCCTGAGTAGCACCCTGGCACCAGTCCAGCATGGGTCCGCTCCATCGCCGAGCGGCCGCCAGCCACTAGGCCCATAGGTAGTATCCGTGTGCTATAAAGTAGTGCGCTCCTGAAACGTTATTTTGTATTATAAAATGTGTTGCAAATTGTTTCCTGTCTGGTTTTTAGAGTCGGAGTCTTTCTAAAATCATCCAGGGATTTGTCACGGAGACCCCGACCCCATCACTCGAACGAGCAACTCCCACAATGAAGGGTTAATTTAGAAGCTAAAGATTAACGTCCCACAAAGCACAGGGACGGCCGCCCAGCTTAGGTCGTCAGTTGCCAGCCAGTCAGTTGCCAGCCAACCTACGTCGGGTAGACTATTGAGCGCCGGAGCGTCTCAGGGGAACCGATCCCAGGCTTGGACATGTACTGTCACTGCATGCTCCTGAGCAGCGGGCCGGAGCCCAACCTTCTAACAACTGTGCTACCGGGACGGCAAAAGAACTGTTGGTGGTCTGTTAAAGGCGAGCTCTGAGAGACACGAAATTTGAAACTAGGGGTTTTGTGGTATAATTTACGGGGCTAATAGTTCTGTTTAGATCCGAAGGAGGTATCATATAGCCAATGAGGGAATATATATATATATATATATATATATATATATATATATATATATATATATTCGCAATAGTAAGGAGGTAACCGTTGCTGAGTATTTCGGTCTTTTCTGGGTCTTTGGAATCCGCTGACTTTTTCTCCCCTCCTTTTGATGGGTCCGGGATCAGTCCTGAAATACCAGTACAGTTAGAAAGCTGGTGCAGCGTTTTATTTCACAGTTTTTGCGGGTTTTATTTCATTATGTATAAATAAAAGCGTGTATGGTTTGGAACCGTTCATAGATCATGTGACGCAAAGCTGGGTGGGTGGGTGGTGAATCAGCCAGTGTTGTCAGACGTTACACATGGGAGACAAAAAGCCTTACGTGAGGGAAGCTGGTCGTAAAAAATCACGAAAATGTGTTGCTTACGACGGCCTTTTTCCTAAACCCAGCGAGCAATTTTGCTCTGGCCCAGACCAGGGTGCAGTCTGGCTTACTCTGGCAAAACTGCCCCGGCAAAGCACGGATTTTCTACATACTTGCTTGGGAGTTGACACAACGGCCCGAAGTGGGGCCAGGTCTGGGCCCGTACTGTGCCAGAGCAGTGGCGCGGCAGACTTTGCCCGTATTAGCCCAAACTAAGCGGAGATAACCGTGTTAGCCATAGCTCAGCCAGAGCAATATCAATGCTGAATTACTACGGCCCAGTGCACGCGTAATACGGGCTGGCTCTGGCCAAAGCTCTGGCTTACTCTGGTGGGGCCCGTCAAAAGTGTAGCGTTTCGGAGCTAGCCCAAGATCAACGTACTCAATTTCCGTGTTGAAATTGTATGGCCCCGATCTGACATAGCATAGGCATACTTTGGCCTCTACCCAGCGAAATGCAGTTGTTCCACTACGCGTTTAATGATGATTATGCTATATAAAATTAACCGGAAATCGCTGATAATATAATGTAATTGAAAACGTCAAAGAGTAATATACTCTTTGGAATTTTAAATTACATTATATTACGAGCGATTGCCGGTTAATTTTATGTAGCATAACCATTATGACTATCACGCTCAAAACGACACTTCAAACTCTTAAGACTTAAGCGTTCAATGTAGCAGATTACGGGATCACTGAGATTAATACGGACGTAAAATAAGTATGCATTATTTTCAATTACCTTGTACTGTGATAAAGCTAAACACCACGCACGCCCACCTCGGGTTGAAGGTTTAGTATGGTTTTTTTCTAAATTTAATTGCGGCTGTGGGGCCGAGATATAAGTTATCGTCAATTAGAAGAATGAGATACACAGTACATAGAATACACGTCAAAACCAAAAAAATTGTTCAGTTTTTAAAGTAGCATCTTAACCCTCGCCCCACCGGGGGCATCGATGCCCCCTAAGGTTTTTCCGGGATAGCAGAAAAACTACGAGGCGCAGCACCGCGGTTGAGGGCTCTACCTCTCTCGCATCATTTTCCCATCATCAGTGAAATTTTTACCCCGGGTCACCCAAGGTCAGGTTACCAGACGAGGTCAACCAAGGTCACCTCACTTCAACTTTAGAGCTCTGTAAGAGCTACATTTCAAAGTCGATCGATTTGAAACTTCCTACACTTCATGACCCCTCCAGGGTCTACAAGGTGTATATCCGGGATTTTTCGATTTCGTGCCCTGAGGTCAGGTCACGAGGCGACCTCTCCCATTGGAAAAGCATGGGGAAAAGCTGTTTCATGATATAAAAGCCACAAAAATGATTGCAAATACTCAGACTGCTCAGAACAGCGTTTTTGGACACATCACGGATTCCAGGGATCATAGTTGCCCTTTGACTTTTCCAAGGTCATCCAAGGTCACCAGAGGTCAAAAACAGTATTTTGACAATAACTTTGACCTAATTAAGCTAGAGCGGTGAAACAAACACCATCGTGTTTGTCTTGTCACTGGCTTTCATTTGATATACGGGCAAGGTCACTTTTTGACCTTTCGTGACCTCAGGTCATATTAGGTCACGAGGTGACCTCTGTAGGTCAAACCACTGGCGGGAGGTCCTTACGTTCCACATAGCGGAAAAAGTACTGGCAATTTGCTATCAAATGTACTTTACCAGGCCTCCATAGCTCTAATGACATAAGAGTTATGCCCAGTTTGCTTAATCATTGCATATTTGAGTGAAAATAGCCGATCTTGACCTAATTTGACCTCTGGAGGTCAAACCATTGACCTGAGCACTAAAACATGCGAAGTAATTTTTTACTGAATTCACGTGAGCTTTCTATTGCACTTTGCAGATTTGCGCTAACGCCCATATTTTCGGAGTTAGAGGGGGCCATCGATGGCCCCCGGTGGGCGAAGGTGGCGCCGGACCCCCGGTGGGGCGCGGGTTAAGTGTTCGTCCTCCACAGTAGCCTCGAGTCTCGGTTAAAGCATAAGTACCCATTACCTTCGACATAAACGTGAGGGCCCAGTAAATCTGCAGCCTGCTGTCCTGCAGAAAATTTCCCGTCTAAAATTAAAAGGAATTTGTGCTCCTCGTTTGGGAGAAACTGGTAAACATATTGTGACAAGCAGTGGTGCAAGATTCATTTTGACGTGTAAAAGCTTAAGCGATGATGGTGGTGAAAGAATAAACAGAATCCAATTAAAACATATGCGTACTAGATTCTGGTCCAGGACTAAATTTTTTTCATACTTTTGAAGAAAGTATTGTCATGCATCGGTAGAGTTTTGACCTCGTCTGCGCAAAAACCATTATCAAAAACATCATGGTACCTGTGCATGTATTAAACATGGAAATAACCTGGGATTCGGCAAACTAAGCCCACACATCACCCATAACTCACAACTGCGTGTACTGCAGTTGGCACACCTCGTTGGGTTCTTGCACGTCGGCATTGTCTGCTATCGGCATGGTCTGCCTGTCAGACCAGTTCTCTGGTGCACGGTTCCTCATGCGCCGTGCGCGTCCTCCGTTCCGGTCCCGGCTTCCCGAGAGCCATCTTGATACTGCTTTGCAGACTCCGAAGCGCGAAGAGTCGGCTCCGTTTCGCTTCAGGGTCTCTGTGGAGGGCAGATACAATACAACTTATTTTTGGGAGATTTAATTTCGTAATGCAGGGATGGGATGGCATGATCTACGACATAGGCTGTGCCACCGGGAGAGGGACAGGGAGACAAGCTGCCAAAAGCGAAGTGTACTGGCCCTGTTGCGTTGACTTCAACAAAATATAATGTCTCGCCCTCAGATACTGACCCTCCACCACCATTGGGTGCAAAGAGAGGCATGGGACCACTTGCCCTCCCGTTCCGACTCGGCTCCTCTGAAATAGTCTCGGCATCCTGAAACGTTCTTGGCTCTCCCTGAAAGGGTGCAGCCCCTCCCAGAATTCGAGTAGCGGCGCAATGGCGATAAGATATCCAACCTGATATACTTCTACCCATTGACAAGTTGCACCGTCAAAAATTGGCGCCTATCTGGTCCAAGCACTCGGCCCCTTCCCCTTCCGCTAGCGTGGAAACCCCCATGTCGGAAGTCCTGGGTTTGCCAATTGCTAGCCATCCGGAAACTTTGATTAATGCCTTTGAGGTACATCCACGCAAGTAGTGCAAAATCTTTTTCCCTTTAGGACTCCAGCTATTCAAACGGATCAGATCTTAGTTTCACTGCCAGTTTATCGGAGTTTCACTCCCAAGGATGGGAATGAAACTAATATAAACTTGTTTCGGATGATTACATAAATTACAAATAGATGATTAAATAAACGATACATGACCCGCAATAATTGCTCATTACATAAATAAACACAACAAAAAGGCTCAGCTGAACCATCCATCTCCGACTTGAGGCTGGTCACTTTCATTACGCCAGCTCTGATAACATACGACACTCTTCTCGAGTTTGTCGAGCTCATTTTGACACAAGGCCAATATCCTTCCTGGTTTCGAGTATGCAAAGCTCACGTCAATGCTTTATATGTGAAAATACTGTCTAGTCTCTAGAGTTTCCAGAGTTTATCTGCAGCACGTAGCAGGTAATCGCTTTGTATGATGCATGCAGTGTTTCAATCTCGCTTTTACTTACCGAGAATGACGGCAAAGAGCCGGGAACTTGCAAGGCTGTCCTTCCCGTTGCGGCCTTTTAAAGAGAGACGGCTCGCCAGTACGGGCCCGAAGAGCTGTTTGGATAGATAGTTGACGTTCTGCTGGATGGTGGCCGCCGGGTCGCACCACCCACCGAGATATTCAACATGTGAAAGCATTAATTCGAATGTATTCTACGGTTCGGACAGCTATTTATGTGTTTATGTGTGCATGCATCAGTGGCAGATTCATGACAATCTTTCGCTGGGGCCAGAGGGTTGAGCCTCCCTTCGGACTAGCCATCGTCTAAGCATCAACTATAGACACGTGGCATGTCGAGGGGTAGGCTTGAGCTACCTAGCCCCCCTTGTATCTGCCACTGGTGTGCGTGTACCTATATAGGCATCGCAAATAGCAAAAAGGGAGAGGCCAGTCAACCCTCAGCTTGCGACCTGTGGTTTCTTTTATTTCATTGGGTAATAGGCTGATCAATGCTCCTGAACTGATACAAATGAGGTCGTTTTCATATTTCATATCTATTTCATGTTTCATATTCATATCTGCATACCCTCAGTGCCTTTACATCCTGTGAAACCCCTCAACTCGCCAAGATAGACATTGTATGAGCACCATTATACCGTCACACGCCACCCCCATTACCACCCCCATTATTATTCGAGTGCTCAAAGAAATAAAAATCTGGCCCGTACCAGCAGTGTTGAGGCTATAATGGGATCACATGAGGTTACGCACCCGCAAGTATCTAAAGTGTTGCTATTCCAAATAAATTGGGTGCATACCTGAAATAGTTTCGCGGAATTTAATGCTCAAGGAAAACGGTAAATCAATGTAAAACCGCAGCAGATGCTGGTCAAACGTGCCAAAAATTAGGTGACGAATAAGATAATTCCGTTTTTAGCTAATCATCCTAAGCTTGGTTCATAAGCTTACAGATGAAGTCTATTATCATGGCATTTATTCCGCCCATTTAGGCGACAGTGCACTCGTAAAGCACCGGAAACTTCTATCTATTAGCGTGGGAGTTTCTTTTATCTAATACAATAATTGTCAATTATCTAAAATAATAGATAGGTACGTACGATGCTTCGTACCAACCTCCAAGCAACAATGATTAACTGCCTTCAAGCAATACTATTAGGGCATTTTGTTTGCATGCCCGCATGTTATCCAATCATCCAAAAATTTGTGTGTTTTTTTCCTTCTAAATGATGTCCTGCCTTGTTACTAGCAATGCTGCCCACGGTCAGGTAGCCCCAACCATATTTTTCAAAAGTTTACTGGCCTGTGCTTGAACCAGTACAGAATCTCGGCTGGAGGTTTGAGCGACAGGATCAGCGGGGACTAAAAGTGAAAAAAACACATAGTTTTGTTAAGAAAACCGGTGAAAGTTGGGTTGGTGGGTGAAAAGATATATGGTACCCACGCCTAACCTTCTTTCCTGCATCTGACTTGGGGCATTCCAGGACAAAACGACCAAAAATATTTCAATTTGACACCACCATGTCTAGAAAAAAATCTGAAACTTTGTCTCCGGGGTAGTTTTGGCCCAGGAACACGCCTGTGAGAATCTTAGCTCCCTCCAACCATCGTTGACAGAGATATAGCCCGAGACATTTTCGGGAGGTCACCTTGTAGACTCATCTTTGATGCTTCATAACTCTGAAACGCATAGCCTGATTAACAAGTTTTGTATATCATTGAACTCGTCTTGAACTATACCTTATTTTGAAAAAGTAAATTTCAAAATTTTAAAAATTTTGACGTTTAATTCGTTTGACCTTTTCTTTTTTGACCTAGCTTGACCTTTTTGCAGTTGAAATTGCTCTTATAGACACCTCGAAAATTTTGCTTTATAAAATATCTTTCGATAAAAAATTTCGAAAAAATGCGTTCTTGCTATAAATTTCAAATTTTTAGCACCTAAGGTAGGTAGGCAGACGGTTTTTTTACCACTGCGGTAGTACAGCCTTATGTTTAACACCGCATACAAAGCGATTGCTTTTGTAATCGGTTGATTTCAATCATATTGCATTGTCTTTACCAAATTTTCATCGTGCAAGTGTCAGAATTTATGAAAATTAACACGCGCCCACACGAGGGGGCGGGAAACCGGCCTCCTCAGATTGCTACAGGTAGTAAAAAAAACACATTCGCGCAGCGCCACCGTACTTCATGTACCTCTAACTCGACATTTTTTCAACTTCTGGCAAAACAATTTAGGCCAACTGGCAGGTGGTAGGCACCGTAAATACCGTTGGTCAGCTGGCAACTGACTGGTATGTGGGGGGCCTGAGGTAGATGACCGTCGTTATGCCTTGTGGGGCGTTCAACTTTGGTTCCTTAATCAACCCTTCATCGTGGGAGTTACTCGTTTGGGTGGTGGGGTCAGGGTCTCCGTAAAAAGTCCTGTGATGACTCTACCGACTCCTAAAACTGAACTGGCAACAACTTGGACAAGATTTGTAAAAAGAAAAATAGCAGCCATGAAAAGTGATAGAGAGGGATCCATTGTTTCGATGGAGACGAGGGCAAAGGAACTAATAAGTAATGGGCCTTGCAGCCTTAAACGAAAATTTACAAAGATGTCGCGACTTCATCAATAATTTAAACAAATATATTTTATCCTATAAGCACCACTAACTCACACATTTACATCGTTCCCGGAGATGGAAAAATAGTATCAATACAAGGTGACCCAGTGCAACACAGCATACGTTTGAGAGGATTCATACAATGTAAAAAAACGTCTGAAAGGCTTTCATTCTCAGAAAGCAATTTGGCTTTGACAGCTGCCAATCACCATCAGTTGAGTTTTTTTTCGGAGTGAACTTCATTCTGTTGGCACAAAGCCTAAGGGACTTAAACGATCTAAGGCATAAATGTTTTAAAGCTCTTTGAAGTTCTGACTAAGCTTAAGTACGATGCTGAAAAACTCCTTATGTCATGTAGATCCCTGGTCTGATATAAAACAGCTCTTCGGTATATGACGCTGTCACATAAAGCTTAGAGCGCATGCTAGACACAATCCTTCATTTCATCACGTCATCAGGATAATAGCCGGTGTTTCTCGTAGATCTCCCACCTCCAGTATGCTGGTGGAGGCGAACGAGGTGCCGCTGGACCTCAGGCGCAAAATGCATGACATGCAGTATGCCCTAAATCTAACTCAGTTTCAAAATCACCTAACAATCCGAACGACGTTTTCAGATGAACAGTGGTGCGAAATCGATTGTTCTACTTCATGTGCCCGGCATGTAGGTTCCAGGATCCTATAGCTGGCTAGAAGACGCTGAAGTCAGCCTGGAGCAGGTGGAGTTATTTCAGGCCCCGTCCGTTGAACCTTGAATGGAAGCTGAGGTAACGTTAGATAAAAGCCTGGTTAAAAAAACCAGAGGTCCGTTATCGGTAACCGCACAACATATTTTTTGTTGCTCTGTCAGAGCTTTTACCCAAGCCACAAGCTGTTGCATACGGACGGCTCCGAGTGGCAGGACGTCGTCGGATGTGCCATTGTTAGTGACCGTATGGTAGTGTTTCACTCTGCCGTCCGCTGCTGAGTTATATGCCGTTTTACGCTGTCTGGAGACCATGCTTTTATTAAGACAGCTATGATGTGCTATTTTTACAGGTTCTCTATCTTCGCTGCAGGCCCACTAGTACTTCGAAACACATTCGTCATCGTCATATGTATTGATGAAACCAGACACAAACTTCACGAGCGTGTGTTAAGAAAAAGCAAGTGGCACTAGCCTGGGTCCGCAGTCATTTGGGTATCCACTTCTAGGGAAACGAGCGCGCTGATTTCGCTGGAAAGCAGGCCGCACAGGGCCCTGTACTCTCGGGTCCCCGGATCCCTTTCTCTGACTGGTACCCACATATCCGGAGCTACATTATTAAATCATGGCAGAATAGGTAGGCAGAATATCTGAATAGGTAGAATAGGCAGAATATCTGTCGACCGAACTGGCAAGCTTCGGCACCTGAAACTGTGGGTCGATATTCGCTTTTCAGGTTCTGCGGGTTCAAGGAGGGAGGAAGTGCTTCTATCCAGGCTTGCTTCGTATTGGCCACACCGGGGCACGGGTTTTGTCTTCCTTCCCCACCGGGTTAACCGCGGCTTCCGAAAAAGAAGAGGCCAAACCCCCCAAAAAAAAAAGGGGGCCCCATCACCGGTGTTTGTTGGTGAAAACCCCCCAAAAAGCCACCCCCCACACATTCCTTCCTTCTGAGTGGTGATGATCCTCTGGAGTGAGCTCGCTGTGAAAGTCGTCTCTTTACGCCATGTATGTACTTCAACAACATTATACTTCAACATTGTGCAGATTATGATATCGAAAGAGAACGACGCTCTCTAAGTTAATCCCTATTGTAGTCGATGCTCGGAGAGCGTCTAACGGCGTTTTTTTGCATGCCTTAACACGCGCCCCGCTGGAGGTCCTTGGCATGACGCGCCCCGCTGGGGTGGGCGTTTTTCACCCCCCCTCCGTATCTCATTTCCTACGAAATCTAAAAAAATTACGGGCGGCGTTCGAAAGCTCTTGACTAGATGAAGAGATTTTATGCAAAAGTTTTTATGTCAGGTCAATATTGAGGCCAGCATAGGTCAAAGAAGGTTCCATAGGCTTACAACAGAGCAATGAACGTTTCTCTCTCTAGATCTGTCCTCAGGGAAGCTAGCGCAAATATTGACGCATCATTGGATTTCAATCATCGCGGCGAATCGAATGATGTATAATATGACCTTACTAGGTCAAATAGTGAACATGACCGGACCTCGAGCTAGGTCAGGATCACAGAGTGATCTGGTATGGTCATGTTGCTTGTCAATCGACTCCCCGTGACAATATAAGCACAATGCAAGGAAAATGGGAGCTTTATCTCAATTCAGTGAGAAGCTATGGGTAAAACAATCACTCTATGCTGTTGTGACCTGACATGACCTTTGAGAGGTCAGTTGCTCAAAAACGTTAATGGTAAAGATCGTGGTAAGAATAGACGGTTTGAGGATTTTCAGCTTTATTTATCCAGTATTTACTGGAAATGAGCCGATTCTATTTTCACCATAGACTTATAATCAGAGATGGCCTATGTTACGTTACGAAATTATTTTTCCGTAGCCGTAGCTCTGGAAATAAACGTAGCGAAGCTGGGCGAATTCCGTGGCGTACTACGCCAAAATTTAGCGTATCGTAGCGTACTACGAAAACAATACGTCAGATGTATATAACTTCTCGTAATCTCGATCTAGGTACTAAGGATTCTTGGTAACGGTTTACTTTTCTAATTTTGAAATAGAAGTGAAAATATTTGAAAAATTACCGACCAAGCCATTAATTGAAAATTACAAAATTTAGACAATTTCACGAGAAATGCATCGAATTGCTGTCAATTAAGACTGGACTTTTTGGTGGGTAGTGTAAATCACGGACACATTTTTGGGCCTGTGCAAATTAGAAATCGGTTAATTTCGATTAATAAATTTGCCTTTCTGACCGGTGAAAATAATTCGACAACTGACCGACCATTGATCACACACATCAGCCGCCCCAAAATACTTTTATGTATCAAAATGCAACTGATCACAAAGCGTGTGAAACCGGCGACCGGAAAATGCCCACGCACTGTATCTGTTTGAATGTGCACCGGGCCACTTCGGGTTCAGGTTATTTGGTTTGCAAGAAAATAAACCTTTTATTTTATGGTACAGCTTCTATTTCTCTAATTTCTTACATAGTTTTTATATTTTTACCGTAGCCCTAGCTAAAATACCGTAATTCCGTAGTCGATGAAATATAACGTAACGTAATTCCGTAGTGCAGCTTTGCCCAAAATCGAACGGTAACGTAGCGTAGCCAATCTCTGCTTATAATGGGGTGACCAAAAATTAACCCCACCTTAGTTCAACAGTATCGAAATTCTGAGATAGCAGGTTTGTAGACCCTAATGATCTTCTCATATTGTGAAAGTTTCAAGGTGATCGGTTTGCTGATGTTCCTTGGGCGCCGCTTCAAACTCGTGATTTTAGGTTTTGTGGTCGGGTCACTTGACCTTGAATAGCTCCTTGACCTGACATGGCCTTACCTAAAAAGACTTGGTCAGATGTGTAAAATTGATGAGGGATAAGGTACTCTAAATGTTGTTCTTCGTCCCTTCATTTATGCGTTATCAGGGGAAAACCAGAAGGGGGGGCGGAATTTCGCCCCCCAGCGGGGCGCGTGTTAAAAGGATATCATTGAACGTCATATACTGCCGGTCTTAAAGGAATGTGGCCCCTTTATAACGTGGTTTTAACTTATATATCCAAGGGGCCGGCCACAGTTGTCAGGTGTTGGCGTGACATTATGCTAACGTCACGGTGAGTAGTCAGCTAATTGAAGCCTATTGAATATGGAAGTGGTTGTTAGATCTTGACGTCAAGCACAGGCAGAGGTATATTTCTTACCACAGAGGAACATTTTTAATATCAAAACATTGTGCTTGTTGTACATGTGTCAGAAAAATCATGCACATGTTCATGATTTTCGGCGAAAAAGAATATCCCTTATTCAACTAAATTCCGGGATTCGACCAGGATGCCACATTCCCTTTCAAATGAATGTCGCATCTTCATAATGGGATTTGAACTGAGATAGTTATGTGATAGCATACCGAGAACCACCTGATTCTCGACTGTGGGACAACGTCGTACATGCGGTTATGTCCTGTCAAGGCCGTAGAAGTTGGAGCACTCCAGCGGGTACAGAAGGGATCATCACAGTGCTCCAGCGTCTTTTTTCGGACTGTTGAGCGTATCGAGTCTTCAAGCATACGCTAGCGGTGGCCAAAGAAACTCGAGTCGTCGCTCAACCCATTGTCCGGTATTTGTATTCTAGTCTGGAAGAAGGCTGCTCTTTCGCGTTGCATCAGACGAATATAGACTTAATTGCATAATTGCGTAGACTTTGTATCGTGTGTACCTTCGTGAACTTCTTGCGATGACTGTCGTCGGTTTGAAAGTAGTAGTTAGTGCTTGCGTTGTTTTCTGATAGGCCTCTTTGACGTCCTTTCTTGCTCAGATCTTGGCTCAGCTGGAGCGGTTGCTGTAGATGCTCTAGTCGATCTTCGTTTTTAAATCGGAAGGTCGTTGGACGGAGAATGTTCTTTAGCTGCCGTACGTTTCTATTTTCTTCGATCGTTTCGGTGCATCATCTCCACGATTTAATGTTGTTTTATTCTCTTACTCACTGCTCCATGTGAATCCAAATTGTCCCCGGAAGAAGCTGCGTCAGCAGTATGAGCTTATTTCCCGCCCATGTCCATGCATTTCAACGGCCGTGTCGCTTGACTGTGCGTCACCGAGCGTAAAATACTTGACCAGGGCACACACACGCTCACACACTCCCTAAAAATATTACGACCAGAAAGCAAACGTGAGTGGCATGACAGGCACGAAAAATGTAAAACAGCTGATAAAATTGCGTTTACCTGATGTGCATGAAGGCCGATCCACACATGATAAAAGCGACCTATGCGGGATCCAAACGTGCGGAGGAAAGGGCAAAGGTTTGAGAACGGGTTTGGGAGAGAGAGCTGGAGAGTGAGGGGAGGGAGAGGCTCAGAAGGCGTGGAGAGCGGTGCGATACCGTTGGAGCGAGGCTGCGGGATGTGATTTCTTCTACTGTATCGTGGCTGCATGAGATTGTTGTGCTGAACTATTCGTAGCTTGATTTCGTCTGCTCACATGCTGCTACCGACCCCTGTTTTCACATTCACTGCGGCCTGGCCAGTCAGGCAACGCTCACTGCTGCTACATATCACAGCTGACCTCGCTCAGGTCAAGGTGGCCGACTGACCTCGCAGCGTGCGCGTCACTTTTTGAGAGAGGAAAGGCAAACGAGGTGGGATACGGAACCTGACTTCGCCGTTTAGCACCTGCGACCAGCAATAACCGCTGAGAATTGGATTATATGCAGAACAGAAGGGAGAATGTTTGCCTTACCAGATTATATAAAGGACACTGGTTTGCCACACACACAACTACCTGAACGGTTTCGCCCCGGGTGTGAGCTCACACTGCCAACTACCTCAACGCCCAGCACGTCTTGTCAGCTACCGACAGCCGATGTCCCAGCTGAAGCGAATCCGGTGCTGATTTTTCAGCCCGACCCCTCTCAGGCAGCTCACAGGTGAAAAAACTGTCGTAGACAGGAGCATTATCTTATTCTTGCAAGAAATCATGTTCGTGTAGTTCACATTCCCATGAGAGTATTTGACACCTGATACAGTGTTGGTCAGAGGAAGGCGCCACCGCCAAGTTTTCGAAACCACTGCCGCTGCTTCCGCTACTTCGACCAGCGGAAACCGCTACTGGTGCTAGTTTTACTAAATCGCTAAACTGCTTTCGCTACTTATTATGATAAAATTCTACCGAAGCGCTAACAAGAATCAGTTTTTACTTTGAAAAATATATTCCAAGGAAACTTTATATTTATCTGTACACGGCACACACATTACAAGTTTTCTTGCAAGCTACCTCCGTCTGCGGGTCCGCAAAAGTCCGCAATTAGCAGCGGATCGTCCGGCTCCGGTATTCGCCACCTGGTCACATCACTGTTTGAGTTTAACTTGATTATGGAAGGTGTTATCAAGCCATCTGCTGCTCCGAGTATCCTTAAAACCTAACACCGACAGGCAGTCCACACCAGCCTGGGCCCCGACCGCCGTCGTTCCTCGCACGGCCCTGCCTGAACAGCGCTGGCCCTGTGCAATCTCCCACTGTGACAGCCGCCTCACTGTTCAGTATGTTGCATCTGTGCAGAATACCTGTTCATTTATATCTAGCGTTGTGTTGGTTATTTCCTCTGGTTTCTGTCAGCGGGTTTTAGGTAACAGCACTGTCATGGACAGATCTTATCATACTAAAAAATAAATACCGCTTAGCGTTGATCACGGTTTCAGCTTAGCATTTTATAGCTGGGGCATTCCAGGACAAAACGACCAAAAATATTTCAATTTGACACCACCATGTCTAGAAAAATCTGAAACTTTGTCTCCGGGGTAGTTTTGGGCCAGAAACACGCCTGTGTGAATCTTAGTTCCCTTCGACCAACGGTGACCGAGTTATAGCCCGAGGTATTTTCGGGAGGTCACCTTGTAGACTCAATCTTTGATGCTTCATAACTCAAGAACGCATAGCCTGATTAACAAGTTTTGTATATCATTGAACTCATCTTGAATTATACTTTATTTTGAAAAAAGAAAATTACAAATCTTGAAAAATTTTTACTTTTAATTTGTTTGACCTTTTCGTTTTTTACCTAGCTTGACCTCTTCGCAGGTGAAATTGCCCCTTTAGACACCTGAAAAATTTTTCTTCATAAAATATGTTTCGATAGAAAAAATAAGCGTTTTCGCTATAAGTTCCAAATATTTAGCGCCTAAGGTAGGTATGTAGACGGTTTTTGACCACTGCGGTAGTACAGCCTTATGTTTAACGCCGCAAACATAGTGATTGCTTTTGTAATCGGTTGCTGGCAATCATATTGCTTTGTCTTTACGAAATTTCATCGTGCAGGTGTCAGAATGTATGACAATTAACACGCGCCCACCCGAGGAGGTGGGCTACTGGCCTCCTCAGGTCTCTATAGGTAGTAAAAAAACACCTTCGCGCAGCCTCACCGTACTCCATATACCTCTAACACAACATTTTTCAACTTCTGGAAAAGTGATTTAGGTCAACTGGGAGGTGGTAGGCACTGTAAATACTGAAGGCCAGCTGGCAACTGACTGGTGAGGGGGTGACCTGAGGTAGACGGTCGTTGTTATGCCTTGTGGGACTTTCAACTTTGGTTCCTTGATTAACACTTCATCCTGGGAGTTGCTCGTTTGGGTGGTGGGGTCGGGGTCTATGTAAAAACTCCCTTGATGACTCTAGTGAGACACCTACTCCTAAAACTGAACTGGGAACAACTTAGACAATATTTATAAAAATAAAAATTGCAGCCATTAAGTGATAGAAAGGGATCCATTGTTTCGGGGGAGACGAGGGCAAATGAACCTATTAATAATGGACCTTTCAGCCTTAAACGAAAATTTACAAAGATGTTGCGACTTTATCCATAATTGAAACAAGTATAACTTATCACATGAGCATCACTAACTCACACAATTGCATCGTTCCCGGAGATGGAAAAATAGTATCGATACAAGGTGACCCAGTGCAGCAGAGCATACGTCTGAGAGGATACTTGTCTGAAAGGCTTTCATTCCAAAAAGTAATTTGAATCTGCTCGTATATGCGAAAAAATGTCCGGAATTTGTAACACATGCGACTTTGTCACTTGAACAGGTTGCCTCATGATATTTTTACAAGGTGATCATTTCATAGCTGACACGGATCCCAGAATCCCAGATGAATAATGACACAGTGCACTGGGAGTGATGCCGCTAAATAGCCAGTTTTAATCACTACCGGATATGTTACATACAATCGTTTGGTCGTGTCACCTTTGAGGTTGCTCGAGGTCACGGTATTTCTTACAGGAACTAAGTGGAAACCTAAATTTTGTGGCATAATAGGTGACAGAGGAGAGCCGTAGAAAGAAATGTTCAGCACCATTGGAACACTCTTGTTGAGCCCAAACAGATTATGTATCTTATAATATTGCCTAGTCAAATGTCAAAATTAACCTGCTTTGACCTCGAGCCAGGCTTAGGTCTGCATGGTAAGAATATTATTAATCAAACTGCAGTGGCAAGTCGGACACGACAACGTAAAAATAAAACCTAAATCGCAATTCTCAGGAATTCTCAATTCTCGCAAGTTATCAAAATTTACCAATTGCCCCATGCATTTCTAATGGAAAGATCATGACCCTGACCCTGCTCCCGGTTATCGATATAGAAATCATGCTGCGAAAAATTATCTTGCTTGGCGACCTTACTATGTAATGTGAATCTAACTACGATAGGCTAAATTTGATATTATTGATGCACCTCCCAAAGTTTTTTTCGAGGTTAGGTCTCTTGACCTGGGTTGGTGGTCTGACCTGGTATGACCCAGACCTAATTTTTTTCCAGAAGCTGCAAAAATTTCGAGTTAGAGGTACATGAAGTACGGTGGCGCTGCGCGAAGGTGTTTTTTTTTACTACCTGTGGAAACCTGAAGAGGCCAGTTGAAAGAAATCAACCCTCCTTATGTGGGCGAGTGTTAATTCTCATATATTTTGACACTTCCACGATGAAAATTTCGTAAAGACAATGCCATATGATTGTAAGCAACCGATTACAAAAGCAATCGCTTTGTTTGCGGCGTTAAACATAAGGCTGTACTACAGCAGTGGTGAAAAACCGTCTGCATACCTACCTTAGGTGCTACAAATTTGGAACTTAGCAAAAACGCTTTTTTAAATTATTTTTCTATCGAAAGATATTTTGTGAAGAAAATTTTTTGAGGTGTCTAAAAGGGCAATTTTAATTGCGAAAAGGTCAAGCTAGGTCAAAAAGAAAAGGTCAAACAAATTAAAAGTAAAAAATTTTCAAATTTTGAAATTTTCTTTTTACAAAATAAAGTATAGTTCAAGACGAGTTCAATGATATACAAAACTTGTTAATCAGGCAATGCGTTTTGGAGTTATGAAGTATCAAAGATGAGTCTACAAGGTGACCTCCCGAAAATGCCTTGGGCTATAACTCGGTCACCATTGGTCGGAGGGGGCTAAGATTCTCACAGGCATGTTTCTGGTCCAAAACTACCCCGGAGACAAAGTTTCAGATTTTTTCTAGATATGGTGGTGTCAAGCCTTGGTCGATCTGTCCTGGAATGCCCCAGCTGCTATTCTCGTATATGGATTATCCAACGAAGCAGGACAGCCCAGAGATAACTTAATGTGATAACGTCGAGTGGTACACAGTCATTAGCTGGTGATGTGACCTTTAACCCAATACACGCTCTAAATTTAGTAACGGTCAATGTTTTGCACTTTGAGTATGTGTACTGAAAAAACATCCGGGACGAAGGGGTAGAAGCTGAAATAAACAATGTTCGTGATGAGGCGGACAGGTCGTGGAATACCCTCAGGTGTTTGGACTTTCTGGATGCGTCAGCAATTGCAAAAATAAGGATACTGAGATAAGTGAGGCCGGAACATTAATCAGGGAAATCCGACTCTCGCTCAGATGTGATTTGGTGCTTTAAGGCGCGTCAACCGCAACAGTCATTTGGCATCTGAGATTTCCAAGCAGTGGTTGGATGCGCCCTTGGACGGATGTTGAAGCATCAGCCGGAAATTATTTAATGCACTTTCACATGTGGCATGTGACCATGGGCATAGATGAAATCCGCCCAAGGCCTTAAACGAGAATAAGCGGGACGTTCAAAATATTCTGAGAATTGTTCTCGAGGGATACGCTCACGACAGTTGATTATGTATGTCACTATTTTACGGTGATATCCGCAGTTCATGCTACTTAAAATAAAAATTGCAGCCTTCTCAATTTGTGATGTATTAGTGTTGAGTAATTTATATTTTGTATTCTTTCAGTCAGATGTCAGGAAGTGGTGGGTAAAACAGTCGAAAGGCCGTGTTCTTCTTTCTTTAAAACTATGTTTTGTGTATGCCATTCTGGATTTTTAAAGGCTGAACTCGTTATGTAAAAATTAATAAAACAACCAGGCATACGAATTACTTACAATGTTGCATGTGTATAAAAGTATATATTCTAGTTGTGATCGTTTCACGAGAGAAATGTTGATTTTGAGCAAATCGGTATGTGGGACTCAGCATCCACGAGTTTGAAGTCTGGTCCAGGACGAGATAGAATCATTTCCCTTCTGCATCGTGTCGTTTCTTGCATGGCACGCCTCGAGAAAAGTTCACTTCTGGCAATGGGGTATAATTCGTCTAGAATGGCTATGCATGTACGAGTAAGCAAACCCTTTTAAGAAGCAATATGATATTTCCATTCCGATGAAAGTGCTTGTGAGGTAACACTATGAAATGTTTAAAAAAATATATTTCCAAATAGGCTGCGCTACTATATATAATATATCATATGTGCTTACAGTTGGTAGACGTCCTTTAGCGACAGAAGGGTATTCGATGGTAGGCCCAATGCTTGCAAGCTCTGTAATGCTGCGAGAGGCAGAGTCCACGCCTGGTGCAAAGCAGATTGTTTGGAGTCATATTACGTATATGAAAACAACAAAACTGGAGAAACTAATCCATGCTCTCGATCTGCAATAATGTGTAAATGACAGCAACATCTTTGCGAAGCATCAATGGAACTAATCACAACACAGTGCCAGGACTGGACGTATATTAGGCTAAACAGATTATCAATAACGAAGAGGGTGTGGAGCCCAAGGGCGTTGTTCGTCTCTAACGGGCACCAGGGCCAACAATGCACAATCGGCGGTGTTTATTATGCACAGCTGCAAGGCCATGGCCGGAAATATGGAATCTGCACGTCACACGTCGTCGGGCCGGCCAGCCGCCGTGACGTCACGGTGCGCTGTAACAGTTACTCGTGTGTGTCGCGTGAGGTTTCGGTGGTATATTTCATATGTGTTTCCGCTTTATTCTCTTCTTGAGTTCGTTGGTTTTCTCTGCTGCTCCATCCACGCCTTTTCCCATGGAAACTGTATGTGTTATATCTGCTTCCTAACACCTGGGGCGAGGATTAATGGGAGGACAATGTGAATTATGACATCGGTGCGTGGGTGATTGCTGCCGTTCTTCCCAAGGAGGGACTGCTGAGTCTTCTTAACCCGCGCCCCACCGGGGGTCCGGCGCCACCTTCGCCCCACGAGGGCATCGATGGCCCCCTCTCACTCCGAAAACATGGGGTTAGCGCAAATCTTTGAAGTGCATTAGAAAGCTCGTGTGAATTCAGTACGAAATTACTTTGCATGTTTAAGTGCTCAGGTCAAAGGTTTGACCTCCAGAGGTCAAGTTAGGTCAAGATCAGTTATTTTCACTCAAATATGCAATGCTTAAGCAAACTGGGCATAACTCTTATGCTATTAGAGCTATTGAGATTTGGTAAAGTATATTTGATAGGAAAATGCCAGACCTTCTTCCGCTATCTGGAACGTTATGACCTCCCGACAGTGGTTTGACCTCCAGAGGTCACCTCATGACCTAATATGACTTGAGGTCACGAAGGGTCAGGAAGTGACCTTGTTGTATATCAAATAAAGGCCAGTGACGAGACGTACACGATGGTGTTTGATTCAGCGCTCTAAGCTTAATTAGGTCAAAAGTTATTGTCAAAATACTGTTTTTGACCCCTGATGATCTTGTATGACCTCTAAGAGGTCAAAGGGCAAATGTTGCCCCTGGGATCCGTGAAAGGGTGTCCATGAACACTTTTCTGAGTAAGCCGAGCATTTGCAATATTTTTATGTTTTTTAGATCATAAGACAGTTTTTCCCCATGCTTTTTCAATGGGAGAGGTCACTTCGTGACCTGACCTCAGGTCACGAAATCGAAAAATCCCGGATATAAAACTTGAAGACCCTGGATGGGTCATGCAGTGCAGGAAGTTTCAAATCGATCGACTTAGAAATGTAGCTCTAATAGAGCTCAAAAGTTGATGTGAGGTGACCGTGGTTGACCTCGCCTGGTGACCTGACCTTGGGTGACCCGGGGTAGAAAATGTCGGGGATGGTGGGAAAATGATGGGGTAAGAGGTAGAGCCCTCAACCGCGGTGCTGCGCCTCGTCGCTTTTCTGCTATCCCGGAAAACCTTAGGAGTGGGGCCATCGATGCCCTCCCCCGTGGGGCGAGGGCTAATTGTGGAATTATTCTACCACGCCATGAGGATTACTACTGAAAATAGCACTGTAGAAGGCTTAAACATATTCTAAGACTTCGATTATTAGGCTTTATTTATCAAAACGGCAAAAACAATGATATGAGGCGTGGTTCACTGCTCTTTCTGCTCACTAGGATCGATGCCGTGTATCCCCAGCGCGCTCATGCGGGTCGGGGACGGAGTCGCAATGGACACTTGTAACACGACACTCGCAAACAGCAGGCTGAGAAAACGATAGCATGGTCTCGTATAGATAGTTTTTTTGCCGAAAGCGCCAAAACCTTTGAGAATAGTTTGCTGTTGGAATAGTTTGGAAAATTTATTGCGGCATGGTGAGCGAATTGCACGGTACGAATGAGGCTTGAACGAACTCCTTTTTCAAACAATCATGTAGGTTATTCACCTGGCGTGGATATTCCTCAACACGACTGTTCAGGAGACTTGTTGATGACTAAAAAATTTTGAGTCGACTCAACTCTGACTCACAGTTAAAAGGCTGACTCTGATTCTGACTCGACTCGCTGTGTTGAAAACGGTGAGCCGACTCGACTCAACTGAAATTCAGAAGTGAGTTGACTCAACTCCGACTCAAATAAACATTGAGTCGGAGTCGACTCCGACTCAGAATGGTGGCCAAGTATGTACACAAAACAATGCAAATTTCTAAGATGTTCCCTGGCCTCTCCCCTCGAATCCGGAAATGTAAAAAAACACTGATATCGTTGTTGTCACGACATCCAATCTTATTTTTAACGATTCATTCTAAAAGGCATTTTTGTGTGAAGCTCAATTCGAGGTCTGGCTATACTAGGACTGAGAATTATTGATACTTACTCCACGATTCTGATGAAGGGCTTTGCCCGAATATATAATCTTCAGTGTTTTTTACATTTCCGGATTCGAGGGGAGAGGCCAGGGAACATCTTAGCAACTCATCATCATGCTCCTCGCCGCAGCACTTCAAAACTTATCAATGCAAATTTCCTTTAATAGCACACAAATTCCAATATATTTATTCATAGTATTAACTTTTTAATAATTGCACATTTCTTTCAAAGACATGTCAATTGCAATGCATTAATCCATGACATAAATTATGTCTTAATTTATAAAAAAATGTTTTGATGTGATTGACCACTCTCGTTTGCTTCAAAAACTACATGCTCATTCAATCGATGCTTCTTGGTTCTCTGCATATTTTCGGCGTCACACCCAGAGTGTCAGCCTTCCAGCTGATAATCTAGGTGTTTGTAAAGTTTCTTCTAGTCTTCCCAACAACATGGGCGTATTCCAAGCTTCTTGTCTCGGCCCTTTGCTTTACTGTATCTTTGCTAGCGACCTGAGCCTGTATGCTGAGGATGCGGTCGTGGTCCAGTACGCGGATGACACTCAAGTGCTTGTCCGTGGCAAAAAGTCAGACTTTCGGACACTCATTAACTTCTCCTGATATCTGGTTCAGGGGTAATGGGCTAAAAGTAAATGCTGACAAGACCCAACTCATTCTTCTAGGAAGTGCTCCTAACATTCGGCACGTTGGTGATTTTGCCGTCAAATTCAGCAACCATAATTTAGTTCCGTCCATGCAGCCCCCTCCAAAGTTTTTGTCTACAATTATACTACTGGGCGTGCAAATTGATCGCCGTCATTGACTTTGCATCTAAAATTGACTATTTTTGGCGGGCTCTCAGCGCTAAACCAACAGGGGCTCCCTCACAAAAATGGTATCTTCGGAACAGTCGTTCTGTCCAATTTCCATTTCTGGGGTCCGATAAGCGGAGCCCATGGAAAATTTTGAGGGATGATGCAAAAACTGGAGCCACGTTTGCCGCCCTCCCACCAACCTTGGGTTCGAATCCAGGCCCAGGCCAACGTTTTTTCGCCGATTACGACCTGCAAGTTCGCTGCGATTATTGCAGGCCCTCGTTTTTCTTCTGAAATGGAAGTGTTAAACGAGTACAGATAGGACAAGTAAGGATGTAAGGACGAGTCAGGATAATGGTACAAATTATAGGCCTCTGAATGTTCTACTAAATTCCTCATATAACCGAAAGCAGCATTTTCTGGTTATCGGAAAGCGGCCGCAATCCCGTAATGTCACATACTTGGATCCAGGGGTAAAGGGAGGCATGTGCCCCCCCCCCATCAACCCTCGGCGCCCCCTCAAATAGTTTACGGTGCCCTCTTGAAAAGTAGATGGCGCCCCCTGAAATGGCACTTCCCCTCCCCCAAAGATGCGAAAATCGGCGCCCACCGACAGGATTTTGCGCCCACCTGATAGGTTTTGCCGGTCAAAAGTGGCGCCCTGGAAGTTACCCCCCTCCCCGATTGGAAATCCTGGATCCGCCTATGCGATATCATATAAATATTACAACAGAACAATAACGGCAATACTCAATAACTATGTGGAGTTCGAGAGGGAGGCCATATTACCGACTGTTCAAATTGTTCGCTCACAGCCTGCTCAGGCACCAGCGCAATGCTCAAGATGGCCTGTTCCAATCCAACTGCCCCCTTCCCCCTGGGCGTCCAAATTGTATAATCCAGAAGAGAGATTATAAAGTACCCCATAGAAAACACCCCAAATAGTTGTTATATTGGCGTTTATTAGCTAGGGGACCACGTCCTGTCTGGATTATTCCCAGGACTGAAATATGATTTGGTGTGGGCGAAGCTGAACGTGTGCACATATTTTTTCTTTCCATCCAAGACAATTGAATAAGACTAATGTGCCGAGTTTATCATGAAGTTTTCATGACAGGAAGGCTGATTTTGGTCTCAAATGATGGTTTAATTATCACAATTTATCAAATGAACTCCTCCGCGAAATTTGCCACTCCCATTAACTAATATCAGACAGAAATTCAAACCAATATCCATACAATAGGAAATATCTCAAGGAAGGCAATACAAACATGAATGTTGCGCTACTTATTGCCAGAGAGAAAAGGGTAAAGGTACAACCGAAAGTAGTCTACTTTGATCCATTTTTTAACAAATTACCAACCGAAGGTTAAACCAATGTTCATATAATATAAAAACTGCAAAGTCAACTTCAGAATATTAAACAAGCATTAAACTCAACAGTCAAGACCTCAGATAACAATATATGGAGGTGGATGCAAGGAGTTTGGGCTAGGAGACTTCTCTTCTCTAGGAGACTTCTTGGGAGTCCTCTCCCCAATATGTTGAAGCATCTATAGAAAATACATAGATGGAGGTTGTTTCCATGGTGATCTGGGGTGTTTGAGAATGTAAATATGTGTTTATACCTACATGATTATTTTCCTAAAATGTATTATCCATACTAGAAGTTTAAAAGTCAGCAAAACATAAATGCAAGAAATGATTATGTTAAATCAAATACAAGTGAGGAAAAAGAAACAGTAACACAAAGCAAAAGTAAGAGAAGGAGTAAGTGAAGACTCAGGATGAATTGAGCTCGTCAGAGAATGGAACCAACAGGCCATAAGGGCCTCCAAAATTTACTCTATAATTGTAGGTGAGGTAAGGTAAATGACCTTACAAATTAGCCAGTCTGCAAAATATGGGCAGAAGGCCAGATGAATCGCACCTGCACCTAAAATTCTTGCACCAATTCGTACCGCCAGTCACCAAAAATCGCACCAATGCGCAATATACCAGGGAGAAAAACACACCCATGGTTGACTAGTGTCAGTTTTTTCATTCTCCCGCATGATTTTTTATTTTCAGTATCGTTAACCTCACACCACTCGCAAATTCGCACCAGAGTCGCACCGGAGTGATAAAATTTGCACCACTCGCTTCTAGCACCAAGAGCACTCACGCCAACGAGATCTCGTCTGAGTGCCATACTTTGCACACTGGCAAATTAGCAATTACATCGCCCAACATAATACTTTTACCCTAGACAACAATTACTCAAAATAAAATTGGAGTGTGCCAGGAAACTGAAACTAAATGAATATCATAGAATCTTTCAACAAAATACCAAACTACTGCCCCTTGCCAGACTGGTCTGGTGCACCTTACCAGACCACTGCTTGTAGTGATTGACCTTCTCCGCAGACCTCAGCTAAGCGACATACTGGCGACCAGTTTTGAGGCTGTTCGGCCTCACCATAGTAAAGCTGAAAGCGATGTCTTCCTGAGGCTTGGATGGACAGCAGGAACCTTATCTTCCAGCACTGCCATGAAGTCATTCACCAGGCTTTCATTTCAATTTCACTTCAACAGTGAGAGCCTGAAGCACCTTTTGAGCTCTGTTCTAAATTGGTCTAAATATCAGAATATTTTAAACTCTCATTTTTATATTGTTTTGTGGCGAGCTTAAATAAAAAACGGGCAGATATTTGCAATACCTTCCAATATGCTACAGCCCTAGGTGAACCACAGCGAGATACTGTCCGTAAAAAGGCGCCTGCATTTTCAGTTTGATTCTACTGACTATAGGAAATACCAGTGCACAATGGCCACAAAAAATTAGTTCCGCGTCTTTTCTTTTGTCCTTAAAACATGAAAAGACAAGAAATAGCACTTGCCTTCTCTTAAACCACCTATAAACTAAAACAAACTCTTACTTATAAACAAACAAATTAACACAATAGACAAACTGAAGTGACTTCGCCGCAGAAGTACATACATGTTTAGTTGCAGCCGACAGCACTACCAGCAAATTTTGGTTGGCATTACGTATAGCATTATTCTAATTGATTTCGTAGAAAATGGCTTTCAAAATGAATTGTTTACCTGCCAGAAACAATACCTTGTCTTACTTACCTGTCCCATCACGACCCGGACAGATATCAACTACCTGTTGGACAGTCACTGCTGCGCTGTGCGCTGGCCTCGGCATTCCTTCACAAGCACGGGATGAGCCGAGTGCCCCACAACCGGGAGTGGGACCTCCTCCCCGAAGGCAGTCACGTGGCACGGTTGCAATTACACGTATTAAGACTGTGTGTATTAATTTGGTGGTTTTCAACAGAGCCATATGGAAAGGTAACACCTCAATCCCAGGGGCAGAAATGTCTTGTTTTAGTGAGATTGTCAGTCGTAAGCCATCGTCGTGCACCGAATTTATGGACAGTTAACCCTTGTCCCCGTGGCGGGTACGAGCCACCTTCGCCCTGGTGGGAGTGGGGGGGGGCTGAAAAAGACCCCCACGATCTAAAAAACTAAGAGAGCTAGAAAAAATAGCAAAAAGGCAATCAAAAGCTCTTCGAAAATGATATCGAAAATACTTCAGTCATTTTTCTTGTCAGGTCAATATCAAGGTCACCAGAGGTCAAAATAGGTCAAAATCGCTAATATGAGGTGTACTAAGAAAACCTCATATATCTCAGAAACTATGATAGCTAGACACATTTTTCTAACACCATTCAAAAGCTCTTGAAATGCGCTTTCATTGCAGTGACATTCATTTTCGTGTCAGGTCAAAGCCTAGGGAGCTACAGGTCACTAAATATTGGGCATTTTCTTGGGAATGTCCATAGCCACCCATGCATAAGGGCGTTTACTTTTTCGCTAATAGCTTCCAAACCAAACAAGATACAGCCATAGTTTATGCACCATTGCAATCCTCTCGTCAATACGAATCGAATGATATTTCGAATCTTAGTTTATTCAAATTTTATAGAGAAAAACACCAAAAAATGCTTATTTGACCTAAGGTGACCTTTTAAGGTCACAAGTCAAACTTTTTGGCATCAGCTTCAGAAATGGGCTAAGAGCAAGTTGTAACCGATGTTTGAAGTTGATTCCATCCATACTTACTGAGGAAAGCTCATTTCGTGATTTTCCCCATGTATTTACAATGGGGAGGTCATGCCCTGCACATGACCTTAGGTCACTAATATAAAAAAATCCCGGAAGAAATGTTGTAGCTCTTGGTGGGCCCAATATGTGGTATGAGTTTCAACTTGATCGATTAACCCTTCTTTTATTTATGCGGTCCTAAGTATTTTTTTAGGTGAGGTCACTTCACCTGGCCTGGTGACCTGATCTGATATGACCTTGAGCCAAAATTTTCAGGAGAAATGTAAAAATGATGAAGGAACAGCCAGACCAAGTTTAGCGGCGCTGTGCGCCGTTGTTTTTGGTAACCTCGGAAAAATCCGAGGGGGTCTAAAAGACCCCCACCCGGGCGAAGGTTAAAGAACTCGTGGAAAAACCGTGGGATAAAAAACACGGTGTGCCGTTAGGGAAGTGTCAAATGCTCATCAGGTGCTGAAAATGGGACGTCTATTTATATATTTTAGACAGGTTTGTGCACAATCTGCAGCGTGTCTCGGGTGCGGTATAGGTTCCCAGTTGCAAGGATGACAGTAGCGCTGCAAACCAGCGCATGTGAGTATTTATTGTGTAGTATTTATATTTTTTATTATTATATTTTATTATCTAGTATTTATTGTGTTTGTACTGTGCAGATGCAGACTACTGGGCAGGCGTCTGTCTGTGTGGGCCAACATAAATCTAGTAAAACAGGCTGAGATTTCTCTCTGAGAGAGGCAGACACAAATCTCTTGCTTGGTTTTGATAATCTGCAATCGGATGTGTATGGTGTGGAGTGGCCAATTAATTGGTATTTGAAAAGATAGGGTACTGGCGTGTCTGGGACTGCCAGTGAGGTGTGTCGTTGACTAGCGCGATATTTGTAGGTGTCCATGTTTTCGGCCTGAGCCGACGGTTCGTGTGTGCCGCAAGACGTTGGGTTGAGTGAATATTACCACGACACGACACCAGGAAATGGTAATCAATATTTTGAAAGGATTGCTACCATCAGGCAAGTTCAGTTCTGAAAACAAAATTTCAGAATACACTTAGCTGAATCAAAACGGAGATCTTTGGTGGCCGGGAAGAGACTTCCATACATACGCAGACTTTCTTAGCCGCCATCTTTCTTCACCTCTCGTGTGTCTACCTGCGGCGACTGACCCGCCCCCGGCCCCGCGACGTGGTAGAAGTTGGAGCCATGGAGCACGAAAGCATCAGGGCTTGAGATTACATTCGGGCACGATATAAACTTATGGGAAACACCAAAAACTTCAATCACAAGCTCAGTTAGTCTTAACCATTCACTAAGCCTCCCAATGGCGGAGACTGTAAAGTAGTCGATGGGTGGTTCGGCGATGCCTCACCAACAGCCTAGAAACGGAAGGTTCCCAAAAAATAATCTTACTAGTGAAAAGAAAGGTGATTGTGATTCAAATTATACGCCATGTCCCCTTTCAGCACGATTAGGTGAATACGCACTACAGTGCGTGTTGCGATGTTTTTTTATCGGAAATCATAACTTCTTCACGCGGTATTGGATGATAGGCAGAAATGTACGGACAATGCTGTAGAAATCTTCATTTTCCCGGCTTTTGCAACAGATTTTTGCTTTTTAACCCTCCTCCAGTGGCGTGAAGCAGTGTTGATTAATCCCCCTACAGTCGCCACCGTTTTTGGTACAGTTTATCATTATTCAATTCCGCAACTTTCCTGAACATTTTAAGTTTGGGACATGCAGGTCAGGTCAAGTGCCTTCACCTAAAAATATGTTCGGGATTGCATAACGTGGGGTTAATGTATCAATCTTAAACCCATATCACATAATAGCCCCAGGGGGTACACGATATGTTTCGTTTTTTTTCAAACAAGCCAGTTTTTCGAATAAGCCAGTGGGTCCTGCCGGAGAGCCCTGCTTGCCAGTTTGCTTTATGGGTTAAGGTGGGGCCGGCTGATTGGAGAAGACCTCGATGGAGAGCCCTGGGATTCACAACAGTTGAGAGGGCCCTTTTATAGAGGGTTTCGATTGTCCAAGAGGGTCCTGTTTGTCACAGAACGGAGTGCTGGAGAGGGCCCTATCGAACATGAAAGTTCTACGGCTGGCGATAGCAGTGGACCGTCAGCGCGACTCCCCCATCCCCCCAGCCGCCTCTCCCCTTGGCTTCGTTCCCGTGTGGAAGTATGCCAGTGTCATGTACTTTCGAGTATTTATCTAGATTAATCGCGTCATGAGGGACCATTCGTGAAGTGTTCACATAAGCGCTTAGTTGACTGACAGTTTGATAAGAAGAGTGTGCCGCTTGGGACGGCAGAAGTTTTCGTCAGCGGCAGCGGAATATTTGTTCTAAAAATTTGTTTCTGCGCCAATATGATTGTTATGAAGAAGCAATGTGCAGAGCAGCTGCACTAACCTCGATAGTCAACTCCGCCACGAGAGTCTGGGCGATCCGGCGGGGGCAGGGCCGCTGGACCAGCCGTAGCTCGCAGCTTGCACCCCCCTGGGCCGTGCTGAACCGAGGCTGGAACAAAACAGCAAAACGGGTTAGTGGATAATCTGTTCAGGTTTTTGCTTAGCACAGAAACTATTTAACAAACATTAGCGGCATGCATAAAACCAGTAAGGCGCCTTTATTGGCGGTAACCAATAGGTCCTATCGGTTACCGTCAATAAAAGCGCCTTTAGCACTTTACATTAGCGACATCCCTAAAACCAGTAAGGTGCTTTTATTGGCGGTAACCGATAGGGCCTATCGGTTACCGCGGTCACGTTTGGCGGTAACCGATAGGTCCTATCGGTTACCGCCAATAAAGCTCCTTACTGGTTTTATGGATGTCGCTAATGTAAAGTGCTAAATGCGCTTTTATTGACGGTAAGCGATACGTCCTATCAGTTACCGCCAATAAAAGCGCCTTTAGCACATAACCTATGTAACGGGCATTAGCGACATCCATAAAACCAGCAAGGCGCCTTTATTGGCGGTAACTGATAGCACAGTTATGTTTAAAGAGAGGCAAATTAAAGGCAATTTCAACTATAGAACAAACTTACACATACAAATGCCACAGTTCGAAACAGATCACTTTGTTTCGAACTTTAGTCTGTTTAGAATTTACTAGCCTGTTTATAATTTTTAGCCTGTTTAGAATTAACTTTCAATCTGTTTAGAATTTCAGAGTGACCTGTTTCGATTTTTAGTTTTTTATGTGTCTTTACAGTGTTTTTAATGTGAGTTTAATCTACTGACGAAGGAACTCTTCTTAAACGTCTAGTGTTCAAAAGTTAATAAAGTGACTGTTTGATAAAGAGCTCTATTGTCCGTGAGGACAGTTCTGTTTAAAGAGAGGCAAATTAAAGGGAATTTCAACTGTATAACAAACTTTGTCCATTACGTTAGAGAATACGATGCAATTCTGGGTCGTATCGACAAAAAGGGCCATCTTTGGAACAATTTTTGATTTCTTCACGTATTTCCAATTGAAAGGTCAGCGTCGTACCTCACCTTAGCCCAAAACAGAAAAAAATACAGCAATACGATTGATAGCCGCCGGTTATACAATTATGATATATCAGGATCACGATCGAAGGGATAACCCTGTGCCAACATAAGCAATTCCCAACATGTTTTGAGGTTATGCCACATAACCTTGCCTGCTGACCTGCCCCGAGATGCCCCGAACCGAATGTTTTCCGGAAGGATGCAGAATCAAAGATATGCCGTGCCAAGTACGACGGCGCCTCGAACCAAAGGATTTCTGTACTACCGGAAGAAACTGAAAGATGGGGGGGGGTCAACAACACTCCCTCGCTAGTGCATTGCTAACGTCGAGGGCCAACTCCTCCACAAGAGTCTGGGCGATCCGGCGGGGGCAGGACCGCTGGACCAGCCGTAGCTCGCACCTTGCACCCGCCTGGGCCGTGCTGAACCGATGCTGGAACAAAACAGCAAAGCGGGATATTGCGTAATCTGTACAGGTTTTTGCTTAGCACATAAACTATGTAACAAACATGAGCGGCATGCATAAAACCAGTAAGGCGCCTTTATTGGCCGTAACCAATAGGTCCTATCGGCTACTGCCAATAAAAGCGCCCTTAGCACATAACCTATGTAACGGGCATTAGCGACATCCATAAAACCAGTAAGGCGCTTTTATTGGCGGTAACCAATAGGTCTTATCGGTTACCGCCAATAAAAGCGCCCCTAGCACATAACCTATGTAACGGGCATTAGCGACATCCATAAAAAGTAAGGCACTTCTATTGGCGGTAACCAATAGGTCCCATCGGTTACCGCCAATAAAAGCGCCCTAGGACATAACCTATGTAACGGGCATTAGCGACATCCATAAAACCAGTAAGGTGCCTTTATTGGTGGTAACCAATAGGTCCTATCGGTTACTGCCAATAAAAGCGCCTTTAGAACATAACCTATGTAACGGGCATTAGCGACATCCATAAAACCAGTAAGGCGCTTTTATTGGCGGTAACCAATAGGACAGTTCTGCTTTGAGAGGAAAATTAAAGGGAATTTCAACTGTATATCAAACTTTGTCCATTACTTTAGAGAATACGAGGCAATTCTGAGTCGTATCGACAAAAAGGGTCATCTTTGGAACAATTTTTGATTTCTTCACGTATTTCCAATTGAAAGGTCAGCATCGTACCTCACCTTAAGTCAAAACAGAAAAAATACAGCAATACGATTGATAGCTGCATGGTTATACAATTATGTAATATCAGGACCACGAACGAAAGGATGACCCTGTCCCTACATAAGCAATTCTCAACATGTTTTGATGTTATGTCACATATCCTTGCCTGCTGACCTGCCCCGAGATCCCCCGAACCGAATGTTTTCCGGAAATATGCAGAATCAAAGATATGCCGTGCCAAGCACGACGGCGCTTCGAACCAAAGGCGAAGGGGATGGACCAGGCCCTCTTGCGAAAATCCGAGAGCTTTTGGTGCCAGGTGCTTTGTAAAAAATACCCAAGAATTGAACTGCAAGGTATTGAAACACGTGAGTCATAATTGTCGTAACAAAGAACAAGGCAATAATAGCGCATTCGTTACATTTATGTACGTCATTTATCTTGGGTATTTTCTAGGGCCAGTAGTTATTTCCTGAAAAAAACATTTTGGCACCAAAAGCTCTTGGATTTTCGCAAGAGGGCCTGGACCATCCCCAATATGTAATGCCATTAGAAATTGAGAGGGGGTCAACAATGGGAAAGCCCGATTCCTCTTGCAGTGGGGAAATGAGTGCACTTTAGTCGACCCTGAGGCCTTAGATGACTGTGTTGTTGGGCCGGGTTCTTCCAGCGCCGGCACAGTGCACCACCGAAGCCGGCGTACAGCGTCACCGCTCCAGCCCCAGGCTGGCCAGCCGTTTACAAAAGCCAGCCGGATCCGGCGGCGAGCTTAGTCGCAGTCGGACCGTGCAGAAGGCGGTGACGTAAACGCGAGGTCAGTGCTTGGTCGTGTTGTCGACGACAGGATCTGTCCGCTTTCGCTCCATGTCGAGCGTCGCACAGGTTCTATCGGCGACCGCCCCATTTGGAGCGTGAGACGGGCTTTGCCTTTCGTACGTGTGCTGTGTGCTGGTCTTATTTGGTAGTGTGGACGATGGTGGTTATTTTCTGCTGCGTGGAGAAGTAACGAGCCGGTTGATGGTATTTTCTCACTCTGTGATTCAATGGCCTTGAGCGCCGGTGAGAACTCGTTGTGGTCGCCCATGGTTGAAGCCATGCTGTTCGCTTCTGTGGAAAAACGGAGCTATGATTTTATGCTGCCGGTGCCACTGGCCCAGGCACCATTCTAGCTGGATACTACGTTGGTAGTATAGTCATAATATTATCAGTGGTTCTAATGAGCCTCGTAGTAACATTTTTCGGGGCAAAATTCTTCAGATTTGATGCCAGACCCAAAGCGTCCGTTGTCGAAATGTTTTCTAGAAATTGATGCGTGCTCACACTCAGCATGAAGTGAAGCCTCACCAATCAAATAAGACGCTTAAGGTTCCTCTTTGTTGCGTCTAGTATCGATTCTACTGCCACATGGTCTGCATCCTGGAATATTCATGATCACATTCGTTGTTTAATGGCACGAGTCCTCACTGTAATTAACGCTGGATGTTCTTTTCCCCAAACAGGAACCTTGTGATATACCTATGTAATGTGTCACTATTTTAGCTTTTTCAGTGGGCCGGAATTGTTCAGATTACTAGCCTGAAAAGCGGTAACCTTTGACCTGATCTGAACCGATACTAATTTGATGCCAAATCTGTAAGAGGCATTCGGAAAAAACCGAGGGTTCCGATTTGGTCCCAGGCAGAGCAGGGATATCCGTTTAAACATACGATAAATTGCTTACGCCCGTAATGAGTGTAAAGAGATAAACATGACATCAGAGTCCTTCATTAATATTTGGTGTGTTTGCATCTTTCCATCAAACTGATCAAACACGAGTGTCCTAAGTATGTTTTGGAACGGAGGCTGCATGCATGCCCTTGGCATAAGGGTCTGAGCTATCGATACAGGAGCTTGTTATACTGGCGGGTGGATGATACCACGTACAATATCGTGCTTGAATCGGAAAGTGTTCTCTCGTTCCTGAGAAGATTAGAGGAATAATCAAAATAATCATAAATTTGAATAATATATAAGAATAGTAAGCTCAAATAAAAACCTGCGACAGTGGCAAGGATATTCTGATAGAGTCGTACGAACAGCACCGAGCCCTGAAAGGTGAAGGTTAGAAATAATTGAAACAGATGATGGAAGGTAACGCTCCGATTTCGTTAAGACGATAATCCTCAGAGACGTGACTGCCAAACCCATGTAACTTATACTTTGAAACATGAAATCACAATTTATCATTCGTGTCAACTCCCAACCACTATCCTCACTGAAATTCGAATTTTAATATTTACTTTAAAAAAGCTAGGGCCCAGCGTAAGAAAATCTATCCTGTTTTAGAAGACTCATCTCCGCTCCTGAAGGACACATGTCTGGTAAACATTATCTATGGTGGATAGTGTGGTTCAAGGTTCTTTGAGTGCGATGCAAGTACCATGTGCTGCACAGCTGGCGATGCGTCGTGACCTGCTCGTTTACCGTTGCAGTGCAACAGGAACGGACGGATTAGCGGAGTGCTCGAATGCGAGTAATGTTTGTCACCTAGGTGACGGCTCTGAGGCAGTAAAGGCGTCACTTTTCCGTTTCTCAAGGCATGACCTATTTGGTAGCAGGTGGTCGGGATTTATTAGTGTGGGCAGAGTAGAGCATACTAAGTTTCCTAGATACTACAGATCCATAACGTTTCTCTTTTTTTAATCGATGGGTAGCGATAAATGTTTTTTTCCGGAAATAAATCCTATATAGAAAACATTTATCAACGGTCATCCGGACATGCCGATCATTGCTCTCCGATCCCCAAGCGCGCCATTAATCCGAACATTGTTTATCGCCGTGTAATGATGTTTAGTGGGATTTTGAACCCCGTCCCCAAAGAGTTATAAGAAACCCTGCTGAAATGGTTTTTGAATGGAACTCATATGAATGCCTCATTTTTTACTTCTACAAGCTGGATAAACCATTCTGTTTTCCTTAGCCTGAAAGCTGTGTGGTCCGAAATGTCTCCATAAGATCTATTCACTACCAGGGGCATATATTTTTTCTTAATGATCGAGGTACACAGATTGGAAACATCTGTAACCACTAAACAAAAACATAATAGTAAAATATAGAGTGTGTCTTCGCCTTCCCACGAGCTTTTGGGACCGTATACGAACAATCAAAATTCCTTAAAATGAAGAGAAAGAAAATTTAAAGCATGTTTTGATTTTAGATGTTTCATGGGGGGGGGGCCTGGGCATCCCCAGAGATACAAATCCACACCCCTGTCCACTACTCCCTGGCTGCACTGTATCACTTCCAATGAGTGCTCAATAGCCTGGACTGTAATGTTTCACTCATCTGAGTGCTCAATAGCCTCGATCGGCTGGACGTGTACTGTTTTGGCTGGATGTAGGGTCGGTGATGTTGTCTGTGTCTTTGTACGGTGTCCTTGTACTGCTTTCATTTTCTCTATTGTGTGTGGTTGTTTATAGGAAATGAGTTATTTAGATAGTGTGGGGTGAGACATGGCGGGGGAGGAGGGTATTCTGTTCTGTCATGATCTCACAAACAGCAAAAATGTGTGCGCTGAATTACATTGCTGCTGATTGATGTGAAACTTTTTATTTATTTGGTGATATTGAATCCCATGCACAGCCCACTAGCGTTCAAGCCTTGTACATTAGGCCATGGTCCCATGATTATCTACATTTAGCGAGTAATTTTAAACAAGTTGTTTATTAATGATTTATATGATTCGTGGTGAAGAACAATTTTCTTAATTTATTTTCGGCATCGTGGGATTTAGTGGAGCTGACTGGTTGACAGTTTCCGAAGCAAATACTGATTGCCCCATGATGATGGAAGAAGCGCTTTGGATAAATTGCATTTGGGTTGTTTGCACAAGTCTTTAAACGCCTGGCAGCAGGGGCTTAGAAAGTGTGTTATCCGCGACTGTTCTTGAGTTTCCTTATATTTTATGTTTTATATGGTGGTTGCTTATTCTTGAAAATATCAAATTGATTACTTTGCCAAGGACCGTTAGCTACTGTGCGATAAAAGCGGTAAAGCACTGGCGAGTGTAACATTTATTTCATCGCCCTGTCTACGACTCAACAGCTGAGTATAAGTTTCTTGTTATTTAATTTCTATTATGAATTAAAAATGTTTAATTATTATTATACATTTCTGCCGTTTAGTTTATAATACCATTTGAACTTGTACCGCTGATATCTTCATTTATCGCCGAATGCGTAGTTAAACTGAAGGGAAAATAAATAGTTAGAATGGTACACGTCCTACATACCTATTGTGAAGACTTAATCAGTCTGAGTGTTTTTGACTTAATCTGTAGTGGATATTTCAGATATCAGAGTGGTATCCTATGGGGCTTGTAGATAGCGCGTGTGTCTACTAGGCCACCGGTCCAGGGTTCAAGTCCCGGCGGAGCCTCTGAATAAGTTGGTCTGATCCCCCAAATCCGTTCCAAAAGAATGAGAGTTGGCAACGCCGTGTGACCCTGGCAGTTGGTGCGTCGTTAAACCCCATAGATTATAATGTACAGGTTGGTGTTTTATTGTCAGGGCACCCTGCAGCGTCATTGCTGGTGCCCTGGCACGCTGAAAACATTCCCCCTATTAGTAGTGAGGGTTTAACAACGCAAAAGCTACCAAGGCTGTACGGCGTCGCCAAACCCACCCTAGTTGGAGGGTTTCAGGGATCTGCATGCATTAATTCAGAGAACCCGCTGGGTTTTGAACCCGGAACCTGTGGTACAGGTGGCAGGTGCTGCACCAGCGAGCCACACAGTCCCATCCATGGCCGCGCGACGGGAACTAAAAAGACTGGCATTTTTCTTTGTACATACATAGCTGTATCGTGTAATTTGGAAACGAGTGAGTGACTACATGTTTAAGCGTGCTGGCATCCTCTAAAAACCGTGCGAACTAAAATAGCGTGACAGTATTATTCGTGTAAAACAATTGCTCTCAAAAAAGTTATTTCAGGCTCAGGCTCAAACGCCAAGTATGGTTTTCTATGCCTTTTGCCCACCGCCATGTTGGTTGTCATGGTTGGTAGTGACTGGATGCAGATATTCAGAAGTTGGTTGGTACGTTCAGCAGCGACTGCATGTCAACAGTGTGTTCGCTTGTACGCACTCGCCACGGGATCTGCAGAACAATGGAGCAGGGTGCGAAATTGATTCGCCTCACGGAATTCACTACGCCGCCACCCAGTTCTGGTGAATTTTATCAGCTTCTGGTCTCCTTAACAACTTCAGGTAGTCCCAGTGGCGTCATTTCGCTGAAACAGTTTGCCGCTAAGGTACAGCTGAAAAGTACCTTAATAACCTGCACTGCACATGTTTGCGTTTTTTTATTTGTCTAGGAGAAGACGTGACTTTTGGGAATGAGGTAAAAAGAGGAAAAGAGGCAAAACTCTCCGGCTTCATCTTCTCTCCAGTCTTGTCGCCAATGGAACATTGTGTTATGAGGCATTTGTTAAAATAAGACGCCTTATGGTGGTTTTTAAAAGAAAATGTATTTGTCTGATATATTGCTTGCTTTGTTTTGCTTTGGAGGCGAATAATTAGGTTGGCTGCGGTTTCTTTACCTCTTTGTATGCATCAGTGGTAAGAATTGCCAGATCGCTGTTTGACAAATGGAGGGTGCAATGTGCTCACGCCTGTGTCACGTCTTATCCGATGTCCCCATGAGTAAGAAGTGGTACATTAATAACGTTATTAATACCTTCAGAAGCCTTCTCATACTTTGAGAGCCCCCGCCCTCCTCTCCCTAACTTTTTGTTGTTGTTTACTTGTAATTCTTGTTTGAGATCAGCGATGTACAAGATTTGGAGTCCGGTGGGATTTGCCTGGATTGCTGAGCACTTTTTGTAATCGGGTTGTGTGCCGGATTTTCCGACACACCTTTGGAAAATAGTCAGGCATAAAGACGGAGAATAACGTTCTTAAAACTGAAGGGCAAACCAGATAGGACGCCGAGTCGCGTTGTACTCTTTAAACAGCTCATGTCAGCTATAGAACGGAGGGAGTCGAACTGCAGACAAAGAAGAAGAGGAGGGCTGTCTCACACCACTCCGCATTGGTTACTCATATGCAACCCACGGACACTATTTTCCTCGTTCTGAGCCAAGTCACTGTGGAATTAGTCTTTTTGTAGAGCACGATTTAGCTGACACGGGGAGCAATATGCTGAAAACAGACCTTACGCGGTTGTTTTCAATGCCTCTTGCGAATGTGCTAGGAAATATACCCACAGTTGAGCTCCCAGAGTTTTACTGTATCCCATGGGGATGGAATATGATGTATACGATCCCAGCAGAGCGAGGCCAACACAACGGACTATACTATGGTAAGCCAGCTGTCTGGATGCATGATAATACCCAAGGCCAGAGTGTTTTGAATTGATTAGACTGAACTGTTTGGTGCGCTATATGGCTGCGGTTGCTGAAGCGCTCTGAAACCACAACATACGCACGGGGTTTGTCGGATTTGCATTTTAAAAATGTGGAAGTGAGTTTATGAGCAAAATAATTCATGCAAGGACAAACTTTTCATTGCCTTTCACTTTTTGCATATTTGTGTAAGTGGTGTCTTATGCGTGTAACAGGCATTGGCCGACGCAGGGGGAGGTATTCCGGCCATGCCCCCCCAAAGCGCTGGAGGGGGGGATACTATATTTTGCCCCCCAAAGGCCGGGAAAATTAAAAAGGTGTTTACACTAGGTCTGTCGAGCAAAAATCTTCGCCCCCCCCCAGGAGAGCGATCATGTACTTGGAGAGGTAGCTTATACTGGGTCTGTTGAACACCCACATTGCACGTCCCCTCTCCCAGGAGGAGAGGCAGACATGGGTTTGGCCCCCAAAACTCAGGTCTGAGCCCGCCTCCTTGTAACAGGAAATAAAAACCCATATATTCCATGCAACTGTAAATTGGTGATTAATGTAACCGTTCTTGTTTTGTCTTCACGGCAGGTCATTGGCATAAACGAGGAGTAGATTCTAGCAAAGGAATATGTCAATCATTATCTTTCTGTGACACAAATCACAGTAAATCGGCACAGAATAAGTACTCTCGGAGCAGACACAGGTGGATTTGACACTGTCTTCTGGACAGGATCTTGGTGCTAGCCGCCGTTGTGAGTGAATTGGGTGGCTGTCTTCCACCATGCCACTGGGTCTTCGCTGCTTGGAATGTTTGGGTCTCTGAGATGTCTGCGTATTTCTGAACCCAGCTGCTGACAAGCCCTTTTCAGAATTGGGCAGCCTTGAGAATTTACCACGTAGCGACTGTTGATGTGGAATGACGACAACTACCACCCTGTTTGGAGGGTCCAATAGAAATCGGAAAGGCTAATGCAGAATATACGCTGGGTATTTTAACCATGAACCCGGGTCAAGGGCGTGGAAGTTGAATGTGCTACCACTGCGCAACTGACTCCCCACGTTTCTGTTAAAGTCTCTCAGAAGCGCTAAATGCGGCCGGATTATACGGTCGGATTTGAGATCAGACCCGGATTTCGCTTCCGTCCGCATTGCAAATCCGGTGCCTCCTTGCTTCTGATCTTACACATTTAATGTTTGCCAACATAGGTACTCACAATGATTAATTATTGCAAGCGTGTGCTACTTTTGTTCCTGTGCCCACTTAAAGGGAATGTGGCACCTTGGTCGAATCCAGGAATTTAGTGTAATTGGTGGTATTTTTTAGCCGAAAATGACGAAAACGTCTATGATTTCTCCGAAAAAATTTACAAATGAGCTCAATATTTTAATTTTGAAAATGCTCCTCTAGGGTGAAAAATAAACTTCTGCTTGTGGATGACGTCATGATCTGGCAACTTCTACCATATTCAATAGGCTTCAAGGGCCTCAATTGGCTGATTACTCACCGTGACGTCATCGCTGTCGTCACACCAACAGCTGACAACTGTGGGCGCCTGGCTGGGGTAGACTTGGGGGTATATTTCAGATAGTTTCTTAACTTTTCTCCACGAAAATTTTGAGATTCAAGGCAAATGATATATTGAGTACCGGGTTTTCCGGCCTGCTTTACAACTTGGCTATCTTAGTTAAAATCACGTTGTAGAGGTGCCACATTCCTTTTAGCCTTTCCAGGGTACAGAGAAGTAGGATGGGGAAAGCGTCCTCAGTGTCGTGCTATGTGGCTTAGTTACTGTGATTGTGTACGCGATCTCCCGGTGGTACTTACCATAACTGTTCAGAAACCAGTTTCTGTCCAGGTCAGGGACTTGGGATGAGTTTTGCAGCTTGTAGATCGTTTCGAAAATAGCGTCTCTCTAGCTCATTGACCGAATGGTTGTCTGGACACAACAGCCATGTGAATGTCTGCAGTAAACTAAATATGGCAGACCACACGCAGGGTCATAGCGTCGCCAACTCCCCTGTGGAAGGGTTTCCGGGAGCCAGCTTGCTCCTGTTCAGGGCCGCCGGGCCAACCGGGTCGGCGGCCACACCACCCCCCCCGCCCCCACAGTAACTAGCTGCGCTTGTTATTTACGTCAGAACAAATTTGGCAGACTAAAACAAGCGTAGAGAGTAGAGTAGATGTATATTGAGGTCTCCATAAGACATGGCTTTTCAGCCGTCAGTCACAAACACATAGGATTAATCGCCCTCGCAATCAAACAGTACCTAATACATCATGACCGTTGTAGATAACATTTCTAAACAAACGAGTTCATTCCTAGCCTATCTTCTTTTCAAATGCCAGCAATACATCTACTTATCATCATGTATTCCTCACACCTCCACACTAATGAGGTGGCTTTTAAAGTGTTGTCGCGATGAGTATGAAGTGATTATAAACTATGGAAGGAGATGGTCAGGGTGAGGAAAGGTGAGGATAAAGAGGATGGGATTCTACCTGGAGGGGTCGCTGCAGCCACAGGCGCATGTGCTCACAGCCTCCAGGTAGAATAAGGTAAGGATTAGGTACCGGTAACAAAGAAAAAAAACACACACACACAAGCCCTGTTCCAGCTGTCAGCACAGTTTTTCAGCAGGACCTCTAACCTCTCCTCCAGAAAAGTAACATCAGCGCCATAATCGCCTCTTGTTTGTGTTAAGCAAAGGGAACTCAAACCTTTACACCATTAAAAAATATTAGACTGCCACTTCGTGCATTTACTATTTTTCATCAGCGCAAACAGCAGGCCGTCAGCCCGTAAAACCTTTAGAACTAGTTCCCGGGGAGAGGCTACAGTCATGTGACGTAGGCGCAACGCGGCCCGCTGATTGGTGCTGACAAAACTCTGCTGACAGCTGGAACAGGGCTACAGACACAACCACACACACACTTCAAACATTTAAACTAAAACAATATGAGGGTGAAAATGTTTGATTCTTCGTCTTCGATCTGATAAATTTCGTTGTTTGTGCTCCATCTTGTCTGTGACAGCGTTGACCTTCTTGCTTCACTGATGTTCAATTGTTGCATTTTTTCTTTTCTTTAGTCTCCAGTGCTGATGTTCTCTTTCACACAAGTTGTTTTTTCTTGTTCTCTAAAATTAGCCATCCTGAAATATTTCAATGTTCCCGCTGCAGAAGTTTTTTTCTTGAAGGAGCTCACAAAAACACGTGAAACGCAACACAAAATCAAGGAGAAAGATTAGCGACGAAAAAAGGATAGTAGACCAAAATGATGATTTACTTCTTATTTTTGTCTTTTAGCTTGCGCCAGAGACGGTCGAGGCGAATGAAAATTAGCACATAATGTAGCCAAAATAGTGTATCCTTCGCCTGTAGGGTATCATTGCTGATTGTGAGTTAGAACATGAGTATTTTTATATCTTCTAAGAGCACGGAAAACACGTCCATTCCATGTCGCTGAAAGAACCTGATGACTTAACTGTCTCTACAACATGTCCAGTTAGGTCCAGTAGGTCTAGAACGGGAAGCAAACCGACCATCAAACCCGAGGCACAGTTGGATGAATCCAACAGGTCTGTTGCATCAGAGAAAACATTTCATGATTTTTTCAACTGCAAACTAACTAGAATGCCCAGCGGAACTCTAAACAGTGAGGTTTCAAGACTACGTTCTGGATATGTATTTCCTGCTCAGAAGAACGCCGCGATTAATATCCCACTCTCAGTTCCTGCTCAGAAGAACGCTGCGACTAATATCCCACTCTCAGCTCAAATGTGTTATATCATCATGTATTTTGGCACTAGATTATGGATAACATATTAAAGATGCCTGTTTGCCTGCGGCAGACGTGGGAAATGTGAATGTGATGACTTTTCGAAACACATAAATGCAGGTTAAATATATTGTAATTAATAACGTCAGGGGTAAATACAAACTCGAGCGTTATCCTTGATGTAAATTCAGAGGGTGATCCTGTGCAAAATTGTGAATTTAGAAAGGTATGAGGAGCACAGGGACTATTCCTGATGGATATGGGATATTCCTAAAACACGATCGGGGAAAAATTATGCCCGAAAAACTCCGAGGATTATACAGATGCTCAGATGCTCTAAACTCGTCGTTAAATGGAGCTGATCTATTGTAAAACTGCTAGAAATGTATGACAGCACGTGTGCATCATCAGGTTTGATGGTTCGTTTCAGCCACCAGCGAGTAGGTTAAGAAGGTGATTACCCCCATAACGCCCAGATTTTCCCCAGTTAAAAAAAAACATTTTTTACTTTCTTACCCCCCCAACCCCACGTAAACAACCGGTATAGATACGCCTCTGATTTTAATAGAGCTGCCAAGCTCTGCGGAGCTCTGTTATCTTCGACCCTTGGTGGGCAGACCGCAAGGGAGAAAGAAACCGGTTGTTGGACACCCACGTCACAGTTCTCAGTAAAGCATGAGTGTTGGGCGCAATTACCGACTGCCGCGTCACTATGGGCACCAGCTGGTGCACAAAAACCCGACACTTTGGCAGCACCATGTACAGGACCTGTTTGGGCAATGACTCTCAGTCCATATTCTGTTGAAAGTATACGCTGCACCATGGCTTTAATGTGGTGTTGACAGCCGGGGGAGGGAGAGAGGGGGAGAGCAGCGTTCAAATAAGTCATGGACCGCGGGCATTGGGCGATGCTTCTCTTTTTGTGTTTGTGGTCGCGAAGAGTTCTAATCCAGGAGATAGCAGGAGTATTTAAAAGGCGAGCAAAAGCCACCATTCATAATTTTTTTACTTATCTTTGGTTCACTGTTGTTACTTCAACGCAGCGTTTGCTGGTTCAATATTTAACGCTGGGAGGACACATTTTGTTTTCCTCGAATGGTGTGCACATAGGCGTATGTGTTGTCCTTTTCTGTGGCCTGGCGTAAACCAAAAACGGTGGGCCGTGGTGGTTGGTGGTGACAAGTTGGATGGCACCGGTACCGAAATACCGAAATAAAATATATATGGGGCTGGGTAAATAGGAACTATTGCAATAATGTTTGTTTTATTGTGCTGCGTGGTTGCTTTCTTCTTCTGAGCCATGTTGAAATTGCTGTGGACACCGTTATGTGTCCAACATTGTACCAGGAATGCAGAGCCACATGGAAATTGTAAATGGAGCCTCATGTATGTACATACGGCAATTAACCCACGGGGATGATGGCCCCCTAAGGTTTTCGGGATAGCAGAAAAGACAGGCCAGCACCCGGTTGAGGCCACCTCTCACTGCATCATTTCCCATCATCCCTGAAATTTTTTACCTCGGGTCACCCAAGGTCAGGTCACCAGACGAGGTCAACCAAGGTCACCTCACTTCAACTTTAGAGCTCTGTAAGAGCTACATTTCAAAGTCGATTGATTTGAAACTTCCTACACTTCATGACCCCTCCAGGGTCTACAAGGTGTATATCCGGGATTTTTCGATTTCGTGCCCTGAGGTCAGGTCACGAGGCGACCTCTCCCATTGGAAAAGCATGGGAAAACCTGTTTCATGATATAAAAGCCACAAAAATGATTGCAAAGACTCAGCTTGCTCAGAACAGCGTTATTGGACACCCTTTCACGGATCCCAGGGGTCATATTTACCCTTTGACTTTTCCAAGATCATCCAAGGTCACCAGAGGTCAAAAACAGTATTTTGACAATAACTTTGACCTAATTAAGCTAGCGCGGTGAAACAAACACCATCGTGTTTGTCTTGTCATTGGCTTTCATTTGATATACGGCAAGGTCACTTGACCTTTCGTGACCTCAGGTCATATTAGGTCACGAGGTGACCTCTGGAGGTCAAACCACTGGTGGGAGGTCTTTACGTTTCACATAGCGGGAAAATTACTGGCAATTTCCTATCAAATGAACTTTACTAGGCCTCAATAGCTCTAATGACATAAGAGTTTTGACCAGTTTGCTTAATCATTGCATATTTGGTGAAAATAGCCGATCTTGACCTAATTTGACCTCTGGAGGTCAAACCATTGACCTGAGCACTAAAACATGCCAAGTAATTTCTTACTGAATTCACGCGAGCGAGCTTTCTATTGCACTTTGCAGATTTGCGCTAACGCCCATATTTTCGGAGTTAGAGAGGGGCCATCGATGGCCCCCCGGTGGGGCGAAGGTGGCGCCGGACCCCCGGTGGGGCGCGGGTTAATCTGCCCTGCTAGTTGTGTGAGGCCACGTGAGCGTTTCCTCAGTGATATCATGCTAATTTAGAAACTGCACCATGTATTCACATGACTTGTGATTTGTCGCGGTACTTACCGATAATCTACTTAAGCCCAATGTTGATTCTGGCTGATGGGAAAATTTCCGGAGCTAAAAATTAAATATCCGAGCGAAAACGGTACCCCGGAAACTGCTGCATTATTTTGTAAGGGTACCAAGGAGTTGACACCCGTCCGTATTTCTTTGCCCTTTACTGACTTATCAACGTGGGCTTTGTCTCGCACTCTTCAAAGAAGGGATCCAATAACAGCTAGAGGGAGCCCGGTACCCCGAGCTAAACATTGTAGCGACTCTGTTGTTATTGGTCCGTTCTCCCATGTTAAATGGTACCTGCAAGGAGACAAAGTTGTGAATGAAAACAAATTGGCGCAATGACGTCCCATTCGTGTCATTTTTCGCCAGGAGATGACTGTATCGGAATTATATCCGCTTAAGCTGAAAATTTGATGAGCCCGGTATCATTGGATTTAAAAACGTTTCTTTCTGGTATATATTTCGTCGGGTGGACTGTTACTGCATCTCTCAGGCTTGTGCATCACGCTCAGAGACCCGCAATATTTATTCGTCCGACTATGCTACTATTCCTGGTCTTTCATTTGTTTGGTATGCGATTTTGAACCTCTCTCTCTCTCTCTCTCTCTCTCTCTCTCTCTCTCTCTCCTCCCTCTCTCTCTCTCTCTCTCTCTCTCTCTCTCTCTCTCTCTCTCTCTCTCTCTCGCCCGCGCCCTCTCTGCCGTTATGGGCTTATGTGACACCGGTCTCAGATGCATACTTCGGAAGAGTGATAATGACTTCACTGTCAGCAATGGTTTCATTACTATGCCAGTTTTTCTGAGCTGTCCTCCATATTGGATGACAGTCATCAGGTTGGTTTTGTGGTGAGCACGCCTGCTAGCTTTTTGGTAGTTGAAAAACAGGGTGAGCCACCGAATATTCTGTTGTAGATCTTTTTGACGGTTCGTGTGTAAGCGGCTACCCGTTTTTGTTCCATAATCCCAACACAGTTTCTAAAAGATTCCCTAATTGCGCTAACCCTGCAAATTTAGATATTAGGAATGTGTAGCTGGATGGTTGGATTTGCCGGAGTTGATGTCATTGAGAAATACGGGAGTTATCAATGATTCTGATGGACGCGAAGGTAAATATGGCTCACTGTTCAGTACTGGTGATACCTAGTCTTGGTGCGGCCTGGTGTGGCACAGCAAGCTAAATTATCGGCTAGCGTCTGCGAAAATTGCATTGTGGTGTTGCATAGTCACAGGCCCTGAAGCGCCCTAAAACCCCAGCACCAGTATCGGAATTCAGAACAAAGGTGTTTGGTCAATCTACCCGCTTCGAATTGCTGATTGAAGCACCTTGTCCATTGCTTAGTGCAAACAAACTAAATAAGTACCGGGAAAGCGAATGAGCTGCTAATTGGTGCTGAAGACGAGCTAAGAACTATTGTTTGGGGAGGATGAAACGACGTACATCGTGGATAACAGCATTCTTAAAGAAGTTATTTTTGAAAAAATTTCCTGATGGGTACGTTATCACATTTTTCATTGTACCAGATTTTCCTGTTGCAGAAATTCTTGGATTAATCTCAGTGTCAGTATTATCCGTAAGGTATGTTGAGCCTTCATCAGCCGTATAATTCCTGGATTAATCTCAGTGTCAGTATTATCCGTAAGGTAGGATGAGCCTTCATCATCCGTATAAATCGCTAACGTTATTCAATTGTCATTTAGTTGTTTTTATCATCTAATGCTGCCTCTTCCACCACCATGAAGAGGTGTTGATCTCATCCTGAGGTCAGTGACTGAACCTGAGTTCGGGAGAGAGGGGACCTGTGGCGGCGGCTCTGAGAAGCGCGGTAGCCCCGCCGCCAGCCAGGGCGTGACAGGAAGCGTGTGGTTAGGACCAGCCCGACCCGCAGCCGCCGCTGGAAACTCCTGCCGCCTGACTAACTAACCTGCGGACATCCACCAAAGTTCTCTCCAGTGTGACAACATATATGCCCAAGTGGAGTCTTGTCGTCTTACAGTTGATCTTTTGTTATAGTCGTTCTAACCAAACCCATGGATCTGTCATAGTTTATTGCATGCTTGTTGCGAATGGTGGAACCGATGAGCGAACAACTTTGGTGTCTCCGTTAGATGTCACTGTTCTTCTCTCCACGGTGGTGCAGACCACGTTCTTAAAGTATTCTCAGACTGCTGCCAGCTAGGGTTTTGCAGGTTTTATGTGAGATGTTCCGAGCTATTCTCAGGTATTTCACGAGTTAGTAGGGACAGGCCATAGGACCCTCCCATTTGTGTAGGCGCTGGAATGTACGATGCCTGAGGTACCCTCGGACTAAATGGACGTATCGTACCTACGGGCCAAACGGGATGGAGGCAAAATCGCCCTCCTGGTTTTCCCTGAATAACGCAAAAACAAAAAGACGCAAAACAACGCAACTTACGTAGCTCATCCCGGATCAATGGCAAGCGTCTGACCAAAATCCTTAGATCAGGTCATGTGAGTAGCTGTTCAAGGTCAATACCTGAAAACCCAACACCTGAAAAACAGACTATGATTGTTCTGCCAATAACTTACTCGCACTGAATTGAGAGACATCTTTCATTTTGATTTCGTTGTGCTATTTTGTCAGGGGAGTTGATTGATGAACACTTACGATACCTGAGCACCATGTGAGCCTTACTTGTGCGAAAGCCATGCCATTTTCACCATTGAACGGAGCGTGGCCATACAATACATCATTCGATTCGTCATAATAAGATGACTAGTGAGTCATAAATATTTGCTCCTGCTCCGCTCAGTAAAAATATGGAAGTGAAAATCTACAATGCCCTGTTTTAAGCCTACGGCCAGTTATTTTTTCCTCTGGTGATTTCAATATTTACCTGACTCATATTAATCCTTATAATTTAACTTTCTCGCCTCAAGAACTTTCGGACGCCGTGCGTAATTTTTTTAGGTTCTCTAGGAAATGAGATGCGGAGGGGGTGAAATACGCTCCCCCTCTGGCGGGAGGCGTCATACCAAGGATTCCCAGGACGTGATTTAAATTGGTTTCGAGAAATATTGGTTGTATGCAGTCTTTATACAGCTCCAGCATGAAATGGGGCAGTAACTGGGCCTATTCCCAGTTTGTATTCCCATCCCCTCTCCACGGACGCTTGGCGTAGCGTGAAGCCTGAAGCCAAACATAATTGCCTCCTTATATGCAAATGAGGATCATTTATCCAGCTCGAAAATCGACAGAGTAATGAGGTGGATCCCAGCCATTCGAGGAATGTCACAACTATGTGTGAAATTATTCACATGGCTAAATCTCGCTTTTGTAGAAAAGTTCTGGTCGCGGGCAGACGTTTTATTTTATCTGTAGAGTGCACTCATAAAGGAACAAATATCGTCCGCACGATCCAGCAGTAGTGGCCAACAAATGCAGCTTGATCTGATGTTGCCCTGTGCCTGCCGCAGACTTGTAACATGACTTCATCATCATCGAGAGCGGCACTGCTGGTGGCAGCAGTGATATCCATCACGTCCGCAGCCACGGTGCAACGGACCCAGTCCTCCGCTGGCGGATCCTCCTTCAACGGCGTCAACACATCCTTCAACAGCATCGGCAACCGCGGCGGCTTCAACACGCGGACGCCGTCCGGAGGCACTGCCTTCATGTCCACCTCAACCGTCAACGGTAGACCTGTCTCATTCAATTCCTTCACCAGCGGAACGGGCACCAACCGCTTCAACAGCTTCAACACCGGCACCCTGGGAACCCGCGGAGGCTTCAACAGAGGATCGTACCGGCCCCGTGTGCCTGTGGTGCCTATCCCGCCGATCGTAATGCCCACCATTCCGTACGTCGGTCAGACGAATTTCAACAGATTCGGCAACGGGGGTACCCTCGGCACCCGGTTCGGCGGCAACAGGGGCAGTGTCAGCAGCTTCAGCAGCAGTAGCAGCTCAGCCGGTGCCGGGCTAGATGTCGATGGCTATTTCAACGCAATTGCGGCAAACATTAACCGGAACCTCCAGGCAAGCTTGGGCCGCCGGTAAACGGGGAATGCTGCGGGTGATTTGAAATGCAGGTGACAGGAGGTGGGGTCTCCGCTGATAACTTAATGCTATAATCGTAAGAAAATACCAGCGGCAGGGAGTGGTGCTTAAGAAAAGCACTGTTTCTAAGTATCAAGGAGCTTCTTGATATTCAAGATGTGGTGTTCGTTGTTAGTTTCTGGATGCGGTAATCAGGGCCCATTAATTATGTGTGCGCTTCTTTCACATTATTATCGAAAGAGTTCCGCTATAAACAGCATTCTCTCCATAGGAGCATAATGGCGCGTTTCAGAGTTTGTTTGGTTGTTGTCAGCGTGTCGTTAGTTTTGCGTCCCAGGCATTTGATCTGCTACCCCCATTTTAAGCATAACTTGATTCATCCCCGTAGTTGCTGACTTTGTTACATTAATAATAAAAAAATGTAGTGAGGCAATGCGTTTTTCTGACATCTCACTAATATCTGCATCCTGTCCATGACTCATCGTGGCCATGCCTGCATCACGGAGGCCAGCCCTCGCGCTCCATTCGCAGAGAAGTGATGAACGCCGCTTTCGCAAACCGAACTGTGCTCCGCCCTCTCATCTTCGCCATCACGACTCGTTATTTCACGTCAAAGCAGGCTATTTATAAACGTATGGGAGTCTAAACCTCAATCAAGCAGCCTCGAAAACGTACTCGGGCTTGATAGTAACGTACACGCTGCACGATAGTTACCCATTCCTCTTCATGACTCACACTATTACTGAACTTGAACAATAGATGGTCGTTCGTCGCTATCGATCCAGTTTGCATCACCAGCTTGCAATATTGCACACAGCCCAGTGCACGGTATTGCACCGCCAGATTTGCATCGCGGTTTACCACCCGTGGAAATCCCGGGCTTCTCACCAAACTCATTCCGAAAGAACCATAACTTTGACGACCCGGCTGAGGAGCTGGGTGCGTTTCACGATGATGACCTGGGTGCAGGTGTTCCTGTTGATTAGCTCCATTTTTTGGCTGCGACAGCTTCGGCTGCGTGCCAACATAGCCCGTTTTCCGCCTCGGTTGTAAAAATGACTGCGTTGAACAGTTCCGAAAAATTCAGTGAACACGGCATCTTCCGACCACCTGCGCCATCCCAAAAGGCGTGTATCAACTACAGGTATGCGCTATGCAGGGGCGTCACCACATATTTTCTGGTAGAAGAGGGCGGTGGCCCAGGCAGAGAAAGGTCAACTGGGAGGTGTATACCTTTTAGATCTTATTGCTTGAACCACCAATGTAAACCATTAGTTGAACGTGTTCATGCTCTGATTGACGTCAGTGCCTCCACTGATAAAGATTGTTGGGGAGGCTTCCCACAACAGAACAAGACAATTTGGTCATGCAAACAAAGCTACAACGATGTCGTCATTTTCGAAATATATCGACTAATATAAGAGCTAAAACCGCTCAAGGAATCACCGACAGCCTTCAAACAAAAACTCTCGGGAGATTTACAAGCAATCACAAAACCAACATAGCCGATCTGTTTCAGTAAGATTCTGATTATTTGCATATACACGAGTGAGGTCAGAAAAAGAAATACACCACTGACCACTGAGTTCGTTTTAATAAACATACGCTTCGAAACTAAAATTTAGAACATACATCATATTTCCTTAGACTGACAAAAAAAGCAGTCAGGATCAGCTAGAAAATCCTACCATGTATTCTGGGAAGTGTCTTCTTTACATTGGCGGAATCCGTAGGTCGGTAATCGACGGCCGAAAAGAGTTATGACAGTTTTAGTGAGCGCATGTTCTACCCGTAGTCGGCGGGCGGTTGTGGTAATGACGCGCGCGGCATCCACCAATCTACGCGCATCATTTCATTTATCAAATCAAATGGCAAATTTCAATGGGGGAGGAAGGGGGTAAGACATAACAAAATATGCGTAATGTTATTGATGGACGGCGTCTAATCGAAGGAGGCACTAAAGTTGGGAAGCAGGAGGGTAAATTGAGACGACGAAAGCATGTTGTCAATAGTTACTAGGGCACAGGGAGATCAGGGCGTGGATAAGAAAATTCAGGTTTAACTTCTGCTAACTTTTTCCATATGTTAAATGCTATTCTAAACCTATTTTTCCGTACAAAAAACGTTTTGAGCTTTCCTTCCGTTGTAAAAATGCACATAAAGTCATATACTACGAGTCCTGCAAACGTCAGGCGACTGGGGCAATATAATTATCCATTGATGCCAAGACCGTGAATCCGAACTGTTTTCTCTTAGTTATGATTAGAAAATATTGTTGCTGTGCTACTAGCTTCAAACCAGACCAACAACAGCTTTTGTTATATATGATTACAAATATAATGGTATTCGTAGTTGGTCAGCTAGTTACCTTGTAAACTGCTTATTATAGTTGGGACCAGTCATATTTTATTTGAATTCCATGTCAACACATACTCTACAATTCCCAAGAGAGTTCCACGATGGACGAATGTTTGATTTCTTTCGGTGTCTGCTATCGTCATTCACTGCTGTCGAAGTCGACACTACCCGGAAATGGAACTACTTAATATTTGGCCTCTGCCGTGTGTGTGGCCAAAGCGGACGGTCATGTGTGTATGTACATACATACTGCCGCTCGTGGTTTTCGAAGATAGTCGGTTGTCGCGCATTTTGTTGCGTTTGCCGGCTGTTGAAGTTTAGCAGTGGTTATGTTCTGATGTTTTTATACCCGACGCTCCCTTAAATGTGTTCCCAATGCTAATCAATAATACGAGGTGAGAATACATTTTTCACTTCAAACGTTTGCCGGCTACCAACTGGAGAAATCAAATCATTATATCAAATTATCAATCTTATGAATTGTTTCGCTTACTATTACCTTTATTTAGCTTATCGCATGGTCAGATTTACGACTACGTAATTATTTCATAAAGCTACCATAACTGTCAGAACCGTTAAAACCCCTCAATAGCCTCTGCATGAAGTAGCGCACCCAATGGGTGGCCAAGGGGTGTTCTTGCCTTCGTTATGGACCTGACTTCAAAATGGATGTCACCCGCTGGAGTTTTCTTTACAAGAGCTTTCGAATGATATATAGAAACTTGATCTAACTCTTCTAGAAGCCAAGCTGCTCCCGGCTTTTGACAACCTTGTTTTTAGAACCAACATTGCCTTACATCGGTTTAGAAATGACATCATGACTCGGTGACCTGACCTGACCTTGGATTGAAATTTTGTGAAGACGTATCAAATTGACGTTGGTTCACACTTGTGACGCGGCATTGCGCTAAACCGGGCCGTTTTTTTCTCCCATCGCGAAAAAGAGGGGTAGAATCGACCTCCTGGTAAAGAGAGGGTTAAGAGGAAAGCACAAATTTGGTGTTCTTGTTTAAGCTGCGTGATGAAGAGATTCAAGTTGAACCCAAAAACATTATTCTATCGTTATTAGTTTTTGAGCTATGAATTTCGTCCCGTTTTTTCAGGCCTCCTGCATCACTGTGCACTCGGGTGCCTCCAACCACTGGTGGCGGAACTGGGTGGGGGAGGGGCACTGGGGTTGAGGTGCCCCCTCTTAAATCAGATATTTTAACACTAACCCTATGACATTGACTAGAAAGAAATGGGTTGAAAAGTCCATGGTGCCCCTCCTCCCCTTAAATTCGGACAATCTGCCGTCACTGCCTCCAGCAAGCAGCTGGTCCCTGCGCGAAGAGTATCCATTGTGGGAGGGACACGTGAGTGATGAGATGAAGAGTTTTCAACCTCTCACTTGTGCTAAGCATGTCCATCGCATAGCTGGAGTGGCAAGACGCTCGGACAGCGGTGATATCTAGAGGGTAAAACTAGAGGGGTGAATGTACACTAGGATGGAGTGAAAAATTCAAACTATATGGATCGTTCCTTAAAATTGTTTTTATATTGCGCTAGGCTTCATGAAACTCAGAAGTGAAAGATTTTTGGAAATCAGACCGCGGGAACATGAGCAATATCGAGTATTTATGCATGGATGTTTGAGAAACTATTGGCGTTGCAGTCTCCATTGGAAATATTTGGTGCTAGCGTACGGTGGTTTAAGCGCTAGCTGTTAGAGCAGATCACGTGCGGTTTGAAGCGTGGGGATTACCCCAAACACATGTTGGAGGTGGAATATAGATCCCAACTAGTGGATTGGTATATTTTGGTTGCAGTGGCGGACGAAGAGGAAGGGGGCAGGGGCTCAAACCCCTTCCCCGAAATGTCTGAGTGCCTATAGTAAATGCATGGCTGGGGGCTTTCCGAGGTAGTGACGGATTGACGGGGAATCCAGTACAATTACAAGACAATCACTCGACCAATTTTTGTTTCATGGATAGGTTCATGTCATGTTTCGTATAAGGTGTTGACATCAGTTCGTAAAACTTAATCCCCGCCTCAATTTACCCGTCGCGCCTCTCAAACCCTTGCACGGAACGTGACGCTTCGGTCACTAGTTTAAACAGAATGTGGCACCTTGGTTCCAAGAACTTAGTGTATATAGGGGCATTCTTAGCCGAAAATCATGAAAACATCCTTGATTTGTCTGAAAAATGTACAATGAGCTCAATGTTTTTTTATTTAAAATGCTCTTATATGTTGAAAGATAAATCTCTGCCTGCGGATGACATCATGCTATGGCAACTACTACCATATCCAATAGGCTTCAAGGGCTTCAATTGGCTGATTACTCACCATGACGTCAGCGCTATCGTCACACAAACAGCTGACAACTCTGTCCGCCTGGCTGGGGTAGATTTGAGGTACATTTGAGGTAGGTTTTTAGCTTTTATTCATGGAAACTTTGAGTTTCAGGGGAATTCAACAAAAGACCAAAATATTTCAATTTGACACCACCATGTCTAGAAAAATCGAAACTTTGTCTCCGGGGAGTTTGCGAAACACGCCGGAGAATCAGCCCCTCGACCAACGGTACCGAGTTATAGCCCGAGGCATTTTCGGGAGGTCACGTGAGACTCATCTTGATGCTCATAACTCAACAACGCATCACCTGATTAACAAGTTTTGTATATCGTTGAACTCGTCTTGAATTATAGTTTATTTGAAAAAAAAATGTTAAAATTGAAAATTTGGACTTTTAATTTGTTTGACCTTTCCTTTTGACCTAGCTTGACCTTTCCCAGTTGAAATTGCCCTTTAGACACCCAAAATGTTTCTTCATAAAATATCTTCGATAGCAAAAATAAAAAATGCGTTCTGCTATAAGTTCCAAATATTTAGCACCAAGGTAGGTATGTACACGTTTTTTTACCATTGCGGTAGTACAGCCCTATGTTTAACGCCGCAAATATAGCGATTGCTTTGTAATCGGTCGCTGGAAATCAACCCATTGTCTTTACGAAATTTTAATCGTACAAGTATCCGAATTTATGACAATAACACGCGCCCACCCGAGGGGTGGGCAACCGGCCTCCTCAGGTCTCTACAGGTAGTAAAAAATACCCCCAGCGCCACCGTACTCCATCTACCTCTAACACAACATTTGGACTTCAAAAATAATTTAGGCCAACTGGGAGGTGTTAGGTACCGTAAATGCGAAGGCCAGCAGGCAACCAGTGGTGAGGAGGTGACCTGAGGTAGACGGTCGTCGTTATGCCTTGTGGGACTTCAACTTTGTTTCCTTGATTAACACTTTATCGTGGGAGTTGCTCGTTTGGGTGGTGGGGTCAGGGCTCCGTAAAAAGTCCCTTGATGACTCTAGTGAGACACCTACTCCTAAAACGCCTCCTTGCCGCCCCGGTAGCTCAGTTGGTAGAACGTTGGGCTCCGGCCCGCGGCTCAGAAGCATGCAATGGCAGTGTATGTCCAGGCTTGGGGTCGGTTCCGCTGAGACGCCCGGCGCTCAATAGCTTACCCGACGTACAGGTCGGCTGGCAACTGACTGGTGAAGGGGACCTGAGCGGGGCGGCCGTCCCTGTGCTGTGGGGACGTTAAACGTTGGCTTCTAAAATCAACCCTTCATTGTGGGAGTTGCTCGTTCGGAGGTGGGGTCGGGGTCTCCGTGACAAGTCCATTGATGACTTTAGTGAGACCCCGACTCCAACAATCGAACTGAAAACAACTGTACAAAATGTAAAAAACTGAACTGGCAACAACTTGGGCAATATTTATAAACAAAAAACTGCAGCCATTAAAAGTGATGAAAAGAGATTCCTGTTTCGAGGGAGACGAGGGCACATGAACTTATTAATAATGAACCTTTCAGCCTAAACGAAAATTTACAAAGATGTCGGACCTTATCAATAATGAAACAAGTATAACTTATCCCATGAGCACCACTAACTCACACAATTACATCGTTCCCGGAGATGGAAAAAGTATCGATGCAAGCTGATCCAGTTCAGCACAGCATATGTTTGAGAGGATTCATGCAATGTAAACAAACGTGCTGAAAGGCTTCATTCCCAAAAAGTAATTTGAATCTGCTCATATATTCGACAAAATGTCCTAAAATTGTAACACATTCTACTTGGTCGCTTGAATAGGTTGCCTCATGATATTTTTACAAGGTGATCATTTCATAGCTGACACGGATCCGAGAATCCCAGAAAATGACACAGTGCACTGGGAGTGATGCCCAAAACCAGTTTTAATCATTACGAATATGTTACATACAATCGTTTGGTCGTGTTGCCTTGAGGTTGCTCAAGGTCACAGTATTTTACGGGAACTAATGGAAACCTAAATTTGGGCATAATAGGTACAGAGAAGAGCAGTAGAAATAAAAGTTCAGCACCATTGGAACACTCTTGTTGAGCCCAAACGGATTATATATCTTATAATATTGCCTAGTCAAATGTCAAAATTAACCTGCTTGACCTAGGGCCAGGCTTAGGTCTGTATGGTAAAAGAATATTAATCAAACGCAGTGGCAAGTCAGACACGACAATGTAAAATACAACCCCATCGCAATTCTCGACAATTCTCATCTCGCAAGTTATCAAAATTTACCAATCGCCCCATGCATTTCTAATGGAAAGACAGACCTTGCCCTGCTCCCGGTTATCGATATAGAAATCCTGCACGAAAAATTATCTTGCTAGGCGATCTTACTATGTAATGCGATTCTAACCACGATAGGCTAAATTTGATATGATTTATGCACCTCCCAAAGTTTGAGGTTAGGTCTCTTGACCTGGGTTGGCGGTCTGACCTGGTATGACCCAGACCTAAAATTTTGCCAGAAACTGCAAAAATTTCGAGTTAGAGGTACATGAAGTACGGTGGCGCTGCGCGAAGGTGTTTTTACTACCTGTGGAAACCTGAGGAGGCCAGTTGCCCACCCTCGGTGGGCGTGTTAATTGTCATAAATTCGGATACTTGTACGATTAAAATTTCGTAAAGACAATGGAGTATGATTTCCAGCGACCGATTACAAAAGCAATCCTATATTTGCGGCGTTAAACATAAGGCTGTACTACCGCAATGGTAAAAACCGTGTACATACCTACCTTAGGTGCTAAATATTCGGAACTTATAGCAAGAACGCATTTTTTTATTTTGCTATCGAAAGATATTTTATGAAGAAACATTTTGAGGTGTCTAAAAGGGCAATTTCAACTGGGAAAAGGCAAGCTAGGCAAAAGAAAAGGTCAAACAAATTAAAAGTCCAAAATTTTCAAATTTTAACATTTTCTTTTTAAAATAAACTATAATTCAAGACAAGTTCAATGATATACAAAACTGTTAATCAGGTGATGCGTTGTTGAGTTAGAAGCATCAAAGATAGTCTACAACGTGACCTCCCGAAAGTGCCTCGGCTATAACTCGTCACCGTTGGTCGGAGGGCTGAGATTCCACAGGCGTGTTTCGGCCCAAAACACCCCACAAAGTTTCAGATTTTCAGACATGGTGGTGTCAAGCCTGGTCGATCGTCCTGAATGCCCTTCAAGACAAATTATATTTGGAATACCGGGTTTTCCGGTATCCTTTACAAATTAGCTATCTCAGTTAGAATCACGTTATGAAGGTACCACATTCCCTTTAATTGTAGTGCCGATACATATCAGGAGTAATTTTTCTCGCGAATCTCACATGCTATTTTTTCTCGCTCCAATCGGCTGATCTCTCTTTCATCTGTCGACCTTCCCGCAACATATCCTGCAATGTTGGAAGCTCTGAAACAAACGGGAAGCTCGGCCAATGGGCCAATCAGATCTTTGTCCCATAGTTCTCGCCTGAGTCGTCTGCTCCTATTCCTCTGCATTTTCGGTTTTAAATACAGATGCTTAAGAAGTCGAAAAAATGATTCTGTTCTCGCTTTTTTAGAACGACGGCACACAAGTAGCACCTTCCGTGTAGATACAGAAAAGAAAACACAGAGGTTGATTTGCGTTTCCGACGACCTGGTACGTTTTACAAACTGTCTCGACGCAAGATCACTTGATATTGCCTCCCCGTCTTTTCCCAGTGTTTGGGTGTGTCACAATCCAAACCAGCGAAAATGTAGTAGTGACTAATGCGTTGCGGGCGGTAACTTGTCTCGGCGCCAAGCTTTACTTTTCTCATCCCTGCAATTTGCGGATATCTTGCTAAGGTGTGCACTGAATATTAAGCTGTGAGCATCTGGTGACAACTTAGGCTGCCATATCTTCTGGTATAGTGGTCGTTGCTCCGGTGGTATGCCGTGGTAACTTATGCCAGCTTCCGGTATCTTAGCCTTGGTGAGTCTTCGTCGGTGAGTCTGGCACATGTCTAATACACAACAGAAAAGTGGTAGATCCAGGACCATATTTGGGGGAGGGGGGCTAACGGCTTGGGCCGCCCCCGTCAACTCCTCGGACAGCCTCCAGCTATGCATCTACTATAGGCACTCAGATATTTCGGGAGGGGGTTTGAGCCCCTGCCCCGCTCTTGCTTCCGCCACTGCAGCCGAAATATACCTATCCACTAGCTGGGATCTATTTTCACTTCTTGCATGTGTTTAGGGTGATTCCCACGCTTCAAAACGCTAATATGTTAATCTGTAATCTGTTCTAACAACCAGCCCGTAAACCACCGTAAGCTAGCACCAAATATTTCCAATGGAGACTGCAACGCCAAACGTTTCTCAAACATCCATGTAGGAATGCTTGATATTGCTCATGTTCCCGTGATCCGATTTCCAAAATTATTTCACTTCTGAGTTTCATATGGCCTAGCGCAAAAGAAAAAAACAATGTCAAGGAACGATCCAAATAATTTTGATCTTTTTTCACTCCACCCTAATGTACACTGCCCTGTTGTAAGCCTATGTAACATTCTTTGACCTCTGGTGACCTCGATATTGACCCGGCTTAAAAATAGTTATTAAATTTCTCTTCGTCTCGTCAGGAGATTTCGAATACCGTTCGTAAGTTTTCTTTAGCTTTTCCGGGAAATGAGATACGACCCAGCCAAGTAATTCTCGTTTATCAGGCCTCAACCGGCGAATTTTTGAACTCACTACTGGAAATGCTTTGGGTGGTAAAATGCGTCAAAAACAGTTCTGGACAGGAAGTTATATTGCATTTGCATATGCTGATCGTGAAATATATTTTCGGAATGTCACAGCTGTCTTCATGTTGTGTGCACCCCTGCAGGCCACGTGCCTTAGAGGTAAGAAAGTGCGGGCGAATGACAGGGGCGGACGCAGACCCGAGTTTTGGGAGTGGTCAAACCCAAGTATGCCTCTCCGGGGGGGTGGGAGCGGAGCGAAGATTTTTTTGCTCTACAGACCTAGTGTAAACACCTTTCTTCGAAAAAATTTTCCGGCGTTTGGGGGGGCCAAAAGATAGTTTGCCCCCCCTCCAGCGCTTTGGGGGGCAATGGCCGGAATGCCCCCCCCTGCGTCCGCCAATGGCGCATGACGTTGTCGCTACTTCGGGAAGTGTCCTCCCCTAAACATGCTTTAAAACTTCCTTGGAGAGCAAGGGAAGTTTGTTTCTGCGATTTTCCCCTGCAGAAGTTATTCAAGCTGCTATTCATATTTTTCTCTGCTGGTCAAATCCTTCAGCATACCAATACCTCGTTCTGAAACTTCATTTACCACTTTTAAGTACTTAATAAGGATGTGAACCATGATGCACTGTTTGTCTACACCACATTCCGCAGGTTCTTTTGCCACTCAGGGGTGATCTGTCGGGCTTACGAAGTCTAAGGTTGTCCAAGCATGACTCTAACACCAGATCAGCGAGCTGTGTGGTCTTATCCAGGAACACCGACGAGGCATTTTCTTTGAATCCTTGACTGGAGCGGATCATGCTGAGACGCTTTTCACATATTTCTTCGTTTTTGTCATTGCTGACAAAGTCGCTGCAGAGATTGAACGGCACAATTGGTGGATGAATGTTCCAACGACATGTGACGTCGGAGGACCCAGAGAGCAGACTTGGCTACTTGGTCGTCCACTTTCTTGTACCGGAAGAGGTCTTGATTAAAGTACATGTCGTTGCTGGGTGCATCAGCTGCCACTGGCGCACGAAGTCATGCGCAGACATACAAGAGAAGACGAAACTGCGTCATCCGGTGGAGCTTCCTTACCATGCCTTCGTTGTGCGTGAGCTGGTTTGCGAGCATAAAAATATTTATGAAGTACGGCACCAGCAGCTTATATGCTGGAACACTCGGAACATTGAAGGGGAAAGTTGTATTTTGAAATCATGTAAATCTTTTCAACGCCGTAGGGCCAATGGTTAAGATTTTGAATATGGGGGCATGATCTCCTGCCCTCCCCCTTTTCCTACGCCTATGACCTGCAAACAGAGAATTACTTTTTCGACTACTTTTGGCCACCCGTTATGCTTGATGAAAATCTACAGGATTCACGTATCTCATCCAACGTGGTGGCTCCACAGAGATAAGGTTCATAAAATCTGAATCTTCTTTCTGTCACAATGAGTGGCCAAAGTTAGTGATAAATTTATGAACAAACTCTTTGTGAGCTGCTAATGTGCGTGTCAATAATTCCTCCTGATTTCAATGCTCTCTTCGACAGGTAGGCTAACAAAATTAGGCAGCACATGGTATCAACATGGTATGCATTGTTCTACCAAGACGTTATGTGTCTGCAGGTGCTGCTCTTCGTGAAAATTTTTATGTTCGCAAACCAGTTCACGCACGACGAAGTCATGGTGAGGAAGCTCCACCGGACGGTGCAGTTTCGTCTTTTCTTGTATGTCTGCGCGTAACTTGTTTGCGCCAGTGGCAGCTGATGCACCCAGCAACGACATGCACTTTTATCAAGACCTCATCCGGCTCAAGGGTGTGGACGACCAAGTAGCCAAGCCTGCTCTGGGGGTTCTCCGACGTCACGTGTCGTAGGAACATTCAGCTACCTATTGTGTCGCGCAGTCTCTGCAGCGACTTTGTCAGTAATGCTTAAAGGAAAGAACTATGTGAAAAGCTTCTCAACATGATCTGCCCCAGTGGAGGATTCACAGAAGAGGTCTCGTCGGTATTCCTGGACAAGATCACACAGCCCGCTGTCCTGGTGCAAGAGTCGACTTGTACAACATTACAGTTCGTCAGCCCGACAGATCATCCCTGACTGGCAAAAGGATCTGTGGAATGGGGTGCAAACAAGCAGTGCAACATGGTTCACACTCTTATCAAGTATTTTAAAGTGGCAAATGATGTTGCAGAACTAAGTATTGGTATGCTGAAGGACTTGACCAGCAGATAAAAATATGAATAGCAGGTTGAATAATTTTGGCAGGTGGAAAATTGTCAAAAGTAAACTTCCCTAGCTCTCCAGGAAAGTTTTAAAGCATACCTATGAGAGTGCACTTACCGAAGTAGCAACAACGTTATGCACCCGCACTTTCTCACCACTAAGGCGCGTGACCTGCCGGGGTGCCCACTGTTTGAAGACAGCTATGATTCTCTAAGAATATAGTTCACGATCAGCATATGCAAGTGCAATATAACGTCCAGCCCGAAATTGTTTTTGACGCATTTTACCAACCAAACCATTTCACTTAGTGAGCTCAAGAATCCGCTGGTCGAGGCCTCATAAATGAGAATTGCCCTTTACACCATAGCTTAGGCTATGGTATAAAGGCCGAGCTAGCAGGGTCTCTGTAATTACAGAGACCGTGCTCCCTTGGTCTACAACATTCTATGAACTCCAGTATGACTGTATGAACATTTTGCAATAGCAGGCTTTAAAAAAAACCTGTTAGCAATCATCATGAACATTACAGCGTCAGCCGTATTGGTTCCTATTATAGCCATTTTTGACGAAAACTCGATATCTTCAGGTCCCAATGAAGCAGACCTAAATATTGTCCGATTTCGATAAAAATGGCACCGATCGACTCCACTTGGACCATAGAACTGGAAAAGTTGCGAAACCTGACAAAAAATCGATTAAAAAATAAAAATAACCTACTCTGGTCATACTGCAAATCATTTGAAGCCTTGGGTCATGCTCATTCTCAGAGTATCATAGTGATGATACTATGATAACAAATTTAACACCCGCACTGGAGGGGGGTCTGGCACTAACGCGCACTGGAGGGGGCCTGGTATGCCCCCTTAAGATCTCGAAAACTAAGAGGCATAGAAAAACTAAATTTGAGAAAAGGGTGGGGTTATGGTGATCTACATCATGACAAATTTTTATCGACCTAGGTCAATATCTTCAAGGTCAAACGAGGTCATAAAGGTCAAAACTTGGCCATGTTGGGCACCGACTGGTAAATGCCGCGATTATGCGGGAAAATGGCGGGAATCAGTTAAAGGTGGACCAGGGTCATATAGAGAAGGCCTCAAAGAGCCTTCCCTTCCATTTTGGGGTCAAGGTCATTCAAGGTCATTGACCTGTAAGGTCACAATATAGTATACTACTTATAATGTACACTTTGACTAACACTATAGCCACTGTTTGGCGGGAAATGAGGATTGACCTTTGCAAATGACCTTTGACCCTGCCCTTTTACCTTGACCTTGGTATTGGGGTACCTTATCGATGACGTCATAGCATAATGTACGTTAGACCGGGTAACGCCATTTGACCGGAACCACTGTGGTCAGTGACCTTGAAAGTGCAGATATTACCTTGACCTGTGACCTTTGACCTTGACCTTGACCTTCATGTGAGGTGACCTTGACATATAATCCCGGTTATATGGTGTTATGCCTTCACCACTCGGTCTCCAATGCAAGCTAACTGGTCCGGCCGCGCGATTACGGCGATCTCAAAATGCAGGTCTGACTTTAAAAGCCTATAAGTCCAAAAATATTCGACCGATTTAAAAAAACCTTCACCAATCTATGCGCTGTTAAATTCTGTTTAATGTGGCAAAGTACCGTGTTTCGGCTACGAGCGGTTCTCCGGCCACCTCGGAAAAACAGGTGGGGGGGCCTCCGAGCCCTCCCTCCTCCAGTGCGCGTGTTAAGACTATCTTTTTTGTAAATCCCGACTTAAAAGGCAGAACTGGCACGACTTACCTCTTAAGCGGTTTATTATTCTGTGTGATATTAATGAAATCCGAGTCTTGATAGGCTATCTAAAATGCCGGTATCACTCGGGCCTGTCGCTCACAATGCACAATCTTAAGTGGCAACATATCATGATTTCATAGAATCATGCTGTATCCTTACCCAGTGCTCATCCGAGCTGTTCTTGAAGTGCTTTACCGTTTCGCACTCGATAGCCCAGGATGGAAGACTGTTCCAGTCTACCGCGTCCCTGTAACCCAGGTGGTTCCGCCTAGCACGGGTATTTGCACGAGAATGGGCGACCTTGAACTGATGGCCCCGTGTATTCGTCACTTGCGGCTCCTTAAAGGGAATTTACCACTTTGTTGATATTCTCTAAATAATATTGTAACAAAAGAGGTTTGAAATCAGGAAACAACATTTGCTCAATTTCCATACGCTAAAAACAGAACTATCTTCTCTTTTCTAACAATATGTGACACCATCAAAATAACCCAAAATAACCAAAATTGTAACAACTTGGACAAAAAGCTACAGCAAAACACATTTGTACTTTCACAAAAGCTTTCTAGAATCATTCATAAGTGGTTCCCAAAAATTGAAGACAGGAAGAAAGGATGAGGAAGAAGTTGGGCACATAAATCGCGATTTTTAATTGCCTGCTATGTTTTGAACATTATATAGATTTATGATACTTGTAGTTTGTTCCTTATGAATATTATATTATATTAGACACTTTTCCCTCTGCTCAAAAAGTATAGTAACAAGTTTATGTATATGATTCTATCATTTTTGGTTCCATGCGAATTGTTTGGGGTGTGGGGGGGGCAACTGGGTAAAAAATCGTGAAAAAACACATGATTTTCGAAGAAAATTGGTGAATATGGGGTGATGGGACAAATGTAATTGATGCCCCCCCCGGGAGCTGCGAGTTGCCTTTATCTTTCTCGTATGCTTTGAAGTATTTCCCAGTCAGAATTGGTCTACAAAGTCTAACCTCACTACACCTGGATAAGGTATTTCTTTAGGAAGCTGTGGCAACAACATTTGCGTTATCATCTGAATTATACAGCAAAATAGAGGAAAAGCTGGAGAATAAGCTAGGCCAAATACTTCAGTCAGTGAAAGTAGGACAATCAGTGATTGCAGAGTCGTGATTGAGGGTGTAGGTACAGTTGACTTACAAGCCCATTTCCTTTCTGTCATGCCATAGGATTAACATATCAATTTATCTTCAAGGGGAATACTGATAGGTAGTCCCCTCACTGCCCCTCCCCGTGGCATATCACTGGTAGGGCTGGTACTATTAGTCCATCATTAATAATATTTTACATCACAATATCTATTATGAGAGGTTAGTGGTTTGTAATTATTTGACAGAGCATTAAATATTTTCCATGGGTAGATAGTCCTAATTTGTATGGCTGTATGTCCTCATCTCCTAGAACTTCAAACGGTACCAGTGAGAATAGGTTTAATAACCCACTTATCTTATGTATTCATATTACATAATATGCCTACCGAGAACAAGTTGCGATAACGGGGCGAAGGTGGAGCGGCTATTGAGCTGTATACCACGCTTTGTAGACTGGTTTTTAAATTTTAAAATTTTGACAAAAGTTGTAAAAATGAGAAAAAAGGATGCCAAGTACGGCGGCGCCTACGCGCCGCTGTCTTTATGCTATCCCCGAAAAACCCGAGGGGGTGGGTAACCACCCCCTGTCAATTTGCCTCTTAAAGCTTATTTATGAAACGAAATTCCGAAAGGGCCAATAACATGCCTGCTATGATGATTCTGCCCAGAAACTGCTAAGGCAAAAATGTTAACCTCATGCTTACTCATTTTAGTTATTAAGTTTGCAATGAAACTTTACTTTTGTATACCATACCTACTAAAATATTTTAAGTTTAGGATTTTTTGTTCCAAATTGCATAAACAACACGGGAAAGCAGACGGAGCAGCTTACTTCCAGCTATTTTATGAGAAAAAAGGTGCACAACGCGCATGATTATCAGGGCATTTAAACGCCTAAAATCAATACTGATTGATTCATGCTGCCAAATGTCACCCTGGCAAGAAAGTGTGTTTGGCGGTTTGTACGAGCTGTAATGTCAGCTGCAGTCAAACGAAGAGGGGCGAGAATGTTGAACAATCCTCCCCGCTCGTGAGGTATGTAAATCACTTCATCCCGAGAACTTCAAAGGGAGCTTCGCCGGAGACCCTAGCGGACTACTTTGGAAAGCCCTCTGTGGTGCAACTCTCAGTAGTGGTGTTAAACTTTTTCACAGCTCTTTTCAGTTCCAGTTATTTTCATCTTCTGATGACAATATTAGGTTTAACATAGCTGAACATTTTTCTCCCTGTCTGTACACATGAAATAGCACACGTCTTGGAATTGTTTGTGCCTCGTGCCAATCCATAGAGAATCTTTTTTACTAAACGGACTGTACAGAATTACAAAATCTGCAGTCCATTTACCCCATTCCAGGCCACCTCCGCTCACTCCTCCGTGTGGATGTGGAGCAGGCCGGCGATTCTCTGTAATGTGGCGGGTACCTCCACCCTACACCCGGTTGCGCGGTGTCGCCCTCCTGCTGCAAGTCCCGTCAACCGGCGCTTTCCACTCTAGCCACCTCGCGAGCTGCGCAGGCCGCCCTGATAAGGCCAAGGTCAGCCAATGTCAGCCCTAAGTGGCATCACTGATTAGGTATCCAGACAATTAAGCTTACCCTCTTCATTGCGGAAAACGCGTAGCGGACGTGTTTTAGTACAAAAATTCGGCCTTTGTGTGGCAATTTCTATATGGATGCAGTAGACACATGCATACGACTGTATCATGCCAGATTGATCTTTCTGCGCACATGCCCGTGTTGGAGTTGAATTGAACTGACTCCAGTCATCATGGATGCACGTCAAACGGCTTGATTCGGGACTTTCCTGGAGCCAGTGGTTTAAGATTGTTTGAGATTCACAGGCATCTGCCCCTGACCTTCGTCCCTGGCCTTGCCTCCTTTTACTAAGCTTGGATGCTACGTAAGTGGCGAACCACACGATCTCTCAGCTCATTGTTAATCCACTCTGTTTGTGATAGGTGACCTTTGCTTGTCGGTTTTTTTGGCGCGAATTTTAATGCACCAGACATCATGCCTGGATGTACAGCTATCCCTGTTGTGAAATTCGTCCGACGTGACAGTCCATCTCTGCTGAGCCTTTCTCGGGACAATCAGATCGGGAAAACACTGATGATCTGGATAGGTTCGTGTGACGCATCTCTTTTTTATCCCAAGTGATCGATTTCCGCGTACTATTACAAGCCGTTCTGATGTCCAATGGGTCGGGAATGAGAAGCAGAGGGGTGCACAAACTGCGCATTACCCAGAACACTACAACCACCTAATGCACCCACTGATTAATGTGCGCCAAATCGCCGGCTGTGTTTCAGTCTTAGCCGCGCTCATCCGGGCTTCCCCAGCCGGTCTTGTTTTGCTGGCGCAGTGTGGGGATCACGACCCCCGCGGCGCGATGCATTCTGGGAGCAGACCGATAGAGGGCGGAGGTGAGCGCGGGTCACTGGCACCCCGCTGGGGTGGAGACCATCCCGGATACGCACTTGCTATATGGAGCTTCTCATCGGTCACGACCTGCCGCCAGACATCACTTCTTCCGCTGAGGCTGGGTTTTCTGAGGCTGGGGCTGAGCGGCGTCTTAGGATGAAGAGGAGGAGTAGAGCACTGATGGAGATGTACACACCTGTACATGCAGGCGTAGAAAACATTGATATCTGGGAGGTGGGAATCCGGTAATCGGCGGAGCAGAGAAGAGGAAGTGGCATTAACCAGGTTGCGAATAGGCCACACCTATGCAAAGGACGCTCATTTAAAGGGAATGTGGCACCTTCACTGCGTGATTTTAATTGAGATAGCCAAGTTGTAAAGAAAGTCGGAAAACCCGGTACTCAATATACCATTTGTCTTGGAACTCGAGATTTCCGTAGAAAAAAGCTAAAACCTGCCTGAAATGAACCCCTCATTCATGTACTCGTAGCAGCAGGGCACAGTTATCATGGCTGTTGGTGTGACGACATATTCTGACGTCACAGTGAGTATCAGCCAATCGAAACCCTTGAAGCGTATTGAATATGGTAGTGGTTGTCAGATCATGACATCATCCAGAGGCAGATGTTTACTTCTTTCCCTAGAGGAGCATTTAAAAATCCAAATATTAAGCCTTTTGTACATTTTTTTCGAGAAATCATGGACGCTTCCATGATTTTCGGCTAAAAGTACCCCTAATTACACTAAATTCCAGGATTCGACCAATGTGCCACATTCACTTTAATATGTCTGGCTCCGACTCAAATATCTGCGCTCACTGTGAAAACCGACTGACCATCGAACCTGCACTCGATGCTGACGCCGGTTGTGACAGATTCGTAGAATCCACACTGGGTTCTTCCCACCAGCACCGATGACTTATTTACTCGGTGAAAGTGAAACTGTAGACATTCACAGTGTCCTACAGCTTTGAAAATATATCAAGTTCCAGATCATGTATAGCCCACTCCAAACCAGTCTTACCTAAAAACATAGGTAAATGAAATATTATTTTGTATTTTTATTCTTATCTACATTATTATGTATATTAGTATTATTATGTATATTAGTATTATTATTTGTATTATTGTGTAATTAAAAATATCGTTATATTTGTAACTAGTTGCATGTAGATAAGTTTTACAACCCCAGTAGATACTTTTAGTCGTTACATAACCAGTGTTTCCCTCGAACTGATCTAATCCGATAGCGATGGGCCATATAGCCTCAGCTGCTGACGTGCCTTAAAACCCCAATCATCATCAACATTGATATCTGATGGCCTTTCCCTACATTTTTAATTGCTGTCTTGTCTCGTTATTTAAATTTGTAAGAATATACATACAGCATGTAATATAATATGATATACAGAATGTACATGATCCCGTACCTAAATGTTCCTGCGTCTGTTTCACGTCTCAGCATGTGCCTTCGGAGGAGCTCAAGCCTAGCCCTTGCAACATGGAGGCTGGTGTTTTGAACATCCTCTCGGTTTTTCCGACGCAGTTAAAACCCAAACGGCGGCATGAAGCACTTCTGTACTTGGTGCACGTTATTTTTGTCATTTTGTTCAACTTTTCTAAGAAACATAATTGCTGCGTCTTATCGGGTCAGGTTGCCAGACGAGGTCAAATAATCTCACTTCCAAAAATGTATGATTGGCACGAATGAGAATGGTTAAATGTATTTATCTGATATTCTTATCAAGAAATAGACCCACCGGGTGCCACAAGTTTTGGTAACTGGATTCATAGCGATGGGCCTAGGGCCCAGTATCAGTCATGATCGTTTCACCGGAAATGCATGGGTAGATGAAAAATTAGCGAAAAATAGCCCTGTGTCTGTAGATTAGGTTTAGAATGATGTTTTCTTCTCAACTCGTGGTAATAAACGTCACTATTGAGGATCAAGTTGAAATTATCGACCAGACTCGGGTTGACCCGATAACCCGTGTGCTCTTTTCGCATACGCGATCGCCTGGGGGCCCGGCTGGACCCTACGATCTGGGAAACCGGATGTGATACTGAACAAATTTAAACGGCGCGGAAAGCGCTTTTCCGTTTTCTACGCTGGAGCCGAGTTTGAACCATGTCCGTTGACAGGTGACGTCACAGAGGGCCAAAACGGGTCATATTTGGTCCCATTTAGAAAATCCCTCATGACTCTGGAACCATGAGACCTAGAAAAAAGACATCAATGTGTTTGTGTTGACCCAACGATTCAAATGATATACAGCTTGACCATGACCTTGCATGGCCATTGCACTAATACTGAATTCAAGACTACCTATATCTTGCTTCGTTCAAAAGTTATAGACACGGAACAATGTTGAAAGCCGAGACATTTGGTGACCATAGTATTGACCTGACCTTGTTTCAGGAGCTTTCAAATGCAATGGCGGATCCAGCCGGTCGGTTTGGGAGGGGCAAAAAGTCGAAAAGCAAAAAAACGTGACGCATTGAAAAATTGCGCTACAATATGACTTGCCACCAGACTTGTATTTGAGCAAAAAGAAAAAAAACGTCACGGGCTGAAGATATGGGCTTGTCAAGGTACTTTTTCCTATCCAGGGCCACATATTTACACTGAACTTAACTGGTTGTGTTTGAAGTTTAGTTAAAGCACCAAAATCTTGCTTATAAACTAAACAAGAGTCGGGGGAGGGGAAGGAGGTCAATCGCTTTGGGGGGGCAAAAACATAGTTTTGCCTCGAGCTTTTCCGTTTGGGGGAAATGCTTTTCCCCTCTTGGATCCGCCACTGTTCGAATGATATTAAAAACTTTTTCTTGCTCTTCTAAAATCCAAGTTAACCCTCGCCTCATCGGGGGCCATCGATGCCCCCACTAAGGTTTTTTTCCGGGATAGCAGAAGAACGAAGAGACGCAGCACCGCGGTTGAGGGCTCTGTTTCTCACCCCGTCATTTTCCCCACCATCTCGTAATTTTTTTACCTCGGTTCACCCAAGGTCAGGTCACCAGGCGAGGTCAACCAAGGTCACCTCACTTCAAATTTTGAGCTCTATAGGAGCTACATTTCTAAGTCGATTGATTTGAAACATCCTACACTGTATGACCCCTCCAGGATCTACAAGATGTATATTGGGGATTTTTTCGATTTCGTGACCTGAGGTCAGGTCACGAGGTGAGCTCTCCCATTGGAAAAGCATGGGGAAAAGCTGTCTTATGATCTAAAAGCCACAAAAACGATTGAAAATGCTCAGTGTGCTCAGAGAAGCGTTCTTGTACACCCTTTCACGAATCCCATGGGTCATATTTGCCCTTTGACTTCTCCGAGGTCATCCAAGGTCGCCAGGGGTCAAAAACAGTATTTTGACAATAACTGTTGACCTAATTACGCTAGAGCCTCATCAAACATCATAGTGTATGCCTCGTCACTGACGGCTTTCATTTGATATCATTGGGCGCTCTCTCGCCTGGGCGCCTCCCGCCGCCCGCCGCGGCGGCCGCTCTGCGGCCTCTGCGGTGATGACCTCATGTCGTCGAGAGTCTCATGTCGTCGGTCGCCGTGCTCGGGCGGGGTATTGTCGCCTGTTGTGGCGCCGTGGCGTCCTTCTCTGCGACCGGGTTTCGGCCCGGCGGTCGTGTGCGCTGTATTTTTCCGCTGTTTTGTACTGTTACTTATGCCTTATATAATACTGCTTAGCGTAATCATGCCGGCCCGCGTTGGGATTTTAGGGTGCGCACCCATTGTACTGTTCGTTTTTACCGTTGTAGTGTTTTGTTCGTGTGTATTGTTGCAAATACATGTATGGATGGATATACGACAAGGTCACTTTCTGACCTTTGATGACCTCAGCTCATGTTAGTTCACGAGGTAAACTCTGGAGGTCAAACCACTGGCGAGAGATCATTACGATCCAAATAGCGGAAAAAGCTCCGGCATTTTCCTATCAAATGTACTTTACCAGATCTCAATAGCTCTAATGGCATACGAGTTATACCCAGTTTTCTTAAAAGGAGTGTCCCACTTTTATAATGGGTTTTGAACTGAGATAGCAGTTTTGTAGAGCGTGTTGAGACACCACTATCTGCATATGTAGTCTCCTCCAAGGTCTCGGTATAAAATTTATGTCAGCTTTAAAGTTCAAAGTAAAGATGGCCTATTGATATATTTCAAACTCTGAAGGAATACCTTCCATATGGTTGCAGTAATATGATTGATCGTAAGCCCTACGCATTGCCCACTTGCTGCTATGAGTGAACCACCATGGAACTGCCTGTCGACCAGGAGGTTAGACAAAAAGTTGTCCAGTTCAGAGCGTTATTGGGCCAAAATTAGTCCAATAACGGCAAAACACATCATATCCTTCCCCGTACTTGTCCAAACAAGTTACAAATGTTTTTGTCAAAATCCAAACTCTGAAATTGTCTCCTTACATCAGACACATGCATAATATTTCCACCACTGCATAATTTGGCCGCTGTAGTGACATCTGACGTTCAGTTCTTGCACCAGTGCTTCTTGTACTGCATGCTATTTTCGCTGTGCGGAAATGCTGTGAATGGAGTTTATAACGAGTCTATGATCAACGTTTGGGATTTCACCGATTATCAACAGTGTTAATTTGATGACGTCACATGTTGTTAGAAAAGAGGACATACTTCTGTTTTTAGCGCATGGACAAAAAATATGTTTACTGGTTTTCAGACCTCTCCTTTTCTTAAAATGTTCTTTTTAGGATTTTCACAAAGTGGTGCACTCCCTTTACTTAATCATTGAATATTTTAGTGGAAATAGCCTATCGTGACCTAACTTGACCTCTGGAGGCCAAACCATTGACCTGAGCGCTTATACATCCCAAGTAATTTCTTACTGAATTCACGGGAGCTTTCTAATTCACTTTGCAGATTTGCGCTAAACCCCATTTTCGGAGTTAGAGGGGGCCATCGATGGCCCCCCGTCGGGCGAAGGTGGCGCCGGACCCCGGTGGGGCGCGGGTTAAACTTGGGTTTTGTCAGCCTCATCTTAGAAGAACAGAATCGCTTTACGTGGGTTTGGGCATGATGCCATAACTACTTGACCTGACCTGACCTGATGTCATTTTTTGGTCATAAGTTGTCGAATTGATCACCCTATAGGCTGCAAAGCGGCGCGCGTCTGATTTGAATAGGCTCAGAATCATTTGCAAGAAAACCGAGGGACATCCGACTGAACCCCATGCGAGGTGATGTGCTATTAACCTCGCAAGGAATGAGAATACGAGATTTCTTTTTATCCCATTGTATTCGTGTTCCCGTAGCCAGCCGAGATTTAGTGGGCATGATGAACGTATCAGCTAGATGGGAACATCGACTTGACGTTGGGTCAGGTCTTGCTAACATGTTCACTTAATATGCTTACATTATATGCTATGCGATTCACCACAACGAAATTAATGTAATAATCTCATCTAGCTTCTTTATATTTTCTTAATCTGATGAAGAGAGGTTCTAGCTATGGGTGGTGGAGCGGTGGGGGGATGGGGGAGCGGGACATCGTGCCCGCTCTTAAATAATAAACTTAGCACTAACTCAATGGCATTGGCGCTCAATGGAAATTGGTGCTGAATTGATACCACTCCCTAGATGAAAGCTGCCTCCTCTAAAACCGACGCCTCTGATTTCTGTTTTTTTCGCACAAAGAAATCACCAAACGGACGGAAAACGAACATTTTCTGTGATGACTTTCAGACCATGCGCGGGGGAGAGTTGGGTGGAGGCGCCCGGTTAAAGTCAACCTGGGATGGGTTACACGGTATGGGGTATGAAATGGGACGGCAGGGACAACATTTTTAAGGTGGCATTTGAGACGGGACGGATTTGTTTTCTGGAAATATGACAAGAAAAACAGCGGGACTGAATTGTTTGGATGATCAACAACGAAATTGAGCCGAACTATATTAATCAGGGCTGGAGATATCTTCTCGATCCAAGGGGTCCTTACGCTCTCCCGCCAGGATCTTCACTCATGATATTAATAATACAATGATGTCCCATGCTGACTTCTAGCGGCAGGGGATCACAGGCAGTGACTACCCAGATATAAATCCGCATATTTTAACAGTATCAATCTCGATTACTCAGCAGGCTTTCAGTGTACAGTGCATGGATATTAACACGCGCACTGGAGGGGGGCCTCGGAGCCCCCCCCACCTGTTTTTCCGAGGTGGCCAGAGAACCGCTTGTAGCCGAAAAACGAAATGTGGTCACATTTAACAGAATTTAATAGCGCGTCGATTGGTGAAGACTTTTTGAAAATCGTCCGAAATTTTTGGACTTATAGGCTTTCAAAGTCAGACCTGCATTTTGAGATCGCCGTAAACGCGCGGTCGGACCAGTTAGCTTGCATTGAAGACCGAGTGGGGACGTCATAACGTCATATAAGCGAGACTATATGTCAAGGTCACTTCACATGAAAGTCAAGGTCAAGGTCAAGGTCACAGGTCAAGGTCATATCTACACTTTCAAGGTCACTGACTACTGTGCGCCTGGCCAAATGGCGTTACCCCGCCTGACATATATTATGCTACGACGTCATCGGTAGGGTACCCCAATACAAAGGTCAAGGTCAAAGGTCAAGGTCAAAGGTCATTGGGAAAGGTCAATCCTCATTTCCCGCCAAACAGTGGCTACAGTGTTAGTCAAAGTGTAAATAATAAGTAGTATACCATATGGTGACCTTAAAGGTCAATGAGCTTGAATGACCTTGACCCAAAAGTTGTGGGGAAGCCTCTTTGAGACCTCTTCTCTATGAACCTTGTCCGCCTTTAGCTTATTCCCGCCATTTTCCTGCATAATCACAGTATTTACCAATCGATCCCAGCATGGCCAATATTTGACCTTTACGACCTCGTTTGACCTTGAAGATATTGACCTAGGTCAATGAAAATCGGTCATCATGTATATCACCATAGCTCCCACCCACCTACCAAGTGGCGTTTTTCTAACCCTCTTAGTTTCCGAGATCTTAGGGGGGCCTAGCAGGCCCCCTCCAGTGCGCGTTAGTGCCAGACCCCCCTCCAGTGCGGGTGTTAAAGAAAGTATAGTTATTTCAAGAGCTTGCCGTCATCATCTTTTTCTGACTCACTAATGGCCAGCAGTCACCTATTGCTGACAGGTCGGCACTGCTGTTAAAGATGGCGCTTACATTCGGCGTCAGCGCCACCTGTACCGAATATCTGCTAGGAGGGCGCTACAGTCGCACATTCCTCGTCCTCATTTACGTACCCAGCGGCTGCGCGTTTGGGAGGGGAGTGTGGGTGCTTAGCCGCAGAAAGTGTTCGCAGACTGCAGAACGTGTCTTCAAGAAGGAACGAACAATGAGGGAGAGGGCAGAAGACGGCAGCAGAGAGCTGGGAAATGGGACTGGTTGAATTTCAGGGTACGTTCTGCAGAATGACGCTGACGCCGTCAAGTTGTCGAAGGCCCGTGAGCTTCTATTTGCTTGCCTTGTAGGAAAATTCAGTTATATGCAGTATGAGGAGGAAAGTAGTGCCGCGAGTGTTGCCATGCATTGCTATACTTGGGAGAGGGGGAGTGGGAACTGAGGGTGCGAAGCACAAGCGTGGCTGTTGTTTTGGAGGGCACTATTGAGGCAGTTCACCTACAAAAAATTGGAAACATTTGCCTGAGTTATCGGTAGGCGGGAGAGAAAGTCAACAACGGGATGGAGTGCCACAGTGGTGCGAGGATGCCCCCCCCTCTTATTAACCAGTGGAGGGAGAGCCTCTGGTTCACCAGTGGAGGGACAGCCTCTGGTTCACTAGTGGAGGGAAAGCCTCTGGTTCACCAGTGGAGGGATAGCCTCTGACTAACCAGTGAAGGGACAGCCTCTGATTAACCAGTGGAGGGACAGCCTCAGATTAACCAGATCTGAAGGGACAGCCACGACTTTCGCGCGGGGGAGGCTGACTTTGGAGGTGGTGGACGTTATTTCGTAACAACACGACCTACCAGGGGGCGGGTAGTACTTCCGTTCTGTTGGGGGGGGTGACGATGTCGTTTCAGGAGGCGCCCCAAGCTCGATCGGCGGAGGTTGGACCTGCGCCTCTTTGCCGCTGGATCCGCCGAAGGTAAGGCCATTAACCTGCACCACAGGAGCCGACCATTGTGCTGGGACCTCAGTGCTGGAGGATGTGCCCCTTCCTGACGGCTGTCCTACCTTGGTGGTAGGTAGAGATGATGAGGGTGGAGGAGCACACATAAACTGCCGTGTTTTGTTTTCCTGAGCCTCTGTAGAGTGTAGACGTGACTCTTGAGCGATGTGTAGACTTTGAAGCGAGCAAGTGTACTGGGAAACACGCCTCCAGTCGTTTGTACCCATCAGTGCCATCCCACAGTACAAATGTCAACCAGTCTGCAAGCTTTGTATTGTATAACAACGAACAATGGTGGCCGTCCTAATTGTGATCTGATTCTCGGCATAAGACTATAAGAATTGGCGCCATCATACCTGTCCGAGGTAAAGTCTGCGACGCCTAGGACAGAGAGTCTGCGGGGCAGGCATGACTAAACAGACTATGCTCGAATCGAGTTCCGCCGGCACGTATTGCATCAGCGCCTAGAAGCTTGCACGGGGTTTGCGTGGTGGCCGTAGCCCACAACGCTGAGCACAGTGGGCATTTACGCGACTGAGCTTCGGGTACAGAGCGCCCGAGGCATGTTATCCAGCTAAGGAGGAGTGTGCCTGTCATGGGAGGAGAGGGTCGGCGCCTAAGGCTGAGTGGGTTCACCAGGTCATGATTGCCGGAGGGGTGGCAGGATATAATCAGGCGACGACGATCAGTACATCATTTAAAACCGCTCTGTGGATTCGCGAATGCCTTTAGCCCTCCAGTCAGCTCATTCGCAGACTCCACTGTGTAGGATTTTAGAAGTATCCTTCCAATCATATGATGTCAAACAGTCCACAATAGAGGAGTTTGAGAGCCACGTCCCTGATCATCGTCATTGGGGCTTGAGGGCGTCCCAGTGACGATGACGATGACATTGGATGAGACGTGGAGTTCTCAAACCTGCTAGACTGGACGGCTCGATACCCTAGGTCAGGAGCGATAATTCTGCAGTTGACTAAACGGGCCGAGCAACTACACAGGCCACTGTAGGGTATACTGACCGAGCACTCACACAGACCAAACAGCCACACGGACCACTGTATACAGGCCAAGCAGCCACAGAGAACACTGCATTCAGATCAATCAGGCACACAGGGCTGGAAAGTTCCTGCTCCCTGAAAACTTCATTCGCTCTCATCGAAATTCCTCTGATTGTCGCACATTTGTGGACGGATTGTTAATTCCTGTGAATAACAGGTGGAAGGGGACGATACAAATATAAGCACTTACAACAATATAACCATTTTGTGATCAACAATCCTCGAGAACATATAAATTGTGGATTAACCCTCGCACGTACAGGGGGGGGTTGCAACCCCTCGAATGTTTTTTTCCAGAATTGAAAAGGAGCTTTTTAAGTTAGGGTCTTGAAAGTTTGTATTGCCTTTGGGGCATTCATTTTGCATGTTTTGCACAAAAATTTGTTCCTACCTTTCAAGGTCATTGAGCTATGACCTCTATAGTGGTAGCATGTTGAGGTCATTGGGGCGCCTGTAGCCGTTTTCACGTGAATGCTTCAGACTCTCATCGTTCTTTTGCAGAATTTGTTCATGAACTGGCCCAGAATATTTTCTTCCAACCTTCAAGGATCACTTTTATCAGTTTAGACCTTTCATGACCTTGCTTGACCTTCAATGACCTTGAGTTTACCTTGCGTGATCTCAGTGATAACTGCGCCGAATAACGATGACAGATGCGTGTTTCGATTCGGTATTTCTAAATGAGATGAACACCGAATTATTTGACTTGCGTACGATACGGACTTGACCTATTTCGACGTGTGACCTTATTTGACCTTGAAAGGGGTGTAAACAATAACAGATGAAGAGGCAAGCACTTAACGGGCGTAAATGATGCAGAATGGCTTATAAATAGTCAATTTGAATAATATGGCCACCAAACTAGTTGGTTTGCATATTCTATGGACTTGACTTTTTCGAAATTTGACCGTATTTGACCTTGGAGGGGTGTAAGCAATAACAGATGATGAAGCAGGCACTTGGCGTAAATGACGCATAATTTCTTATGAATAGTCAATTTGCAGCATGAGACCCTGAACAAGACGTTTTTCCTCCAATACAGACTTGACCTTTTTCGACCTTTGACCTAATTTGACCTTGAAGGGGCTTTAAACAGCCACATATGATTAGACAAGCGCTAAATTTGCGTAAATGATGCAGAATGGCTTATGAATAGTCCATTTAAATGATGTGGACACTGAACTTGTTGACTTGCTTCCAATATGAACTTGAACCTTTTTACCTACTCATTGAGTTCAAGCAGGTCATTGACCTGACCTGGAAGTTTGCCTGATGACCTGAGATTCTGATGAAAGAAGCCTTTGACGTTGTTTAAAGTGCTGAATTTGAATTCAGCGTCCAAAATTACCCCTCTGAAACTGAAAATTAAACATATTGGGCAATTTCTAGTTTTACCGCTCAGTGGCCTTTGGCATTTGACCTCACCTCCTGCATTACCTAGATAGGTCACATAGGTGTATAACGTATGAATCGACGCGTGAATGTCACTTTATCAATTTAATGACTATACAAGTGTGATTTGGTACCAAAATTCCGGTCAATAGCAGCCAAAACAGCAAAATGGGCCGCAGCAGGGCGAAAATCAGGTCATTTACCTGACCTGGAAGGTGACCTTATGAATAAAGGTCATCAAAATTGGTGTCAATCGCGAGTACTCGTGACGACCAACACGCTAATTTTTACCGCGGGGCTCTATGTCTTAACGGGGCCAATCGCAACACCCCCCCCCTGTACGGGTGAAGGTGGCGAAAACCCGAGTACGTGCGAGGGTTAAGGCACCATTGCATACTAACGACATGTGAACCGAAGTTTCTGGTCAGCATCGTGGTAATTTGTTTTGATGAAAAATTGATAACATATTTGACTACGATAAGCATATAGTTACAAGATTGCTGGATATGCATATCGTTAACCACAAAGAAAATTAGATTGCCGACGAAAACCTACGGTTCAAGGAGAGAGTGAAATCTAACACAGGAATTCCTGCAGATCCTACTCAAAGCAAGAGCTAGCAACGAATTTCCGGCGAAATGTTCAGCATGCCCCTATTCAAAGTGGACATGCAATTTACGAGGGGGCCATCAGAAATAGCAGTCCCCGAAACAAGCTTATTTCAAGGCATTGGAGTGCAGTTGATGGTAATTATTTCCTCGAAATATCAGATCTCAAGAATAACACTCCAGTCATTCAAAGTTACCTATGTTTCGGAGGAATGATGAACTTACAGCTTCTCAAATGTTGCAAACATACTTAACTTACTCGGTTGTTTAAAATGTTAGTGTTATCAGCCGATCCATCGCAAAAATATCGGTTACGAGAATACTTTTGAGGTTTGGATCGTTCTTTGCACTTTTATTGTTGGATTTGAACCGAGATAGCAGTTTCGTGGAGCATGCTGAAACCCCTCTTTTTATATAATTTGTCCCAAAAACCTTTGAAATCCATAAAAATGATGTTGGCGAGCCAGTCATTATCACTAAAACTTAACAGTTTCAGGGAAATGAATAGATAACCAAGTGAAAGTAAGTGAAATCCGCTCCAATGTCGTGCTTTGGCTAGTCTTTTCAAGAGACGCTGGTTTTACGTAGGTGCTGAATTTGTGGATAATCTGGATAAAAACCGGGGATCATGCGAGACTGCGTTCTGTATTAAAGTCCCATTTAAACCTCACGCCCCTGACAATCGGCACAAAGTTCTTTCCACCCGAACAAAAATATGCTCCACACTGCAGACCCAATCTTCTGTTCTATATGGCCAGGTTTCCTTTTCATCTCACACGAATGTATATGATCCAATATTTCCGCTCAATGTTTTTCCACAATGTCGAAGGCGAAATAATCCTTGCAGCTGTTTCCCCGATACAATTACTCTGCGGTCGTCGCCGCGTGTGATGTACGGTCTCTGACACTTTCATCTCGCCGCCGCATCGAACGGAGTTCAAAGCTGCACTCCTGTAGCCGAATATCAGAGACTGTGCGGCGGTCGCGGATAATTTGATGAGTATTCCTCCACTTACCGCGGATTAACGGAAATGGAAGAACATATGTTTTCATTATGTTCAGTAGTATGAAGAAATCACTGATTAAACACAAGTTGGGATAACACTTTTACGGGTGTTCATTGGCAGCAGATATTTGAATCGTTTTTAGAAGAGGTTGCAAATGACACGGGCTAATCCTGTCACAGTCCACGGCAAAGGCAAAACTCTGCTACATTCCCTCTAGATATGCGGCCTCGGACAGATTAAGCATTTGGAAGTCGAGCATATACCAAAGAGCTACCCAATGCTAATTTACCACGAAAATTATTTTTATTGGTTTGAAAATGCTACGTAATAAAAAGCCAAGATACTTTTACTTAAAGGTACGCTCAAGGGGGATTCCTTCATTTCTGAGTGACGTCACATAGGCGTAAAGGAATTCCTTCACCTTTGGGCCGTGTGTCAAACTGCTGCTAGCGGTGCTGTTCGCCTACGAATTTGTGAGAATACATGGTAATCAAGTTTATCCAAAATTCAACAAATGAGCATTTTACCCTCGAGTCTGGACGTCTTCTCGCAAAATTTGGGCAATTTATAATTTAACTCTCGCATCTTATTTCCTATGCGGTGTGACGTCACACTCGGTGATCTGCGCTTGCTGTCGAACGGGGGCTGCTAAACAGCGAAGAAAAACTATAACCACTTTGGTGCAGGTTGTATCCCATGCTGGATTTTATCCTATTTGCTGTGGTCAGAGAATGAATCGGCAATGAGAGGACGCTCTTCAACGTATTACAGGATATTTTTTTAAAATTTCACTTGACCTTTCCATATCCCACGTAACCATTTCCTGTCATTGAACACCGTCAGTAATACTGTTGCGCCGGTCCACTTGGGGACAGAAGGCCCCTCACACATTAGGTTTCTGGACAGCTTTACATATTTGAATGAAAAGAAAATGAAAGAAACGTGATGTAGGAGCATGCTTCGCTCGACGGGTGCCTACTCACTATCACCTGACAGTTCAGATCAATATCCGGTATCACTTGCATCGTGTGCGCTTCAGTTTCAGTCTGCATACGGACGATCGACGCAGGCTGCCTCTGTCGAAGAACCATGCCGGGAACCATCGACGCCTCGCCGCGCGTACCGACAGCGCCGCCCGCCCGCTGCTGTGACAAACTCTCAGGACCCGAGGCCAAGACCGACTGGGGCCTACTCCACAGAGGAACCAAGCCGAGTATTAGCGGTGAATCAGACTGGGATCACTATGCAGAGACACAGACACAGCTAGCGCACTTGGGCTTCGGGCTTGGTCCACCGAGCACTCAGCCACGTCCACGGACAACTAAGCCGAATCAACTGACTGCTGCCGCTGCGGGGCGACGGCGTCCTCAGTGGGTGAGGGCGACTGACTGTCCGAGCTGTGTGGTGTGTGCAGCGGTCGCATTCTTCGTGCCGATTCCTCCGAGTGGGAGTGCTTCAGGGTGGCACGTGCCAGTTCGGACACCTTGCCGTGGGTGGATGACGATGGCGCCTCCGGGTCGGCGGTGCGCGGCGCTCCTGTGTCCGGACGCGGCACGTCCATGCTCACCAGCTCCAGCAGAGTCTCCATGAACTCAGTCAGCTTCTGCAGCGTGCCCTCCCGCATCTTGGCGTAGCCCTTACCTGTCGGAGTGAACACATGGTCGTATTGCTCCTGTTTTTTCACGTATCTTTTGTATCTATCAACATTGAAGTTGTTCATGAATGCGCCAATTAGTGTTTTTGCCCTATCCTTTTCTCATGACGCAAGTTGTCACAAGAAAGTTGAGGACTTTTAATTCGTTTGCTTTTCCAGTGTGTCCAGCATATCGGATGCTGACAGAAACACTTGGTAAATGAAACAGTCGTTGTTAGACCCTCGTCCCACCAGTTACCCGAGGCACCTTTGCTTAAAGGTACGCTCAAGAGACATTCCTTCACGCCCTAGTGACGTCACACAGGCGTGAAGGAGTTCTTTCACCCTTGGACCGTGTGTCAAACTGTTGGTAATGGCGCTCGCTTACGAATTTGTGAGAATACACGGGAATCAAGTTTATCCCAAATTCATTGAATAAACATTTTATACCCGAGTCTATGGGCATTTTTGCAAAAATTTAGACCATTGATCATTTAATTATCTCATGTTATATCCTATGAGGTGTGACGTCACATCTGGTGACCTGCGCTTGCTGTTGAACGGGGGCTGCCAGTTACCTGCAGGCTTCAGAATTCCCTGAACGGGAACCCCCTGCTGGGTGAGGGCGGCGGCAAGCCTGAGGAGTAGCATCTTCTGTTGCTGCCCACTGAGCGGCTGAAGTCGGGAGACGAATCGCACCAGGTACTCCACCGTGAACCGCGTGTCCTGCGACAGGGAGCCAGAATTAGTATGGAGGCGCGGCGGTGCACAGTGATGCAGCGGGCCTAAAAAACGGGACGAAAATGCCAAAAATGACTTTCTAGAATTGATATGAAATGTATGCGATGCGTTTGAGAATTGTTTGGAACCCGGGAAAACCATCATTATTTTCTTCCTCTAGCCAACCACATTGGTTTCACAGGAGCTGAAACTTAGAACCTATTCTGCCTCGCTAAATACGGGTATCGGGCCAGAAATAATAGCGTGATCTAAAACGTTAATAATAGGTACTCACACTTTACCATCCACAAAAAAACATTTACTACCAAAAAGTTTGGGATGTGTGGGACCTGATTACAAAATACGGTTCTAGCTACTCTGATGAATGCAGTGAGTTCGTTTTTATAAACGTATGTTTCGGAACAAAAAATTATAAAAAAACATCATATTTCCTTAGACTGGCAAAAAGGCACAGTCAGGATCAGCTAAAAAAATCATTCCATGTATTCTGGAAAGTTCTTCTTCACATTGTTGGAATCCGTAGGTCGGCAACCGACGGCCGAAACAAGTTATGACAATTTTAGTGAGCGGATGGTCTACCCGTAGTGGGCGAGTGGTTGTGGCAATGACGAGCGCGGCATCCACCAATCAATGCGTATCATTTAATTTCTCCAATCAAATGGGAAATTTACATGGGGAGGAAGGGGTAAAAATCACAAAATATGCGTAACGTTATTGATGGACAGCCCCTAATTGAAGGAGGCAATCAAGTTGAGAAGCTGGAGGGTAAATTGAGACAACGAAAGTATGTTGTTCAGTGGTTATTAGGGCACAGCGAGATCAGGGCGTGAATAAGAAAATTCTGATTTTAATTTCAGCTCTCTTGTTTTCCCTCAGTAAAATGCTAATTTAAACCGATTTTGTCCTTTACAAAAAAATGATTTGAGCACTCCTTCCATTGTAAAAAATACACATAAAACCATACACTACGATTCCTGAAAAAGGCAGGCGACTGAGGCTATAAAATTATCCAATGATGTCAAGACCATGAGTCCAATTTTTTTTCTTAGGTGTGATAAACAAATATTGTTGCTGTATTTCTAGTTTCAAAACAAACAAACTACAGCTTTTGTTGTATATGATTACAAAGATAATGACATTCGTAATTTGCCAGCTGGTTACGTTGTAAACTGCTTACCATAATTGGAACCAGTTATATTTTATTTGAATTTCATGCCAACACATAGTCTACAACCCCAAGAGAGTTCCTCGATTAAAAAATGTTTGCTTTGTTTCTCTGTCCGGTATCGTCATTCACTGCTGTCGAAATCGTCACTACCCGGAAATGGATCCAGTTAATCTTTGGTACCCCCCGTTAAAACTGATTGTCATGTTTGTACAGCCAGCTCCACAGTGATTGGTAGGTATTAGTGTCAGTTGTTTTAAAAATATCTTAAAAACGATTACTCTTCTCATAAAACGTTTCGTCTCTAGCAATGTATTTTGACGAGGTCTTTAAATTTGGAACCCTGCAAACTGGATGAGACGTCAATTTGGAAAATTATGGGAAAAGGTTTTCGCTGATCCCGATGATTTTCTGTGTTTTCTTAATTACTTCCGAATTTCGGACTTCATGAAGTATTTTTCCACGTCAGTTCGTGCATCCAATTAAAACGCAGCAGGTGAGGCAACAATGGTGTCAGCAAGGCCCATCACTTGAGATATATTTTTCAAAGAGGATCGCGGTCTAATAAAAACCCCCTGCCCCAAATATTCTAGATCCCTCCACGACAGCATCACTCACCTTATCTTGCTTTGTGAAGCAGTAGTCGATCTTCTGAGGTGCCAAAACAATGTAGGTGAGGTATTCTTTGTCCAGGATTGGGACCCGCAGATGTTCTAACCACGCAAACAGCAAGCCTGAAGCAAAACATAGGGGAAATGAACTGCAAAGGAAATGTCACCAATGCTCTCGAAATGTCTCGTCTTAAGGTGATAAAATTTGTATATTTCGTATCATACAATGCACAATTTGTATACTTCGTATCATACAATGCACAATTAATTATATTTGTATATAAAATTGTATATACAATTTGCATATTTCGTTCCATAGATAGTTTAAAAAAGAATCTTCAGAAAGACTATTCCATTCCATAAATAACGGTATTAATTGACGTGGCCTAGACGTGCAGTTTATTTAGTCGGATAGCTGTCATTGACTCTTTGTTCCTCTTCAGTCTAGTATGAATATAACACATCATTGATGCACAGCTAGCGTCTGCGATACTCAGCGAACAGTGTTTTTTGTTGCTCTGTTTGGATAGTCCTCAGCAATGTTCGTCCCCCACGCCCGATACCACCGTGGTGGGGTTGCTCACCCGTGAGCAGGATGATGTCCGTTTCAGTGGTGAGTTTGCTCCAGGCCGACTGTCTGATGTTGAGCTCGAACCTCATGCTGCGCACGCGCTTGTTGAACTCGGGGCCTAGGAGGGGATGATCCACTAGGAGTGCGTCATACAACGCGGTCACCGGCACACGCTGTGGGTCATACACAGCGTCAGACACGCGCTGTGGGTCATACACAGCGTCAAAGACACGTGCTGTGGGTCATACACAGCGTCAAAAACGCGCTGTGGGTCATACACAGCGTCAAAGACACGTGCTGTGGGTCATACACAGCGTCAAAAACACGCGCTGTGGGTCATACACAGCGTCAAAGACACGCGCTGTGGGTCATACGCAGCGTCAAAGACACGTGCTGTGGGTCATACACAGCGTCAAAGACACGTGCTGTGGGTCATACACAGCGTCAAAGACACGTGCTGTGGGTCATACACAGCGTCAAAGACACGCGCTGTGGGTCATACACAGCGTCAAAAACACGCGCTGGGGGTCATACACAGCGTCAAAGACACACGCTGTGGGTCACACACAGCGTCAAAGACACGCGCTGTGGGTCATACACAGCGTCAAAGACACGCGCTGTGGGTCATACACAGCGTCAAAAACACGCGCTGTGGGTCATACACAGCGTCAAAGACACGTGCTGTGGGTCATACACAGCGTCAAAAACACGCGCTGTGCGGATCATAAACAGTGACACCGGCACAAACTTTATGTCGCACATACTGCACTGCCATACACAATGTCACTGACTCACGCTTTACGTCATACTTGGCAGCGCCACTGCCACACTGCATGCCATGCACATTACTCGTATATAGCATCACACGCAACGTCGCCAACACACTGTATGTCATGTTACTGATATACGCTGTATGTTATTAACGTCGCTGACACACGTTTTATACCATACACTTCACACTTGTTTAATTTGATAGGGAAAATAGACTGGAATTGGGCGGAGTAAATTATTGGATACGTTTTCTACGACAGAATGAGACGGAGAAAATTTCAGAAGGGACATGATAATGTGGTTACCAACTTTTGCCTAATGCTGACATCTGATAAGCAGCGTTAGGGATGGTGCGGTGACCAACTTTTCCCAATGCCGATCTTTGGTAGCAGCGTCATACACAGTGTCACCGACAAATGCTCGAGGCCATGCAGAACACCATTTTGCTCGGTCTATTGCTGTCCCTGACTGAATCTTGGTTCTCTCTTGGTATCCAAAAATGTAAACTGATTGAAGAGGGCAACGAGATGTCAATATGTTTGTTCGCTTTGTCGTGTGAACAGTCTAAAACGCGATCCTTCAGAGAAAGTAAGCTCTAATAATTGTCGGGGTTTAACGACGCACCAACTGCCAGGGTCATACGGCGTCGCCAACTTTCACCCTGTTGGAAGGGATTTTGGGGATCAGATCAACTTTTTCAGAGGTTCCGCCGGGACAGAAAGTATCTCTAAGTGAGTAATCCAGCTCTAATCTAAATATTTTCTTGTTTGGTGACATGCAGCCAAAACGTTACGTCCATTCATTTTGTGACGACAAAGCTAATGTGCTTTGAGACTTGGTTGGGTTTCACGCTGTTTTTAACCGTTAAATTTTCCATGCAGACTCCCGGCTCGGTCGATGATTATTTTAGGTTCCCGTCAAACAAAACCAGGCAGGGATCGATGACGACGTCCCGGCTGCCGGCTCGCGTGCGCTGGCTCCTGGCAACGTAAGGACCTCGGCCTCAGTCACGTCTAAAAACACGAGCACCCGCCGTCAAAGGCCAATTGAAAATGGAATGTTTATGGTCATAATCGTATTTCGACTGCTCTAGACCATGGCGGTTAATTTTGAGCGTGTTTGATTAGAATGGTGATTTGGAGCAGAGCTCAAACTACCTGCATGAAGGGTATAAAGCGTTTCATGTGTCAAGTTTAAAGGGAATATTTTACCTTTAAGGGATTTGAGGAGAGCTATTAGCCGCTTAGTGCATGTAGAAAATTCCTTGCACCATTTTTTCTCGGGGAACCCACATTTTACGTAAAACGAGTTCATAAGCATTCTTTTCTTGAGCACACTGATCTTCTTAAATGCCCCGCCACCCTATTGGCCTAAGGGGCTGTTCACATGTGACGGAGGGACCGAGCGGGGAGGGGGTCTGCACTGCTGACTTTGCTGACGAAGGAGGAGGAGGTCGGGTTGTTGCGGACGGCGGGGGTCGTGATGAGAGAAACATCAACGGAGCGTCATTAAACACATCCTGTTCTTACTTCAACAGCTCAGTGTATCCTCGTCGTGTTTATTTTTAACACCAGGTGGTGTTACATGTTACAGGATGATAAGATAGCAAAACAATTGCTAGTTTCCAATCAAGAATAAATGGGATGATTTATGGACTCTCCGAAGCGGGGTATACATCATCAGCTGTTCTCGAATTGTTTTATTGGGCGAGAACTTTGCAGGCCTGGCTAGGGCTCAAATAGATGGGTTGATATTTCTAACCCTCGCCCCGGTGGGGGGTATTTGAACACCCCCCTCGGTTTTTTCCGTTGTGACATTAAAACGGCGGCGCGAAGCGCCGTACTTTGCACACCTTATCCTTGATCAATTCCACAACTTATACCCAAATTTTAAGGTTGGGTTATCTCAGGTCAGGTCACCAGTGCAGGTCAAGTGACCTCACCTCAAAAATGTTTAAGGTGGCATTAGTATGAAATGAGTGAATCTATCGGATTGAAACTTATACCAAATAATGGGTCCACTGAGTGCCACAACATATATTTCGGGATTTTTCATATCGATGACCTAAGGTCAAGTACGGACCATGACCTCTCCATTGGAAATACATGGAAAAACAGAAATTGGGCTATATTTGTGTAGATACAGCTGAGAATACCTTCATATTCTCCAAGTCGTAGTATCCTGGGCCCCTTTCTAGGTTCAGGTTGCAACTTTTTACCTGTGACCTCTGAGAGGTCATCTGGGGGTATTTAGGCAGTTTTCAGACTTAGGTCGATAACTTTGCATGAAATGATGATACAGCTTTTATTTTGATATTATTGCGTTCAGATTGCTATTGCGAGTTGATTGATATGCGTATTGACTATGCTAGGCTAAAAAGTAACCTTGACCTGACCTGAGGTCAGGCCAAGATTTGTGTTTGACCTATTATGGTCATATTATATGTACATCATTCGATTCGCCGTGACGAGAGGAAGCGAATGGTGCCTAACATGATTCTAACTCAACTCTGTCAGACGCTAGAGCCCAAAAACTCTTCTCAAAATCCACTTTCTTTGACCTGCCATGACCTCAATACTAACCTGAGCCCAAAAGTGACTGATATAGTTTCTTCATGACTTTGTATGAGCTATCCACGAGTTTTCGCGGTTTTTCGCCATCCCGCATAGCATAAGTGTCGCCACCGGGAAAAAAGTGGGAGGGGGGGGGCAGCCAATCTTCAACCTGATGCTGACAAAAAACTTTCAACATCAGGACCAAAAACTGTTCGAATTTGGGCTCCTCGTTGCCTTCCTCAGCGGCTGTTTATAAGAATGTTCAGCTTTCTCTCATTTTGATTGAGATCAGGAAATTTTTGGCCAAAAAGTGGGGGCCAGGCCCCCTGCCCCCTTTTCCGACGCGTATGCCGCATAGGGGTCGAGTTCGAGGGGATGTTCAAACCCCCTCTCCCACCAGGGCAAAGGTGGATCGGAGGCCCACCGGGGCGCGGATTAAGCTGCCTAAATGACCCGCTCAACAATGGTTGTCAATACCCGTAGACTGTAGCTCGGCAGTAGACGCCCTTAAAGCTTAGAGTCAGTATCAATGGCAAACGCCTGATTCAGCCGAGGCAGAAACAAGATCAGATGGTAGTAAGCAGGCTGTCCATTTAATTAATATTGAATTATTAGTATGATCGTTGAAGAGCCCCTGGGACCGAATGTGTCTGAATAAAAACCCAATGTAAGCTGTCTGCCCATCTTCAGCTTTTGCCAGCTGCACATTTGGCATCTTTCACTTTTGATTTTGGGATAGATGAAAATTTTGTTGACGAGAGGAGGGGGACATTGCTGACGACGGGGAAAGGGGCCAGCTATTTACTGTGAATTGGTGACAAAGGGGGAAGGAGTCTGGTTACCCCCTAACTTAGCTGACGTCACATGTGAACAGCCCCTAACAGCTGCATTGGCGGACGCATGGGGCGGGGGCCATTCCGGCCATGGCCCCCAAAGCGCTGGAGGGGGGCAAACTATCTTTTGCCCCCCACAACGCCGGAAAATTTTTTCGAAAAAAGGTGTTTACACTAGGTCTGTAGAGCAAAAAAATTCGCTCCCACCCCCTCCCCCCGGAGAGCGATCATGTACTTGGAGAGGTAGCTTATACTAGGTCTTTCGAAAAAAGGTGTTGTCGAAAAACACTAGGTCTGTAGAGCAAAAAAATCTTCGGCCCGATGAGGGGACGTCCGTTCTAAATACACTGTTTCTCCGTCAACGGTGGTTGTGATATCCGTTCTAAATAAACAGTTTCTCCGAAAATAGTTAGCTCTGGGAAAAACAGAATGTTGCACATGGGCTTTTCCGGTAGGCTATACCGCAGGATTTGCTCAGCTGAAATCCCATTGTAAGTGTGTTACATTCATGGGTGGAGATCCTGAGCAGGGGGGTCAAGACCCCCTTGATTTTGGGTCTTCCATAGGCTTTGTACAGGACTTGTATTTCCGTGCCAGCGTTAACCCCCAGACCCCCTCCCTTCACCCTGAATCGAGAACAGATCTCCAGCCCCGATTATATTCCTTTTAATTTTGCTTACCACAACTGGTTATTATGAAGTTTCTGACCTAAAATCAAAAATAGCTTCCCACAAATAGAGGGATGGATGTGGAAGTCGGAGTGTTTTAAATGAGACTTCAGCCGTGTGGAGCGACCGCCTTCCCTATATATTTACATGAGGGATTAAGTGGACGTAAATCTTGTATTCAACACAATCCTTCAGGGGCTTGCATCATCTTGAGTCCTGGAATATTAGGGTTACCACATTAACTATAACTGGAATATGACACCATCATGAGATTCGAACTGAGACGTTAGCCGCGTAACAACTAGTTTCACATTTCTCTCGTACCAAATCTCTTGTTTGCGATGAAACATCGATTATATTGAGCAGAGTGCTTTCGTACGCCACGCGCCCCAGCTCCTCTCCGCACTGCACCAACCTCGCCACAGGCAGCAAATTATTTTACTTATGTACTACTCAAGTGTAAATGTAGGTGTGAAACCTGCCAGATAAATGTTCTCCCGGGCTCTGGGCTGGATTCGTCCACGGGAAAATGAACACTGACCCCACGGCGTCAGTCACCTTGAGTCGCTCGGTGTCGGCCGCCTTCCGCAGGTCCACATGCGACATCATCTCGTGGTAGACGTCGTTCTGCGTCAGCGTTTGGTTCTGGATGCCGTCGTCCAGTATTGAGTCCAGGCTGTTGTCGTCGACCGCGGTACCTAGGCGCGTCGCGTCCTCCCTTGGCCCTGCGGTATGTACCCCGTCAACAGTTGCACATCAACAGGCGGCGACCTTCACTGTTGTGACGTCATTGTGGCGTCATTAGTTACGTCACCGCAACTATTCCGTTCTGCGACCGAACCAGTTCAGTGATGAAAATAAGGCAGTGGTGTACAATGTACACTGTCACAGCACAGTGATGAAAAAACCTAGTTGTTGCAGGATAGCCTATTTCGGGAATTGTTGTGGGGATTTTGGGATGAACCTATTTTGTTGCTTCTTATCACCAAGCTTTTGTCGTGACAAATATAGATGCTGGAAGCAGTCTCGTATAAAGAGTGTTGCTAGCCATCTGAGTATTGTAAAATTATATTTTTGCTAGGGATGGATTCAATATTTTCTTGACTCAGGGATGCCTGCCACCATGGGTGGAATACCGGGGTGGAAGAGGGTAGCCCCAAGGGTTTTTTAGGTTGACTTCCCTACGTATCGGGGTGCCATGTTTGTGCGATAACGTCTCATATCAGATTTTGAAGATGTCTAATGTATTGATGGGGTGCTCTCAGTTGTCTGGTGCGCAATTCATTCCAAGAGGTGCATGGCGCTTTGGATCAGAGATATGAGGTGCATCGTGTTTTGGACCTTGCTTTTGCGTCCCAAGGCGCCATTCTTTATGTTCAGAAAGAAGAAAAAGTGTTCAGCCCTCCCCTTATTAAAAGTGGCGCTCCCCTGGATTCAAAGATGATTCGAGAGGCCTGCTTTCATCATTCGTGATTGAAGCATACTGAATGGCCTTATCGATATGACCTATGTGCGGGAGACAGTTGGTCGTCTACGGTCTGTATATTTCGATAAATATAATTATTTTAGTCGATTTAATACTGTTCCAACAAACGTAAGTGAAGCTTAAAACCTATGCTTGTTTTCCCTAAATATGCCGAAATGTGGATCAGGGAAGTTTTCCTAGTCGTTTGAAATTCTGCCTCAGGCATTTAAAAGCAATATCTTCTCCGTACTGTAGCGATAAGGAATATTAACAGATTTATTCTAATAATATTTTGACAAATATGGGTAAGCCAAGCAAGGATCCTTATATCTTGTATTTTTAACACCGCACCTTCTCCGAAAGGTACGGAACATCTTAGTCCACGCCCTTTACAATTACAGTGCAGTTCAATGACGAAAACTATCGTTGTGCCGCATCACTCTGAAGGAAGCTGTATTGTGTACCGTGAGGCGTGGGCGACTCGACGGGACTGGAGATGGGCATGGTGCTCATCTGGGAGTAGCTGAGCGTGCTGGCGTTCTCGCCCTGCAGTCGCGCCGCGATGAAGAAGGCGGTGAAGCTGGGGGAGCCGACGCGGTAGTCGGGCGCAGCACTGAAGACGGCTCCGCGGGGCGCGCTGACTTCACACAGCTGCACCAGCCGCTCACACAGCACGTACACCAGCTGTCAGCACAGCACGACCACATCAGCAACCGCTCACACAGCACGTACACCAGCTCTCGGTACAGCACGACCACATCACCAGCTGTCGGCACAAAACCTACTGCGCCGCCAGCTGCTCACGCGGCACGTACACCAGCTGTCTCCACAGTGTGGCTGCATCACCAGTCGGTTAAACGGAACCCACTGCATCACCGGTCGGTTAAGCAAAACGCGCTGCCTCACCAGCTAATTACACAGCACCTACTGCATCACCAGCCAGTTACACAGCACGACCACATCACCAGCTGGTTAATACACGGTTACACAGCACGACCACATTACCAGTCGGTTACACAGCACGTACTGCATCACCAGCCGGTTACACAGCACGCACTGCATCACCAGCCGCTCACGCAACGCTGGCGCTAATCTATCTGGTCTCTTGCTTGAGATATACATGTTTGCTTCCGTTTTTGCGCGATTTTCAATGCTTGTAGAGCGTTTATTCACAAGGAGAGAACCAGAAACATCCCCCTCCCCCCAGTATTCCTAAAGAGCACAATGGCCAGTATTTTGAATTTACCCCGTAACCGAGCCGCTTCACGTCCCTCTGCGCTGCACACAGACCACCAAAGGTATGTTAGCCCAGCAGAAAGATCACAATGCCCGTACAGCAGAGGTGCGGGCTCGATTCTGCACTGGACAGCCGTCAAGTTTTTTCCGATGAGTTGAGAGCTAGCGACGCCCTGTGGCCTAAGCAATCCAAATATCGTAGATTAGCAATTACACAATGCAGTAAGCTGCCATAACACTTCCTCGATGTGGCCTGGTCCGATCGCCAGTATCTGAAGATAAGAGCATCCAGGGGGCAAGGAGTAGGCGCCCCGCCCCTCCATTGACCCGCCCGGTGCTCCCACATCGTGTCCCGGGACCCCTGAAACTTTTTTCCCAGAAAGCAAGTATTGGCAGCTCCACGATTCAATTTGGTGTCACTTTGAAAGATCACACCTTATGAATTGGTGCCAAAAGAGCATGGGCGCCAAAAGCGGCAGGGGACGTGTCCACCTTGTTGGCAAACCAGGCGGACGCCCCCCCCAATTGTTTCGGTACATCGTCCTAAATGCTGACAGGTACCGAATATGCTCAAAATTCGCCTCTCTCGGTCAGCACCAGCCCGGGTCGGTTCCCCCGTAAAAATTCCGTGGCGGCGCCCCTGCCAAAGGTGCCACTGTTAAAAGTGCCCCTTTCGATCGGAAATCCTGGGTCGGCCTTCGCGTCTGAGTGGTCTCACCTTGGGTATATGTCGGAGCACGCGGGCCTCATACCCGTGCAGCACGTGCCTTTGCCGACTGAGACACTGGGCCAGCGTGAATTCACTGTGCGCGTGCTTCTTGTCCTTCTCCTTCACCAGCTCCCTGGAAGGGTACAGGGCTCTGTGATGCACATTCACCATAGGAAAGGAAACTCAGCCCAATGTTGTTTCATTCTTAAAAGAAGAGATGCAATCTAGATGGTTATTTTTTCACTACTTTAAGGCTGAAATACCCCAACTGTCAAGCATTGTGAAGTGTGCAACATGGGTTGATCCACGTCAAATCAATCAAGTTCCACCTATGTGTAACATACTGCAGTGACATATTTCCTTCAAATTTCGTCTATGGATTTGCAGTGACATGGGGTGCCGATTTGGGATTATCACTGTGCTGGTTGGACCACTATGACGTCAGAGTCCGGTGTCGGCTCACCTGTTGGAAAAGACGACCAGCTGAGGCAGGATGAACTGTTCGAACTCCTGGACGGCGAGGATCTGACCGCGCGTCTGCACGGCGTTCGGCCGCTTCAGTCGCACGTACCGGATCGCATCGTTGGCCTTCACCCTCAGCCAGTAGACCAGGTAGCAGGCCACGATGACGCCGGTCCGGCCCAGGCCTGAGGCGGTAGGATCAGAGCTTTGTATTTCACCAAGGACAAAAGAAGGAACTGGACGCTCCGTAATGCTCAAAGGGGGCCTACTGCAACAACTGATAGGATGTTCTAGTTTTCATTTTCAGCCAGTGTCGTTTCTTATTTATCACCATAGTGGTGAGGGGGATGGAAGACACTTGCAAGACGTGCATAGTGACAAATAGACAGCAGGACATCCAGACTATCACTTTGTATTTTGTAAAGAAGAGAAGAGCTCCAGCGTTGAACTTTTCTGCAGTTATTTAGGATTGATAGGACACCGGCCTTTTAAGAAGGATAATCCAAATAATAAAGAACTGGTGAGAGATGATGGGGACCAAACATGGCTCCTGTATGTGACAGAAAACCCTGCCCGAGGTCCAAGCAGCAGTCAGTATGAGCCGGAATATTATGTAGAAAGATTCGAAACTGATAATATGTATGTTACAGGGTGGATAGAAAATCTGGGTGTTTAAAACGAGCCTAAGGTGGTTAAAACGACCCTAATGATCCAGGAAGGTTTTAATGACCCTAGGGTCCTTATAACCACCCTAGGGTCGTTGCATCCACCCTGGCCAGTCAGGATCGTTTTAAACACCCTAGGGTTGTTTCAAACACCCTAGGGTAGTTATAAACACCCTAGGGAGGTTACAACCACCCTGCTGATTTCAAACCGCATTTCATTTGTATCCATCATGCAACCAGGTGTGCATCAAGAAGTTGCGAATTTGGAAGAGAATATCAACAAGGCTCAAAACAGGAATAATTAGTGTGGTATTCAATGCGCGTAAGTTAAGGGTTTTGAGAACTAAAGATGCGCAACCAACTATTAAGGTCCTACAAGGCTTGCATGTTGTGTGCTCTGAGTATCTACTCTGTTATCCTATTTTCAGTGCCAACATTCTTAGAATGGCTCTCAGAAGATCATGTACTTCGCTCCACGTACAAAAATACTTCTGAAACACCCTGAATTATTGCACGACGGGCAGGAATACCGTCTGTGAAGCGGCTATGAATTCGGTATAATTGCCCGATCACAGGATGCTGGGTACACCAAAAGTGCAGAACTTTTTCTTTGTCTTCTGCTCTCGTACCGTGGAAAATTTCGGAAGGTAGCCTTAATAAGCCAGAATGAACTTGAAATAATCTCTTGAACTTCGGGGTGGATAATTTTTAATCTGATGATGTTGAAATTTTGTTTGTTCTCATCATTGAAATCCACTTCAGCTCGAGAATTCAGATCCTTTTATAGAAGAGGCTTTACTCTGATTCCCTTCTTTGACTGATTTCTGTTTTTCCTGTGCATAGCATAGCATGTGAACAAATCAATTTTAATGAGTTTTGGCTGAGATTGAAATAGTGTTTCTAGACTTTTGAGATAATTATATCATGCCCCGAATGTACCATTGGTGAGATGAACAATGTGCAGCTTACCATGAATTGCTAGATTTTCATTACCTTCAAGTCGGGGTTACCCTTTTCGGACCAGTTTCTATACGGAACCATGGTTAGCAAAATAGAAGGGTACGCAGCCACCGACGAAGTTTTTTTCCGTTGATTTGACGCTGCTGTCTGCGCTTCGCACTAGACCATGTCATCATCTTCCAATTTTCGATTTCAAACAAGGAAAATTGATATTAATGGACGCGAAAATTTGATTTTGGAAAACAGAAAGTAAGAAGTGGAAGATCAATTTGTGGAAGCTAATGCGTGCTTTAAGCCATATGCCTACTTGGAACGTCCGAGAAAGCTAAACTTAACGGGGAGATTAACTACGTTTTTAAATCATACAACTTACACCCGGGCGTTAAGGTCTGCATTGATTTCACTTAGGGCTATTGTTCTCACTTAACCAGATGACTACTGATTAAAACAGCTTTATTTTCTTAACTGTATGTGCAGACGTGTGCTTTCGTGAGTGAGTGATTAAGTAACTGAGTGAGTGAGTGATTTATATGCGGTTGATTAGATTATCACCCGCCCTGGTGAGCCTCCGAGCCACCTTTGACTTGATGGAGGGGGTGTTCAAACACCCCACCCCTTTGAACTCGGCCCCTTTGCGAAAAAACGAAAAAGCAAGAAGGCTGGTGGAAAGCTACAAAATCATGGAAAAATATATCAGTCACTTTTTGGCTCAGGTCAATATTTAGGTCATGACCGGTAAAAAAGGTGGCATGTTACTGAAGGGTTTCCGGGCTCTAGCGTCTGAGAGTGTTCTGCTAGACATTTTTTGGTCATCATTCGCTTTGTCTCACTACGGCGACTCGAATAACGTACTATAGAAAACCAGCCTAGGTTAAGATATAAAAATAGCCCGACCTTATGTCATGCCCAAGTCACTATCTTACCAAGCATAGTCAATATGCATATCAATCGACATGCAGATAGCAATCAAAGCGTAAAAGTATCAAAATATGGTATTCGTCATCATTTCCTGCAAAGTTATTGACCCAAATCTGAAACATGCTTAAGTAGCTCCAGATGACCTATCAAAGGTCACAGGTCGCAAATTGCAATATACACCTTGGAAGGGGCCCAGGATACTATGATTTGGGGAATATGAAGGTATCCGCAGCGTACCTACACAAATACAGCCCAATTCCTGTCTTCCCATGCATTTCTAATGGAGAGGTCATAATCCGTACCTGACCCAGGTCATATATATGAAAACACCGGAACATGTTTTGTAGCACTCGGTAGGCCCATTTTGTGTTAAAATTTCGATTCGATAGATTCACACATTTCTTTTTTATGCCACCTTAAACATTTTTTTGAGGTGAGGTCACTTGACCTGCACTGGTGACCTGACCTGAGATGACCCAACCTTAAATAATTTACTAAAGTTGTAGACATGATCAGAAAAGGCATACCAGATTCGTTAGCGCTACGCACCGCCGTTTTTTATTACATTTCCAAAAAACCCGAGGGAGGGTGTGGGGGCGGGTACCTGTCCGCCCCGTCAATGCGTGCGTTTAACGTTGGAAAAGTTTAAGTAATAATGCCACTTTTATTTTGGGTATTTATGATTCAAGCACTTAGTGGTTGTATGGCGTATTAAAAGAAAGGTCGATTGTCTTCAGAGTTGGGCTAGAGATAACGTCATTTCTGACCCTACGTCGAACTCAAGACCTCATGATGACGCTAATTTAAAATGACGCATGTCAACTATTTGTGCATTTGGACCCCAGCAAGATGAAAAGGTGTCATAAGTTAGCCACATACAAACATTATTTTTCATCAGCCACGTGTAGTATTCATTCATTTGCTGGCAGTTGTTCGGCAGACAGTTCTCAAGCGGACCTTTAAATGGTCAGGGTGTTTAAAACGACCCTAGGGTGTTTAAAACCGCCCTAGGGTCGTTGAACAGCCCTGCTCGGTCACGGTGGTTGTAACGACCCTAGGGTGTATAGAACGAACGTAGGGTCGTTAAAGCCTCCCTGGTCCGTCAGGGTCGTTTTAGCCACCCTAGGGTCGTTTTAACACGCGCATGACGGGGGTCGAGCCACCTTCGCATTTACGGGGCGGGTACCCGCCCCTAAGATCTCGAGAACACGGTAGGTAGCGAAAAACGGTAAACGGGTTGGGCTGCCCATCCACTTCTCCATCGAAAACATTTGAACCATTTTTTGTCAGGTCACATTTAAGGTCACGAGGGTCAAAACATGCCCGTCATAGGGATAACATGTAAATTCAGTTTTTCGGCCATGAAATCGAACAAGTAAAGATAGAGCAAAACGACTTGAACTATATGAATCCTCTTAGCAAGCCGAATCGAATGATATATAATTTGACCTTGCTAGGTCAAATCAAGGATTTAACCTGACCTGAGGTCAGGTCAGGGTCAAATTATATAAAATGCATATTATTAGAACCGCAAAGCCCAGGCGAGTCTAATGCAGCTAAAATAAATGCTCTATCACCATCCGTTACTGAGTTATTCCGTAAAAACCATTTTTCCCATGTATTTCCAATGGAGAGGTCATGCCTCGTACCTGACCTTAGGTCATCGATATCAAAAATATCAAAACATATTATAGAGAACTCGGTGGGGCCATTATGTGATGTGAGTTTCAATCGAATAAGTTCACCCTGCTCCGACTTATGCTATCTTAAACTTTTTTGAGGTCGGGTCACTTGACCTGTACTGGTGACCTGACCTGAGATGACCTAACCTTAAAATTTTCACAGAAGTTGTAAAAATGATGAGGAAAAGGTATACCAAGTACGGCGGCGCTACGCGCCCCGTTTTCTGCTGTCTCGAAAAACCCGAGGGGAGGGGCGGGTACCCGCCCCCGTCAATGCGCGTGTTAAAGGCCCGGATTTTCTATCCACCCTGTAATATGTGTTTATACGTCCCTGGTCAACATCGAATGCAGTTTTTGTTAGCTGCGCCTGTGTTAATGGAGTAAGGGGCCGTGACTGTCATTTATGTATGTATGTATCTAGCTCCCAGATTTGTCATCATCTGGAAAGCTAAATTTCATACCCATTAGACCCGTTGACCATACGACAGTCATATACAAACACCCAACTGCATAATTTCGCACATTTGCCACAAACTGCGGGCAGCTTCGCGAAATATATTCAGTTCCGCGAATCTGCAATTGACTCGGCGTAAATCACTGTGTGCACGTCGTTTGAACAGATGATCACTTCTTTCTTAATCGACTAAGATGTTGGTTGGCACCATTCGCGTGTGAACTGGTTGATTGTCCTTTGTGTGCCGGGTGATCGTCAGGAATTCATTACTCTTCCATTTCCTACGATGGTGTAGTCGTCCTTTTGAACGCAGCCTACGGAAACCATGTTTATTAAAACAAATGAAAACAGCAGTTCTCGCCAGCGCCGGGAAAACGTTTTGGGTATGTCTTATTTAAGGAGGTGAAATGGATGAATATTATGCCACAAAATTGGTGACGCACTTTCTAAGTTCTGCGCAACTACAATTTAATTCCGCCAAACTTCAGTCATTGTAGTATCCAGTGGCGTATCTAGCCGGTAAGTTTGGGGTGGGGGAAATCAAAATATAAAAGCTAAAATTAAAAAAAAACGTTACGCGGTGAAAGATTTGGCCCCAATTTAACCTAAAGGTAGGTTTAGGGCAGGCGGGCACCCAGGATTTTCGTTTGGGAAGGGCCCCGTTTGTGGTAGTAGTACACACTGGGGGGGCACACTGACGGCCCTGTCCACAATGACACACAGACATGGAGGTCCTCCGGTTCCCGGACAGATGTTCAGCTGTCCAGATGTTGTTTCGACATCGTGATGAATTGGATTGGTTCTTTGCGAGGTATCAATCAAATTATCTTGTTGGAGAGTTGGAGTGTTATCTAGGCTTTAGGTTATTTTGATTGTCATGTTGTCAGCGAACATGACATTTGTGCTATGGGAGAGTGACCCCCTGTTCAACAGATGTCACCGGCACGGCTAGGGGAAATTTAATCAAGTCCCTCTTTGGCCAATATTCATTGCGCTTAGTTATACAGACCTTTCGTCTCGTCAAGATTGCCGTACTAAGATCCCCTCGAATATATTTTCTGTTTTTTTAATGTGGAAGGGGGGGTTGGGGCGCGTCAACAGCCATGGTCATTTTGCGAATATTTTTTGGCTACGCTATTGTCTGGTGGCAAGGTTTCGTGGTGAACGCACCTCCGGGAAACCTGGAAACGCAGAAAATAAACAACCAAAAATAACAGATAGTGGACGGCTATGGGATGCGAAACGATCCCTTCGTAAGTAAATGAAGATGCTTATAGTGCATTCCTGGATGACGAGCCGCGCTACTCAAGACAAAATGCTGGAGCCACGACAATTGCACACATCATCGGTATTGGGAAGCTACACGGGTGTGAAGCGGGGCGTGCGTTCGTTGCCCTGCTGACCTTGCCGTGCCGACTGGCCGGTGATGATCGTGTATGCTCGGCCACGTGCATGCTACCCCTGCAATGGCCCGAATGCACCTGTTCGATTTATCGACAGGGCCATTGTGCCGGCGGTTGGGTTGGAACGGTGAATAGCCATCAGAATGGGTGCACCCGGACCGCTGGCCGTCGGCTTCGGCATTGCACCCAGCTGGGAAGCCGACCACCCCGTGTCATCCACCGTGAGGGGGAGGGGTGGCGAGGAGAACACGGAGGAGTAACGCCTGTATTTAGACAGATGAGCTGTCTAGGTAGACTTCATGTTCACTGGTTTTGAATGGCATCCCGGGTACCAGCCGTGCTGGGTTAGTGGTCTCTGTTGCTGACAAACTGCTCATCGCGCAAGCCATGGTGTTTCGGAAAGCATCGTTCTTCGATATGTTTTCAGCATTTTTAGACGTTCTTTTGGAGTTGTTGCTCCGTTAATTATTGTAATTAATGTGAAAAGTTTCACGGTGCTGTTTGGAAACGTCAGCGTTATTAGCTCGTCCGCTGCGTCCCAGAACCGTGATTCACAGTTCGGGCCTGGTTGTATTGTTTTTGGTCTTGCTGAGGGACCCCTGAGATATATCATTGGTGTCTTAGATATGCGAATGACATGTGTTTTCTGTCTGAAGAAAGCAAAGAAAGACAAACAGGATGCTAAAATAAAGCAAAGAAAGTGAAACGCGTCACTAAGCTAAGTTATAGCTTTTTGCTAGATTTTCCAGAGGGGGGGAGGTGAAGAGGAAGAACTTCAAGAGGTCAGAGAAAAGAGGAAGGCATGTTCAAAAGACACGAATAAAGCTCTAACTTAACCCTACGCTGTCTGCAGGGTCCAGTCGGACCCTCCACCGCTGGGTTTTTGCAAATAATTCCGAGCTGATTTGAGTGAGAGATTCGTTGCTTAGCATATCTGTAACAATATCAATTTGAATGTTTTTTTTGCTGAAAGTGGATATTAGGTTAAATCAGGCCAGAAAGGCATGACGTCATTTCTAAACCCATACAAGGCAATATTGCTCCTCTAAAATGAGGCTGACAAAAGCAGGATGACCTCGGCTTTTAAAAGAGCTATACTAAGTTTCAAAAATGATTTAAAACCTCTCGGAAATACTCATCGCGAAGATGCCAATGACCTTGATTGCAGGCCAATAGCGATGTCAACAGAGGTCACCAAATTTCGTGTTTTTCGAATCTCTTCTTTGAATGGAACAAGACTCAACAATAATTTTGATATGATAGTAACGAACATGATGTAAGAATTTGATAGCATGGAACATGAGCTTGAAAAGTCCTCATTTGACCTACACGACCTAAAACGTCATACCACAATTCATTCGAATTCGTGTGTCAAGGCTTTACATCCCCCTAGCTTTGTTCTTGGGATAACGGCTCTCGAGTTATGACAAATTTCCGAAGTCGGTCTAAATTTTACACATTTTGGTCCCTTGTGAGATCACGACTCAACGGAGATCACGACATAAAACAAGGCGCCTTCAGCACATTTTCCATTTTCCCCTATCACCACTGGTTTCCGAGATCGCATGTGGTGGCAGTTGGTACGAAAAGGTGACGCCGAGTTAATGATTTTCTAAAATAGTTTTTAGTGTAAGTAAATTTTAAATACGAGTCAAATGTAAGAACTTACCTGCGTGACAGTGAATTGCGACCTTCCCTTGCGAAAGTGCAAAAGCTAACACTTTGGTGATGTCCAGAATCCCTGTCAGAGAGGGCTCCCCGTAGTCCTTCCAGCCGAAATTGTAGAAAAACACTGCGGAAAGTCAGCACACATGTAAGCTGATATTTTGTACACGCAAAATTCCACACCATTCTGCTGGTCAGAAGTCCGGGGCCTGAGGTACATACTAGATCATGGCAGGAATGCAATGATATTAAATGGGTAATTATATGCCTTTCGGTAATATCTTCCAGACAATTTTATTTTTAGTATCCTGGATAAAGATCCCGGATGAATATCCTCTTAGGCCAGGAAAGGACTGATTTCATGTTTTGTCTTATGCAAGTATCAGCCAGTGCAATAGTCTACCCCCTTCAAAGCCTCAGAATAATCACACTATGTCATGGAGGAAAACGAACAGCCCTCCCAGGTATGGGTGGCAATTTTCCCTCCTCGCAAATAAACGTTTACGCTAGGATCCATACGAACGAAGGGGCATTCCCATTGCAACATCGAAAAGCTGGTATTGTCGCAAAAGTCAGCCAGGACCTTATAAGTCTTGCTGCGCCTGCCCGTGGGGTTCGCGATTTACATACAAACTGTGTAAGCAGCTATGAAAAGACACTGGGTTCTAATAATAACTATGGTGAAAGCTTATTGTACTGAGCTATAGATAAGACTAGACATTTATTGGAATTATAACTATTCTTAGGCATAACATGATTATGCATCAGCATTATGCATATATTTACACGGTATTTGTAAATGGGTGTCAATTTGGACTCCCGTCCCATGGGACATAGTGCCGGGTTTGGTGCCGCCCACGTCGCGGGGATTAACTCCGTTTTTACTTGGAAGCTGGGTTTTATCTTGGAAGTAAGACATAAAAAATTCCCAGTATTTGCCTGTGCCATACTAATGGCTTACACGCGAATCTTTAGGTTCTTCGTTCTGTATTTGAACATAAAACATAACAATAATTTAGCTCCAAATACCCCGTAGTTCGCTGAATATTCAGACAACAGCCCGATGCTCAAAAATGTGAAGGTTAAGAAAGCATGTGAGAGATGTGAACTTATAATTGCACACCTGTTTCTCGAATAGCCCTTAGATTTCCCAGCTGGCATAACCTTTTGAAAAATTGAAATTCCCCAAAATATAACCGATCAAGACCAGCGCAACAATAGCACGTTAAAAAAACAGAACAAGTACAGTATGTGTGGGTGGCACCGCTTTGCCGTTGCAAGGAGCGGTCCAAGGTCTCCGCTGCTGATTTCTTCGTCGGTAGCGCACGAACGGGACCGCGCGGTGGTATGTTATGGCTCAATGAAAAGAAGCTTAGTGGAATGACCCTCTATGGGCCTCCTCGAGACATTTGTTTGCCAGAATGGCGTGGGAGGGTCAGCTCTGCGCAATACAATTTCACGGGCACACCGTTCATATAGAATTCTGAGAGGGCAGTCACTTATATTCCACCCACTCAGAAGTTATGACGCTATGGTGCTCCGAATTATGGTTCAAGGCGAACGAAAGGTCGAGAGCTCACCGTCATTACCCATGAAGATACCGGGGTCGTACGTGAACCCACTGTCCTCAATCTTGCCGCAGTGTGAATGCTCGCCCGGCAACTGGAGGTTTATAAGTGAGGTGATACCCAATCTGCAAAAAATCAAAGAATACATGTCAAAATATGCAATGTCGACCAAATGTAAAATGTCGACCAGCGCATCAGCTAGTACCTGTGGGTAAGCCTATGATGATACCAAAGGTGATTATTCAGGCCATTAGCGATGAAGATAGCTTTCCCGAAAGCGAGAAATGATGCTGTTTTCTTTTAAAACGTAGACATGGTTTGCCTCCCATCCTTCGAGAGATTTGACACAACATGAAACTTTCCTCTTAAAAAACTGGGCACAACGTTTATTGAGCACTCAGAAAACTACAAAATCCGTAATTTTTATGTAGTTTGGGCCCAGGAATGCATACCGTGTTAGGAAATGTGAGGGTATATTCCAGCACAAACCAGTACTAAAAAAACTTCTGTGGCTGAATGGAAATAGGGAATTGGTGGCTGAATGGTCGTCAGAATTTCTCAATGAGGTTATATAAGGCTAACAGAGTAGGTAGAATAAGTCTCTTTCTTAAATTTTCTTTATCCAAAACTACTTTTGCCCAGCATTATGAAAAAGGAACGCACCAAAGTGTGTCAGGGGACCAACATATGTGTGTTAAGTCCAGCAAAAAACACAAACATACAACATAACAAATATACAAATATAAAAACACAAATAAAAACCTGTTGCAGATAGCGCAATGCGACGATATAAATAGCACCGAATTTGAGCTCCAGCTTCAACCCGGGGTGAAGAGACTTTACCGTTCGAAAACTCGGGAAATTGGGCTAGATGAAGCTGATGGAAAAAGGAACAAATTTCAGAATTCCCCACATGCCTACGTAAACTTTTGTGCAAGGCGGGACATCCTAATGACATACCTAGATGCCGAAATGAGAGTTTTTGCGTGGGTAATGGCTCAACTTGAGGAAAACTGCCCCCCGTCGGAAAAGAGGGAGCCAGGGGGGCCTGGTCCCCACTTTTTGGCCGAAAATTTCCTGATCTCAGCCAAAATGGGAGAAAACCGGAGATGTTTATGACCAGCCGCTGCGGAGGGCAACGAGGAGCCCAAATTTGAAAAGTTTTTGGTCCTAACGTGCAAAGTTTGTTGTCAGCATCAGGTTGAAGCTTGCCTGGCCCCCTCGCTTTTTTGCCGGTGGCGACGCTTATGGGCTCAAGTGTATGATTAAGCTATGCTTTTATATCGATTCTATTATCTGGAATTAACAGCTAAGGGTAACATCCAAATGCGTTTTATCGCTGCAAACTGGAAGTGAACAAGAACACCGGAGGCCGTTACGCGACCCAGTCACCAAAGCTCCCAACGTAATTGACATTTTGTTGGCAGGTACACACTGTCAAGTCCTTCAGAACATTTAGGTCACCGGTGCCGCAATGGATCTCTCACTTAGTAGCTGTCCGGCTAATTGGTACAACACTGTGAGAAACGTGTTCTCACTTTTTATGGAGTTATTACCTGCACACTATGGCCATGGTGAGTTTCCCTCTTTGTCTTGACATTGGTGGGCGGACCTGATTATTTTCTCTTTCCGCTAGGACCTTCCTTGGCTTGGCCTATACCGTAGTGAAGAAGTTGCTCCAAAGTTTGCGCGATTTATCTTTGTGACGCTTCATAAAGCCTTAGCGCCTTTCACCGCCTGCTATTTTATTCGTGAATGCCCGTGTCATGTTTTTTACAGCGTACTGGTATGTCAACATCCAAACATTAGTGGGTGTGAGATACAAAATCTCGCCTTCGTGTCAAACATATGCTTTTTGTGATCTTCCTCCCCCTAGAGAAATCACCTCTCTTTTGGGACCGAGTGGAGGTTTGAGCGGATTTTGTCTAATGTCCACTGGGCTGGGCCAGAAGCGTGCCTCGGGGCAGACCGTGAATGTGGGCAGTTGTTTTTGCTGTTGAGCCTGCGCCACGGCGGCGACGGTTGTCTGAAGGTAGCGCACGTGCAGAGGCGTCCCTTGAGTTCGCATTGCGAACTTTGGTCCGCATGCGAACTTTTCCCGTCAAACAGTTCGCATTTCGCCTAACAGTTCGCATTTCGCCTAACAGTTCGCTTTTCGCCCGGGTGAGCGGCATGCAGACGATCGCCGATGTAACGAGGCTTCCATTTATCGGTGCCGAACCACTGGTCTTCCTTGCCGACTCTGCCGCTCCTCTCCAACGCTGCGCGCCCCACGCTCAGAGACATATTGACCTATTTTACAAGTTTTTTTACCATATGACCGCTCTTTTGGGCATTCATTATCTTTAGGAGCCTAGGTTTTGATACCTGCAAACAAGGGATTCGCCATTGATTTTCGAGTGGGGACGGAGCCACGGTGGGGGCACAACGCCAAAAACCCGTGTACCTTACTAGCTATTTCCATTGCTATTTCCGGAATAATTGGGGACGTCGCCTCAAGTCTTCTACATATAATTTGGTGGCGACCCTCTAGCCTGCTATCAAATATATATATATATATATATATATATATATATATATACAGTGCTGGTTGAACGTCACCGCAGCTTTGGCTTTGTGTAGTTTTCTTTCTAGGGTTTCAATGTTCCTGATAAGTTTTCGGTTTTCTATGCTATGTTCGTGTAAAATTGTTCCGATATTCATGTCATATTAAAGAAAATTGAAGTAAAAACGCACCTAAAGTCGACCGGTTTCATTTATCTCACATAAACATTTTCAAGACTGAGGTACGTTGAATAGTAGTTACAAAATTTAAGGTTTGAATTTTTGATGTCTCGCACAAGATCCCATGCATATGAGCACTAATCACTTCACATTGCGGCAAATAAACATGCAACACGATTAACACCACAGAGATTGATTAGATTGTCAAGATGAATAAATTGTCTAAAAGGTGCACCACCAAGTCTCCATTTCGATGCCCGCAAGGGAATATGTATTACCAAACTGACGGTGTTGCCATGGGCTCGCCACTGGGTGTGCTCTTCGCCCAAGCCTTTATGGCGGCAGTCGAAGACGAAGTGTTAGAACACACGCCTGAAAAACCAGCCCTCTATTGCAGGTATGTTGATGACATACTTCTGGAAGTTGGAAATCAAGATGACTTGCAACACCTCAAGTCGAGACTAGAAGCAGTGTCGGGGCTTACCTTCACGGTAGAAGAAAGTGTTGAAGAAAATATTAATTTCTTAGACATTTCTATCGACGCAGCTGACGGACCATTCGTCACCAGCGTGCATCGCAAGACGACAGACGCCGGAAGGTGCCTACATTACAAGAGCCAGTGCCCTCAACGCTACAAAAGCAGTGTGGTGAGAGCATACGTTCACCGGGCGCTCACCCACTGTTCTTCATGGCCTCTCGTGCACAAAGAATTAAGACGAATAAAACAAACGCTAGCGGACAACAGCTACGACATCGCATTTATAGACCAACAAATCAACAACACTCTGAACAAATACTTAACAGCAACAGCAGCAAAAGACCAAACAAACACCATCAACATCTTCTATAGAAGCCAAATGACAGCAGGCTACGAGACCGAAGAAAAGGTGCTAAAAAGGATAATCACAAAGAACTGCAAGCCAACCGATCCCGAGGCAAACATCAAGCTGCAAGTTTATTACCAGAGCCCGTCAACTTCATCCCTGGTAATGAAGAACAACATGGCGGAGGACAAATCGGCACTGAAACAAACAAACGTCGTGTACCAATATAATTGTCAGATAGGAGACTGTGCACTCCTCCCAAACAGTAATTATATTGGGTACACGACAACAACGCTATCAAGAAGACTCACAATGCACCTGCAGAGTGGAGCACCATCCTCCCACACCCTGGAAGAACATCACAGGCGACTGACCAGGCAGCAATTGGTAGAGAACACCACCATCATTGGACGAGCTCGGGACGTCCGACGCCTGGCGGCACTAGAGGCCGTGTGCATCAGGGAGCGCGACCCACTGATCAATAAACAGCAGAACGCCAGGGGAACTCTCCTACTTTTTGAGGGGCCTCGGCTATCATAGAGTAGCCCCTCCCCCTCACGTGTACTTTCATTGTAACGCTTAGAGTGTATTATGAATTTTGTCCTTGTCTCGTAATGTAAAGCTTTCCTTTTAGACAATTTATTCATCTTGACAATCTAATCAATCTCTGTGGTGTTAATCGTGTTGCATGTTTATTTGCCGCAATGTGAAGTGATTAGTGCTCATATGCATGGGATCTTGTGCGAGACATCAAAAATTCAAACCTTAAATTTTGTAACTACTATTCAACGTACCTCAGTCTTGAAAATGTTTATGTGAGATAAATGAAACCGGTCGACTTTAGGTGCGTTTTTACTTCAATTTTCTTTAATATGACATGAATATCGGAACAATTTTACACGAACATAGCATAGAAAACCGAAAACTTATCAGGAACATTGAAACCCTAGAAAGAAAACTACACAAAGCCAAAGCTGCGGTGACGTTCAACCAGCACTGTATTAATAATAACTTGCTTCCGTCTTATACTAATATATATATATATATATATATATATATATATATATATATATATATCGGGTGGTATAACATTTTCACATTTAATGACTTCACATCCACCCCACTGGAAGGGGGATTTTTGCCCTCACACACCGCTCCTCATCGAAGCTTGGCGTACATTATCCTTGATTAATTTTACGCCATTGATTTTTTAAGTCAGGTTGTGTCAGGTCAGGAAGGTCATGGGACACGACCTCAAAACCCGAAATCAAGAGTTTGAAGTGGCGCCAAGAGAACATGTTCCAACCGGTCAGATTGAAACTTTCACAACAGATTTCTGCTATTTAGGAATTTTCAGAGCGTTGACCAGACAGGATCAATTTTAGGCCACCCATGATAAGTATACAGTGAAAAAGACTGTTTTTCAGCAAATACGGCACGAATCAGGTCAAAGTACTTAAACCTGTAATCTTAGCAACCGTGCGGCCGCCAAGCCTGTTTTTAATATTGGAGTCCTGGATGTCATCTGAGGTCACCAGAGGTCATGCACTAGTTTTCCAAAATCCCGTGCTGAATCGAGATAAAGCTTTCATTTTATTGATATTGAGCTCGTATTGTAATGGTACCTAAGTCGATTAACCCTTGCCCCGGTGGCGGGTACGACCCACCTTCGCCCTGGTGGGGGGCTAAAAAGACCCCCACGATCTAAAAAACTAAGAGAGCTAGAAAAAAGGGCAAAACGGCAATCGAAAGCTCTTCAAAAATCGTATCGAAAATACTTCGGTCATTTTTCTTGTCAGGTCAATATCAAGGTCACCAGAGGTCAAGATAGGTCAAAATCGCTAATATGAGGTGTACTAGGAAAACCCCATATATCTCAGAAACTATGATGGCTAGAAACATTTTTCCAACACCATTCGAAAGCTCTTGAGTTTCTCTTTCATTGCGGTGCATTCATTTTCGAGTCAGGTCAAAGCCTAGGGAGCTACAGGTCTCTGAATATTTAGCATATTCTTCAGAATGTCCATAGCCACCCATGCATAAGGGCGTTTCCTTTTTCGCTAATAACTTCCAAACCAAACAAGATTCAGCCATAGTTGATGCACCATTGCAATCTTCTTCTCAATACGAATCGAATGATATATAATATTGCTATCCCAGGTCAAATTTAAGAAATTGACCTGACCCAGGTCAACGGTCTGACCCAACTTAACCTAGTATAGTCATGATGCATATCATTTGACTTGCAGTGACTATTCAAACACTCCGGTGACAAAATAAGAGTTATATCTTAGTTTATTCCAAATTTATAGAATAAAACACCAAAAAATGTTTATTTGACCTAAGGTGACCTTTTAAACGTCACAAGTCAAAACGTTTGGCATCAACTTCAGAAATGGACTAAGAGCAAGTCGTAACCGATGTTTGAAGTTGATTCCATCCTTACTTACTGAGAAAAGCTCATTTCGTGATTTTCCCCATGTATTGACATTGGGGAGGTCATGCTCTGCACATGACCTTAGGTCACCAATATAAAAAATCCCGGAACAAATGTTGTAGCTCCTGGAGGGCACAATATGTGGTATGAGTTTCAACTTGATCGATTAACCCTTCTTTTAGTTATGCGGTCCTAAACATTTTTGAGGTGAAGTCACTTCACCTGACCTGGTGACCTGATCTGATATGACCTTGAGCTAAATTTTTCAGGAAAGATGTAAAAATGATTAAGGGAACAGCTAGACCAAGTTTGGCGGCGCTGCGCGCCGCAGTTTTTATATCAGTTCGAAAAACCCGAGGGGGGTCTAAAAAGACCCCCACCCGGGCGAAGGTTAATATGTAACATGGTCATGTACTAGGCAACCACGTGACTTTGACCATGGTTAAGTCCAAGCCGTTTTCACTATTTGACCTTGCATGAGCCGAGAGACTTTGTAATATATCATTATTATATTATCACATCTCGCATTGATTAACATGACATATCACGCTATCACGCTAAAATTCATATCATCTATCTGGCCTGGCTCTGAAGCTACTGAAATCATATCTTTATGACAGACAGCAACGTATTATTGTTAATAGTAAATGCTCTCAGTGGTCCCATGTTAAGTCTGGGACACTGGAAGGTGGGCTGTTGTCTCCCCTTTTGTTCGCCTTATTCATTAACGATATTCCTTCCAATATAAAGTCGCATTGTTTAATGCTTGTAGATGATGTCAAAATATTCAGAACGATAACCTCTCCAAGCGATTCGGCGCTCTTGCAAGAGGGCCTCTGCAGACTTTGCACTTGGTCTCAAACCTGGAAATTACGCCTAAATCCTTCAAAATTTAAATCATTTCGGATGACTCTCAAGAAAATTCCCCTGCGAACCTTATATTTCATTCATAACACAGCTCTGGAACTGTCAATTCAATTCGGGACCTAGGTGTCATTCTTAACGAAAAATTAACATTTGGCCCCCACATCGACAATACGGTAAAAAAACAAACAGGGCCCTAGGCGTCTTATTTCGATCCTTTCAAAAACTTAGAACGAGAGGATGCTTCAGCCCGTCTTCCGTGCGAACTTCCTACTACGCGCATGTGCGCTCGGTACTTGAATATGGATGTGTTGTCTGAGCAGGTGCAGCCAGGGTACACTTAGACTGGAGAGAGTACAAGATAAATTTTTTATTTGGCTCAACCATCACTCTCCACATCGTGCTGCGTCCCACACCCTATCATATTCTGACCTTCTCCAACATTATCACATATCATCTTTAAAATCTCGTAGAACTCATTGTGATCTTATGTTCTTGAGAAACCTTTATCGCGGACGCATTGACTCATGCTTTTTAGTCAGCTCATTTTCACTGTCCACTCCATTAAGAATCAGTCGCAATTTGTCGCTGTTTAGAGTTCCGTGTACCAGAGTGAACACTTAAGAACAGCCTTTTTGTAACGATGCCCCGTGAAGTCAACAGTTTTTACAAAGGTGCCCAACGTCTAACTTCTTTCATGACGATTATTGCACGTTTCGGAGAGCAGTTTTGGAATATTTTAGAGCATTGTGATTTAGGATCTCTTTGAAACCACCACAGTATATTTTAGCGTTGTATTAGATTTTGTTATTCAGTATGTACTGTTTTTTATAAATGTATACAATATTTTTTAAGGCGCAATTTTTTTAGCGATGTGAGCATGATGTTTTATTATTCTGTAAGTGTTATTTATGCATGTATGTACATAATTTTATCGCAATGACTTCATCCATAATTGGGAATACCCGTCGATGATTGAATAAATAAATTGAAATTGAAATTATTAGATGTAATATTATATAATAATATGATGTACATTTGTTTATTATAAAGGCATATTTGCGTGGCTTTTGACATTGTATCTGTAGATACCTGTATGCCCTTTGAAGACAATTACAATCAACACACAATTAATTTTTTCTAGATGAATGTAATATGGCAAGTCAGATCTCGCATTGATTAACATGACATATCACGCTTAAGGTAAGAATTCTAACATGATAAAATAAAGCAAAGATAAAATACAACTTTAAAGGCGATAAAATGATACGGTATGTACCTAAACGTATTGGCCAGCTAAAATCGGATTATTTTTAGATTTGCTAGTGCTCTAGATTATTTAAAGGAGCAGCCAAACTAATCACTGTTCATCGATTAGAGGAACAGGGAAATTTTAAAACCATCAAAATTGTCAATTTTAACATTAGTACGCATTTGGCCAAGTTTGAGTTCGCATTTGGTTCGCATTCCACCTAAAAGTTCTTCAAATCCCCTATGTGACGTAGGCAGCGAAAGTTCGCATTAGCCGAATTCGAAAAGAACACCTCTGCACGTGGAGATACATTGGATTTGTGTTTTTCTTGTGGGGTAGTTTCTGGCTGACGCTAATGAGAGCTGCATAATGATTCGTGAATCTGGCGTCAGCCTGAGCTTCTTCCTGAATTGTGTCATGCGGTTGTGTAAAGCAGTCAGGTTCGACATGCATCATTTTTGTGGTTTAAATTCATTCTGACTAAAAAGTTTAGTAGTAAACAGTGGTCGGTCCAAATGTGTTTTACATATTTCAGTTTTGTGATTTTCACTTTTTTTAGTTCCGTGATTTTTAGTATGCAACGAATCCCGGGATTCGGCACGCCTAGAGGCAAGACTATTTTAATCGCCTTGTCTTAGCTTCAGCCTAGTTAGTTCCCTTTCGATACGATAAAAACTCGTTTTCGGTGCGTCGCGAAATCTAAAGCAAAACAAAAGTAGGACAAGGGAGGATAAACACTTCGGTAGCTTTTGAGATATTTTGTCATCTTTTTGTGATAAAAAGCTACCATAGCGTGTTTAAAGATGGACGGAAAAGGGTCTTTGGCGAACCGATTGGTAGCAGATGATTTCGAGTAGAGCTGCTACCCTAGTGGCAGATGCAGACACCGAGGCCGCCAGGTCCGCGGGCCTTATGGTTGCCAAGACCAGCGGGAAATATTCCGATAGTGCTAGGAGGTGATACATTTATTGTCAAGGTATGAGGAATGTAATATTACAAGATCTGGCATTTACCTGTGATTCAGTGTATTTAGCACCGAAATTTCATATCAAACACTGCATCTCATTGGAATTCTTCTAAAAGACTAAGAGCTCTAGATATAGCCATCATAACCAAAATTTAGAAATCCTGAGTTTCGGTTTTCCCCGTTGTAACTGAGAACACTTTGTATGGCCTTTTGTGTGCAGCATTTGCCAGAAGCTTGTAATTTTAGTTTAGCTGTATCGTAGATAACAGGAGAACGACTGTACCTATCAGTAGGTATTCAGCAGTCGATGACTGCGGCAACTGTGTTATTGCGCCATGACGATCAGCCAGACACTGCGATGCCCTGATCCTGACCGCCAGCCTGACCTTCCGTCATGCCCTGGCATTCAGCCAGTGAACTCACGCCAAAGCGTGCTTCCACCGAGCAGCACCTCTGCTGAGCTGGGTGCTGTAGCAAGGAGTGACGCCCCTTGCACCCTGCACCCAGTGTACACCCTGGCAAAGTGGCGGAAACAAGGGGACCAGGGGCTCAAGCCCCCCCCCAATGTCTGAGTGTCTATAGTGAATGCATAGCCGAAGGCCGTTCCGACGCAATGGTGGGGGAAGCTCGGGCCTCCTGGTCCGCCCCTCCCCCTCCCCCCCACCCGAAATGAACTCCGATTTTAGCCAAATTGGGAAGAGATCGGAAGCTTATTGTAACCAACCAGTGCAGAAGGCAACGATGAGCTCAAATCCGATGAGTTTTTGATTCTATTGAGAAGTGTCTTGTCAGCAGCAGAATTGGCAGGCTCCTCACTTTTTTGCCGGTGGCGACGCTCCTGCGCTGGCAGCTGGTTCAGTGTAGTATGTGCTCGTAGCCCTTAATCACCTTGTTGCACCGAATCTGTGCTTAACTCATAAGTGTAGGAGCACTGCAAAACTGGCGAGGCCAGGTACACACATGATGTAGAAAAGCTAACACATAATTCCATAGATCCATAATTTCACGCAAACCGCTAACATTTATGCTGAGATTTTGCTCTTTTTGCAAAACATATTAGGTAAACTACCAACCAAGGAAATTCGCCGGATGGAAAACGCTCGCGTCTCGGCCCAGTCAGATCCGCCCGTCCCGGCGCCTATGGCTAAGCTGTTGCATGTCCTACTGGTAGTTTAGTGCTTTCGTGTCGTGAGCGTTGTTCGTTTGTGTGCGTCTGTGTTTGCTGGTTTGCAATTATATGGTCATGGGTCCAAATGTGAGCTGCGACTGAGCGGGGTCAATTATTTACAGCACCGCAAACTAATTAGCCTTCCCACAAAAGCGAAAGCTCGTAAGTCGATGGCATAGGCGGATCCAGAATTTGAAATGCGAGGTCAGGATTGCCCACTTTAGCTAGGGGCGCTGTATGTGTCGGGAGTGGGTGCGGTATGAGTCGGGAGAGGTGCTGTATGTGTCGGGAGGGGGCGCTGTATGTGACGGGAGGGGTGCTGTATGAGTCGGGAGAGGTGCTGTGTGTGTCGGTAGGGGGTGCTGTATGTGTCGGGAGGGGTGCTGTATGTGTCGGGAGGGGTGCTGTATGTGTCGGGAGGGGTGCTGTATGTGTCGGGAGGGAGTGCTGTATGTGTCGGGAGGGGGCGCTGTATGTGTCGGGAGGGCAGAGGTCGAGAAAAGCTGGTACTCTGGTACGAGCGTCGGAGACAGAAATCAACCGGACAAAGTTCCAAGGGAGACACTCACAACGTTTCCCCCAATTTGTGTCCGAACCCATCCCGCCACCTCATTATTGTCTCCTTTCGAGAAGAAACAGTGGATTAAACACTCAATGAACGTTTTGCAATTACCTGTATAAAACTCTTCATTAAATGAAATCACCTTCAGAAATACTAGAGGTTTTATGCCCGATTCCCTCAGCCTTCCTCCATAATGTCTCTAGCTGTCTCTAGATAGAGCCGGAGACAGCCGAATGCTGGTACACGAGTCGATTGTGAGACACTGATGAGACAGCTTAATATTTCTTGAGTCAGCAAATTTTTTCGCAAAAATATTTCAATTCTCTATTCAGAAAAATTATTAATTTTTTTAAGTAGCTTTTTCTTGTATACTATATGTATAAACTTCCTGTAAAAGACATTACAAAACTCAAACGACTCACGCAGATTCATTTTGATAGTTATTTCTCTCTAAATCAGATTGCCCGCGATTCGTTTCGAAGCCAAAAACGGAGGATGGGGTGCGAGCGTGTCTGTGGCCGTTCCTTGTGTTTTTTTTGGTTTTGAGTGCTAAGAAGGCGAGATTAAGTGTATATAAATTTTATTTGAGTGTATATCAAGCTCGATTAAGTGTGAATACGAAACTGGCTGGACAAAATGCCTTTCCCGTCGCGTATGAAAGTGACATGTGGGCATCTTCATAATGGTAGGTCATGCACGTTCAATGGTGAGGCCCGCAACTATTCAAGGCCCCTCAAGATAGCTCATCCTGGTCTACCATCTAGGATGCTGGGACAAGATTCAGCTGCGTCATGGACGAATGGATTCGTGAACATGGTAAGTTTCATAATTTCAATTTCAACAATCCAGCACATGGTTCTGTCTGTAGCAGGCTTACAGGTGCTCACACATTCAGGGACGTAGGAGCCAGGGGAGCAGGGGGGCAGCTGCCCCCCGCTCCCCAATTTTCATGATTCTTAATCATTAACCCTATGGCGTTGACTGGAAAGAAATGACCTCAAAATGCCCGCTGGCCCCCCCAATATTCGGGACGTTCCTACGCCTTTGGGTATGCCCCCCTGGCCCTCTTGTTCCTATGCCTATGTCTGCTCATTTTAATCATACACTTGAGTAGGTACCTATGACATGGACACTTGGGAGAAATTTGTATGCTAGCTGTTGCTTCCTCTTCAATGCCATAGCTTAAATGTTGATTAACAGTGCTTGTGCCACCACTGGCCTACTGGAAATTGGAATATATATTTTTGTATTCAAACATTTTATAGTGTGGACCCTAAGACTTTGATATATCAATAGGCATTGTCAATTGCCAATTGACCTGCCTTCAATCCTAGATGCCAAATTGGCAAACTGATAATTCTCTCAGTATCGTAATGCAACTCATTTTGTAATGAAGAGCCTGTTTCCAAAGGGTTAAAAATATTTTGCTTTTTTGTTTGCATTGCTCCCAACAATGTCATGTACAGCCTGTGTTTGCAAATGCAACTGTTAATGATTGGTAGGTACCTACAACCTAAAATTTATGATTGGTAGTATTGGGTAACATGGGATGTGTGCTTCTCTTATTAAAACTGCATACAAAGTACCATTCATTTTGTTATTCAAATAGATGAATTTTCAAAGTATGCTTCTTAAACCTGGAAGCAGTCATCTTGTGGGTATATTAGGTATTACAATTCATATTTCCCTTTAAGGTAGGTAGGTAATTTGCAGGCTTGGATGATGTTGGCTTACTTTGGTGTCGTGATATTTTCTAACTTACTGTTTATCCGTTTTGCGTCTACATATTTGCAACTTCTATGCTTTCTTTTGCAATTTCAAATATAGTTATAGGTATGCTGAGATATGATTGGTCAAAATATGAATGATAGGCAAATTGGTAGTTCTTTAAAAAATTCTTGAGTTGCTCTCATAGAGCTGGATGTTTTCGTCTGAATTGAAAGTGTGCTATTTACCTATGGGGGCACATCTGACAATTTCCATTCAAGTTTGGCTAAGAATCAGATAATATTTCAAAATAACATGACACTACTTGCTCACATTATGCTTATGCTGTATGCATCTTTATCTCCAAAAGCCAGTATGGTGATAAAAACACAGAACATTGATTAAAAGATAGTACTTACTTACAAACAAATCAGGCAAACATAGTAGGTGTGGATGAGACCTTGTTGGGGCAGCATGGAGGCAGGTCTATCAGTTCGGGGTAGCTTTTACTCATGTTTCGGGGCATAGTGGAGCAGAAACTGGGCAGTAGCTACTGACCCACTGGGGCATGTAATTGAACACAGATACTTAAAAAAATTGTTACAGGTGAAAATGTGTACCCAGAGGTAAAAAGTCTGCCCAGGTGACCAAATTCTGCCCCAATTGGGCCAGAATTTGAGGTGCATCAAACCCCTCATTGAATCATTTGTTACATTCTGCAGAGTAGTCCACAACATAGCAATTGAAAACCTAATTCCATGTACCCAGGTGATCTTGCCAAAGGGAAAGTCAAAACCCAATTATTGAGCAGGGGAAGACATTGCAAATTGGAGGATTGAGAGCAGATATGCATCTGTCCTCTTTCCTAAATTAAGCATTGGAGTGTATCAAAAATCAATATCTCAGCAGTGAGTGGAGGATCAAACTTGCCAGGACATTGCTGTCCATTCGAAACGGACATTAAAGATTACCTGAACAAGGATCTCAAAATCTCAATCTTCTTTTTTGTAATCGTGAAAAATGTGGAGAGAACATGCTTAAAATATTTCCCATGCTGATGGACATTTTGGAAAAGCATGCAATCTGACAAAAATTAATTCGAGTCATGAAATTGGCAAATTAGAATTATTTGTCCTTTCACTTTTACAGAGGACTTTTGTTATGTGAATTGTCTTAAGCCCATATATTCTCTAAGTACAATGTGTTTGCTTTACAGGTTTCCAAGGCGGGTTCAGTGGCTGGCGCGAGTGCCACTACCAGCGTAGACGCCTCGTCTGCACCTGCAGTAGATTCTCTCGCTACAACTTTGTCAACTGGAGTAGCGACTGCAACATCGGAGAACCATTCTGCTAGTGCTTCCAACGCGGAGATCGCGTCTGCAGTGCCCTGTGGCATAAATTATGTAAATACGGTCGGTGAACATGTGGAAGATGGGCCTGCAACTATCCCAAAATCAGCAACACTGGCCTCCAGTCTTACAGAAAGATCGGTTGATGAAAAGGGAATGTCGGTCACCAGCCTTCTGCAGGAAATCATAGCTCGGCTGCAAACTGTGGAGAAGATACAGGACATACTGGTTCAACGGTCCACAGTAAGCAGGCGCAAAAACAAAACAAATGAGAGTGTAAGTACTCGCGACATTCTGCTGCGCTCCTGTCGTAGTATTGACAGCTTGCAGAGTGCCACAGAAGAACAGCTCGTTCCTGTACCGGAACGCAACGCGCTATACTGTGAGATGTGCGTTCCTGGCTTCAAACCCTCTGAACACATCCATGAAGGAGTGAAAGTCTTGGGCGTTTTTAAGTATGACTTCAGCTGTGGCAGCAGCTTCCTCTTCAAGGATCGCCTTCCCCAAGAGTTCCGGAAACTGAAAAAATCAGTTGGATGCCATTTCAGAGGACTTCACCACGAGAAGAACGCGAAGAGAGCTGCGACTGTGTCAGCACAAGAAAAGGCACGCGCAGAGAAAGATCGCAACTCTGCTCTGCATGTGGTTCGGGCGGGCTACTTTTGCCTAAAGAAGTCGCTGCCCCACCAGAGATTTGAAGAGCTGATCACTCTGCAACACATGAATGGGGCAAGAATGGGCACTATCAACCATTCAAGCGGCTTGATGCCGCGATTGAGGGTTCAGTTCTGCGATGCCATGCGAATCATGCTGGCACAACACATCGCCCAGCAAGCATGTGTGTCAGTTTGTGCGGACAAGGTGACGGTGGCAGGGCGCACCGTAAATGTGATTGCTGTTGTGTGTGCAGTTCCTCAAGCTCATCCGCAAGATGCTCTTCAGGCATATGTGCTCGGGGCACCAGTGGTCAAAGCACACGACGGCAAAGCTCTGGCGCAGGAGATCGTTGACTCTCTCTCCCAGATTGGAATAACTCATCCGGACCAACTGGCGGCGGTTTGCATGGACGGCCAGTACCATAAAAACCACGTTCCAGAACACATGATGAGGCTCATGTCATCTGCGGACCCACATAGGAGTAGGCAGCCCACTGTCGTGTGGCTGTGGGACGGAGCTCACCTCCTTAATCTAGCTGACCAGGACGCGCGACGATCGCCCGGATGTGAGTGGGTGGGAGCTACCATCGACGACGTGACCAGGATCATCAAGCGCTTCTACCACGGGAAAGGACTTGAGGGGCTGCTGGATGCTGGTGAAGCGATCGGGACACCTGCTCTACGGCCGAAACTGCGGTCAGATACGCGGTTCGCTCCGTATGCAGCTAGAACATTCACGGTGTTCCAGCGGAACGCCGGCGCCATGATCCACGCTCTGTCCGAGGAAGTGACCGCTGGAGAGGCTGATGCATCGACGAGAGAAGATCTGAAGCTTCTCAAAGGTGGGAATTTTTTAGCTTGTAAATTTCATCTCTTGACGTGAATGAAAATGTTTATTAAACAGATGTCGTGTGACGCAGGACATGAACGTACAAAATTAAAATTTGATCGCTCATATTTGATTTCTTTTCAAGATTGGGAAATTGCTGCTTCACTTGCGTTTCACAACTGCGTTTCATTTTTACCATTTGAAATACCAGTATATTTGTGTTTGTGTTTTCCAGCATATTCACTTTCCTTTTAGGCGCAATCAAGTTAGTTCATCATGTGATTAAATCTGATATAGGTGGCTCGTCTGAGAAACGCCAGTTTTGTATGTACTTAATGTAGGTATCGACTTAAACTGCAACGTCTTGAATTCATCCATTGATCCTCACCAGACAGTCAGCCCATGCCTGGTTTTTATGGCTTTATCATACGGCTCAAACTGTCCAAACACACTACTCGTTTTTAAAGCACGTGTTTTCGTTTTTCGTTTCTGAACTGCCCAATTGCGTTTGTGCACTGCAGTGTAGCACACCCAACGCATTTTAATTGAGTTAACTTGACCTGTGAGGAAAGACGTAGTTAAAAAGAAAAAAAGGAAATCGTCTTTTAAAAATGGATTTGTGTGTTGTCCTTAAAAAGTGCCCAATATGCTGAAGTGAAGATCCTTAGCATTGTGTAGGTAGTTTTCCGTGCTTAGTTTTCATAGATATGAAGGAACTGGCTACTTATTTGAACAAACGGTTTCTCGCCAGGCCGAGTCTTCCCAGCACGAGTTGCAGCCCTCAATGACGTGTACACCGTCGTGGCTGAGGGCAGCAAAGCTTTGCAAGATCTGAGCTTGCTGCCCTGGGAGCGCGAGGGCAAACTAGACGGCATGAGGTCGCGGCTCTACAACATGGCGGAGGACCTGGCTATCGACGAGGTCACACTGGAACTCTGGCCTCAGCTGGCCAAAGCTGAAGGTGCTCCATACGTGGTAAGTGTTCCCTGGCCCTGCTAGTATTCAAGCAGATGTAATGTTGAAGCGTGTATTTTAACAATATTTGTGTTCGTGCTGTGCAAATATTTGAAGAAAAATTGTTTTAGAAAGGATGAGATGGTCCCATAGAATAACAAGAGCTTTAGTTTAATGTTTGATAAACCATTTCCGGAAAGGCGATTTGAGTGTAGTTACGTTGTCAAACGTTTGCTCAAAAATTAAAGAATGTAGTGAACAATTGGTAACTCCCTTGGTCATCTTGTTCAACATGAGTGTTCAGCGGGGAGCTTTTCCGGGCAGGTGGGCGGAAGCGAACATCGTTCCTGTGCACAAAAAGGGCTCTAAAAAACTCGCTTCAAATTACCGCTCTATCTCACTCACCCCACTGTTCGGCAAGATTCTGGAGCGCTGTGTATGTGACGTACTAATCTCTCATGTTCAACCGGTCCTGGCCCCAAACCAACATGGCTTTGTCCCACGCCGCTCTTGTGATACAAATTTAGCTTGTCTTCTAAAAACGGCGTGGGAGGCGATCTCATCTGGTCATCAAACTGACGTTATATACACCGACTACTCCTCGGCGTTCCAGAGTGTCAACCACAAATTACTGCTTCATAAGTTACAAAACTCCTATCAAATCTCAGGTGCCGCCCTCAATTGGCTCTCTTCTTATCTCACAAATCGAAAGCAACGCGTAGTTGTTAATGGAAAATTTTCGGAGTGGACACCTGTGCGCTCTGGAACGCCGGAGGGTGGAATTATCTCACCGATCCTGTTTGCTCTCTTCATCAATGATCTTTCGGACAAAATTAAAACGAACTGTCTTCTTTTCGCCGACGACGTAAAATTGTATAATAAAATTGTGACTCCTGAGGACTCAGAGCTACTTCAAGCTGACTTGACACGTTTGGCTAATTGGTCTCATCTTTGGAAGCTGCAGCTTAATCCGTCCAAATGCAAATCATTTACAATTTCTCTGAAGAAGAAACCGATGCTGAACATCTACAAAATTCAAAACGACGCCCTAGAAAAAGTATCTTTCATTCGGGACCTTGGCGTTTGGCTGGATTCCAAATTAGCATTCGCAGAACATATAGATAAAATCGTAAGTCGAGCAAACAGGATGTTAGGTGTGATGATTCGGTCGCTCCAGACTGGCCATCCGGTGGGAGGAGTGAGAGCGAGCTCGAAATTGAAACCCAAGCCAATTTTGACGGCATATTGTTCCAATGTTCGTTCAATTCTTGAGTTTGGATGTATTATTTGGGGTGGGTCTGCCAAAACGCATCTGGAAAGACTGGAAAAAATTCAGCATAAATTTCTTATCTGGCTAGCATCCGTTTCTACTCAACCCTCCGTAAATCTAGGATACGATGAACTTCTGGCCCATTTCAAAATCCCAAGTCTAGCCAAGAGAAGACTGCAATATGACATTACTTTTGTACACAAAATTCTAACGGCCCAGATCGATTCCGCCTTTCTGCTTGGTAGCTTCCCGCTTCACGTGCCAGCAAGAAGAACACGTGCAATGGCAGGTACTTTGCTGAGCGTACCACTGTACACAAAGGAGACTGTGAGGCGGGGTGTGTACTGTCGGCTGCCCAAAGCTTTTAATGATTTTATGCTTGCCTGTCCATTTGCTGACCCATTTAGATTATCATCAGGTCAGTTCAAATCTCAAGTTCGGAAACATGTTAGGCAGTAGAAACGCACCATTTATTTTATTTCATTGTATTTTATTGTTGCCCTTTACATATGTATTTTTAAAATTTTTTCAGTTTTATTTTGTATATTTTTATCTTTTTATTCTTACCTTGTATTTACTGTTTGTCTTGACTTGTTTTTTTAACATGTGCCATGTATGTAATTTTAGGGAATCTGGATGGTATAACTGACTTGAGCTTTTACTGGGGGCAAGCCCCTGTCGCTCATATGAGATGAATAAATAAATAAATAAATTAATAAATTAAAATAGTTAGTCCCAAACAAACTTACAAGGAACCCAACTTGTACCTGTTTTCCATTCATAATAAAGGGATTATCCGAAATGTTGACACAGCAAAATATAACTGAGTGTACAAACCAAAACTGAAGGAAGATAATGTGATATCAGAGTAAAAACTGGCAGTTGTTGAAACATAATATAATACCTTACACTGCAAACGTTCTATAGAAGTGTTTGGGTAAAAAAGTGTACTCATGCAGTGCTCATGTTTTGTTCTATGACGTGATTCACTTAACATTCGATTGTTCTAAATGATATGAACGCTGTTCAATCTGCTTGACAGGCGGATGACGTGGAGAAGTTCGTGTGCACGATGGACACCCGCTGCGGTGTACGGCATGGGGGAGTGGATGTGCGTGGACGCGCCCATGGTGCAATGAACACTGAGCTAAGTCGTCACATGCAAAATCTGAAGCAGGTAGGAGATCTCAAGGGCATCCAGAATGTGATGCATGTTGACTGCCTACGCTGCGTGCAGCTCAGTACAGATGCTCTCATCTGTGCGAAACTTGTGCCTCCATCTTGTGCTATCACGATGAGTGAAATCGAGGCAGCGTGGCAGGTACTCAGAAAGGAGCGTCAAGGTGCGAGTAATCAGGAACTTATGAAAGTCCTCTCCAGTGCAGCTCAGTCGAGTGCGCCCATACATAGGTTCTGTAGGCTGGTGACCCGAATGTGGTTGATGAGCCCGCCGGAGTCTGTCGTTGAGTCCATGGCGAGCGTTGTGGACGATGTGTTCGGCACACATCGGCAGCTCGACCATTCAAACGCAGCTCTCGAGCGCAAGTCAGATGGAATGGCCCGACAGTGTTCAAAGCGAATCGCATTGTTGAGTCAGTGCTGGCAAGAAACCCACATCGCTTTGTCAGAACAAGAGTGGACGTGACTAGCTTTCTCGAGAGCACTGTGATTCGAAAACATCTAGAGGGTAGGTCTGATCGTTTGACATGTTTTTCGCAATGAGTGTTTTCGTTGGTAGCCTGCTTGGTTTTGTTTTGTTGCCAGGTTTTGTTGCCGCGCCTGGCCCACTGTAATCGTTGGAGACGTAACATCTGAATCGGGTATGTAAATGAGGGATCAAAAAGCATTTGCATGGCCGTTCACACCAGCTAAAAATGAGGCGTCAACCAATCTTCCTGGATGCTGACTAAAAACTTTCCGCAGTACGACAAATAATTCTTCGGATTTGAGCCCTTTTTGCTTCCGCACAGCATGGTTATACTGTGCTGGTTTCCTGCCAACTGGGCTCAGACAATATTTTTACAGAAAGGGGGAGGGGCCTGGCTCCCTTTCCGACGCAGATGAGCATTGGGATGCGTGAAAGAACTATGTTCGAATTATTAAAAACGTTTTACGGTGGTTTCCTGAAGCTTTAGCAGAAGATCTCACATGTTGCGCCGTCTATTGCTAAACTGAATTTTGCTGTTAGAAATACAGGCCAAGCTTATATATGTTAGGTCAATTTGGTGTGATATAGTTTTAGGCGTTATTTTGAAGTATAATTTTCACTTTTTGGACCTGGGGAATTCGAAGGATTTTTCATGCATCCCTTCTGGGGTTACGGTTGTTGGTCTTATTACAAAATGGTTGAAATCAGGAGTGACTTATTGTTAGCTGAGTGTGCCAAAAATGAAACTGATGCCAGCTTGGGCGTGTTTATGTGGTTGCAAATACTTCGCCTGCAGTAGATACGGACATTTTGATGACTTGAGTGATGGAAAATCATTCTTCTCCCAATTTCAGAAAAAAAAAACTTTTTTGCCATGTTCTTGCTGTTGAATTAGACGCCCGTTTACCCTCCGATCGCATTTATTTAAAATCCCACTTTAAACCCTTGCAATGGGAAGCTATTTCATGTACAATGTTATATTTCTTCAAAAGTTTAGAATTTTTTGGGTTACAACTTTTTGCCTTCAACATCAGAATTAACCCATGGAAATTCCAACGGAAGTATCGCTACTGGAGGACTGTGCCGGCTCTCTTACATGACTTGCATGACTTACAATGGTGAACTAAGGATGCGGGTGAACTGGAGCAATTGATGGGCGAAATGCACCAACAATTAGTAAAAAATATAGCTAACAATCTGCCCACTTGGAAGTTATCGATTTCCATCACTAGGATTGCTTCAACTCATGGGATCATTGCTTAAACTTCAGTCTCACTTTTGAATAAGGGGTACCGTTCCGCAGTGGCGGATCTAGCCGGTTGGTTTGGGAGGGGCAAACCAAAGTCGAAAAGCAAAAAAAAACGTCGCGCAACGCAAAATTGCGCTAGAATATGACTTCCCGGTACGGGTGTTTGAGGCAAGAAGCAAAAAAAACGTCACGGGCTGAAAAATATGAGCACAAGATACTTTTTTCCTATCCAAGGCCCGATATTTTCACTGAAATTAACTGGTTCTGTTTGAAGTTGAGAGTTAAAGCACCAAAATGTTGCCTATAAACTTAAAAGGAGTCGGGGAAAAAAGGAGGTCGATCGCTTTGGGAAGGGGGGGCAAAACATAGTTTTGCCTCGAGCTTTTCCGTTTGGGGGCAATTGCCTTTTTGCCCCCCTGGATCCGCCACTGCCGTTCCGCACGTTTCGTCCCGTTTTACTGTGGCTGAGTTTAAGGAGTGTATTGGTGAATACAGTGGTAAGAAGTCTGTATTTTAACCGTATTTTTCTTGTCTGATATTCTGATCATGAACTGGAGCTGATAAATAAAATGTGCGAAGTGGGTGAAGGGAAAGCAGGAGTGCTGGGGAGGGAAGATCCATTAACCATTAAGCGGGACAAACTGAAAAAATTAGAGCTTTTCATCAGCCAGATTATGTCTCTGAATGTTGCAAGTGGTGTTTGATCAGCACGTGCGTCGGCACTGGGGGGGTCTCTAGGATAATAATAATAATTTTTGGGGCTTATAGACGCACCAACTGCCAGGGTCATATGGCGTCGCCAACTCTTTCCCTGTTGGAAGGGTTTCTCGGGAGCCAGCTTGCTCCTTGTTCAGGGAAGCCGCCGGGCCTTGAACCCGGGTCGGCTGAATGGAAGCCAGCTACGCTGACCACTCCACTACCGCGCCCCGGGGGTCTCTAGGAAAGTCGGGGTGTGGAAGCTCCTCACTTTTGACTGGTAATATCATTGAATATGCTGAACATGAGTTTCATCATTGGGCGCGGTCACCCGCCTTGGCTCCGATCACTCACTCGAAATATGTGGCGACGCCTTTGGTTTTACGATTCTCTGTCCGTAAGAATGCATAAAATGACCTGAAATGTGCAATACATGAGCAGTTCTTGCAACGGCTATGATGTAATTTATTATTGAATTGCTTGCTTTTATGAAATGAATCGCCAGGAAAAATCCGTGATATGAAAGTACGATGGCTAGATTTTAGTAGAAAGCAATTTTGAGAAAGTAGGATAATGACCCTCGCGGTATGATATGGGACAGTTAGGTAAATATCGGCGCTGGAATCGTGAGACATTTTTTGGCATAGTTATTCACTCAACCGACCTACTCTTCCTAAGGAGACACTTTCAAGAATTCTTTATCTGTGAAGGAGACAGTCCAGACATTTTTTAGACCTCTGCGGGAGGGGTGCTGTATGAGTCGGGAGAGGTGCTTTGTGTGTCGGTAGGGGGTGCTGTATGTGTCGGGAGGGGTGCTGTATGTGTCGGTAGGGGGTGCTGTATGTGTCGGGAGGGGTGCTGTATGTGTCGGGAGGAGGTGCAGTATGAGTCGGGAGGGGCGCCATTTGGGCCTAGGGAGGACACTATTCTTGTCAGGGGTGCCAATTTTAAGGCGTGGCCCATCAGAGGGGCACCAAATTGCATTCTGGAATCTTGAGAGAGAGGAGCGACGTTTGGGGGCGCCGTGCCAGGGCTAAATATGGGCTCAATGGGCGGTTGTATCGCTGGGGTACCTCCCCCTGTATCCGCCCATCTTCCTACAAATGCATCAGTCCGCACCCATTTTCCCTAACTCAGTTTTGAAGAGCAGCGTCTCTTCTAAGTCAAAACGCTAGGTCTTCAGTAATAAGCCTGGGGTATTATCCTCTCTGCCTTAGACAGGAGATGCGCCGCTCAATGGTAGAACATCTGTCTCCTGAGCCACAGGCCCCGGGTTCAAGGTCCGGGGGCTCCCTGGATAAGTGCAACCAGGTCCCTGAGAACTCTTCCAACAAGATGCACTTTGCAACTGTATCGTTAAACTCCTGCTATCATCAGCGTTAGACAGCCAGTTATGCCACGATTGTGGTAAGAAACGCCCACAGTCAAAGGGGCCAATACAGCTGCCGGTTTGCAGGCGGCGCTGAGTGCGTATCGCTTACTCAGGGGCGTATAGCTTACGTTTCGTTGAAAGGCAATGCGAGCCCCAATTAGTACAAGTTACATCATTGGGAAGCTGAGAGCGTGCAAATGCCAAATATATGAAAATTTATATATGTTCCTCGAGGTTTTTTTAGTAATTTTCTATTTTGTGTCTTTCAAATACACAGAAGAATCTCTCTAACCTCCTCGTAACTGACATGGTGTTGTCGGGTACCAAATGAAAGCTTGATAATCTGTGAAAAATATCATTTCTTAAATCCACGGGTCTCGCTTGGATTTCGAGTATTTTCGCCTTTAATGATTCGAGGCACGGATATTGTGCGCAAGGTTCAGAGTCGGCTTCTCAGCGCTGGAGGTCTCTTCCCTTACTGTAGTGCCGGTCAACTCGTGGCAAATGTCCTCTCCGTATAAATACGCTATTAAATGAAGTATATGTATAAGTATGCAGTAATAAGCTAAGAATCCATGCAGGGCTGGATCCAAGCTGATGGTTGTGGAGGGGCGGAAGGGGGGGCAACGGGGCCAAAATCGTGAAAGCATATGGTTTTTTTAAATAAGATTGGTAAAAATTGGTGGGGGGCTGGGGAGCAGACTTCTTGATGACTCAAATTTTCTTGAGTAGACTCAACTCTGACTCACAGCTAAATGGCTGACTCCGATTCTGACTCGACTCACTGAGTTGAAAGTGATGAGCCGACACGACTCAGGCCAAATTTAGAAGTGAGGCGACTCGATTCCGACTCAAATCAGCATTGAGTCGGAGTCGATTCCGACTCAGAATAGTGGCAAAATATGCACAAAAAATGCTCATTTCCTTCAATAGTATGCAAAATCCAGTATATTTATTCATGGCGTGAATCTAACTGCACATTTCCTTTAATAATGTGCCAATTTCAATGCATTAATTCATGACAGAAATTATTCCTGCATAGGAATGAAGAAAGATGTTAGTCGCGAACAGGTGAGTGTGAGGAAGGGCCTGATGGCTTTGCATTTTAAAGGCATATCCTTCATGAGCAGTCGTAATTGAAGCAATAAGCGACGTTTCAACTGCAGAAAAAACGGGAAACAATATTTGAACATATGATATTTTGAGAGGCAATCCCTGCCCCAGAACATTCTGAACAATCCCGTGACGAACTTAAATTAGAAATAAATACTACACTGCGCACTTCCCCTATCCAGCACCTCACCAAAACCAAAAACAATGATGAATACTCGCCTTGTCCTCCCAAAAATGTTGTAGTAAACACGTAAACGTTACAGATGGCGCATTAAAGACATTACGAACCTAGCCTCGGATAGCGCAAACCTGACGATGGATAGCACTTTACAAATCACGTGACCAAAAAGACGTAAGAGAAATCTGCAGGTTCATGTTAAGGTAACCATGCCTTCGGGGTACTAAAGCATAAATGACCAGCCGTGTCATTGTGTTATTCTGCCAGCAGAACGCAAATAGTATGCCGCACGGATGCGCAGTACAGTATCATGGACTACAAGATACCGCACTGCGCATGCGTGCGGCATACTAGTATGCGTTCTGCTCGGCAGAATAACACGGCTACAAGCATTTTGTTGCGCACCATGATCATTTTGTGACTAATGTGGCGCGCGCGGGGGCAGCAGTGTGAGAGTGGTAAATAAAAATAACCGGCATCATCATAATTTGAAGAGCGGGCGGTGGTTGTTTGTGAGTGAAAGGATTGATGTATACTTTCCAGTTTATCAGTTTCACAGTTTGAAATTACTCAGGCTACGCCAGAGGTAGGGCTGATATCCATTTTCCGTAAATAGGCAGTTTTTATTATCTACCAGTGGGTGTTCTCAAACCACGACAAAGGGGATGAGGTGGCTTAGTGGATAGCACCCTTGACTTCTAAGCCACCGGTCCCGGGTTCAAGTCCCGGCGGAGCCTCTGAATAAGTCGATCTGATCCCCAAAATCCCTTCCAACAGGGTGAGAGTTGGCAACGCCATATGACCCTGGCAGTTGGTGCGTCGTTAAACCCCAACAATTATTAAACCACGATAAATCAAGATAGAGCTTTGAAATAAGCAGATAATTGAAGCTTTTAGTTTCCGTTTCGACCCATTTCAAAGCTTATGTGCAAAATAAGATTTTTTGGTACCCTCTTTCTAATGCGGATACATGCTTTTTTAGTGTTTTAGCCAAAGGAAGGAAGAAAATAGAAAATAAAGATATGGTTTCCTGAGGGTGAATTACCTTTTGCATGAGAATGAGCTTAGGATTTTTGATGGTGTGCATTTTCAAAGTTAAAAAAGTCTGATTTTGTGCCTAATCACACATTTTTCTGTATGATTCTGCATGCCATTGCTAGGATTAAACGGAAAAACTATCAAATGTGTGTGCTTTTTGAACTATATTTTACATAACTTGTGTTGCTAACAACTGATCCAGGCATGGGTCTAGTGCGGATATCAGAATAATGAATTACCTGTTTTTACCAAATAGCAATATGAAATCCTCCAAAATTAGATGTGAAAATTTCTAAAATGTCAGTCATGTGATCACTTATGTTAGGAAAATAGTGTTGAGTCGACTCAACTCTTGACTCACGGCATGGAGGCTGACTCCGATTCTGACTCGACTCAACTGGACAACCAGTTGAGTTGACTCCGATTCAACCCAAACATGGAGTTGAGTCGACTCAACTCTGACTCGAGCAAAATTTGAGTCGACTCTGAGTCGACTCCGACTCTGAGTCGCGACTCAACAAGTCTGTTGGGGAGGGCAATTGCCTTTTGTCCCCCTGGATCTGCCACTGGAAGGATGGGGAGGGGCTGGCGTGTGTGCTGCTGAAGGAGTAATCAGAGTGGTGTAAGTTCACTGTGCGGATATGAGTGCATGGTTGTTCATTTTCTTCATTTCTGTGAAGATACGATTTTGTGCGGCCGTTGCCGGCCTGCTGATTGTGTCTACATACATTTGGAATATGGTGGCTGCATAAAATAAAGGGTTTCAGCCGACACCTGAAAAAAAGTTGAAAATAGGGGCCAACCCCTCCCCACTCCTTCTGCCCACTTTCGATTACCCAATGCCTCTATAAAATGAGTAGTTACATTGGAATAGAACTCCTATTGATTTTTGCACGCGGTTTCTGCTTTACACGCGGTTTCTGTGATGTAACAAAAGCTGCAGACTGCCCTTTCTAGCCGGCCCAACGGACCGACAAGTGGTCACACGTCCCTGTGGGGCTTTCCACCTTCATCCCTATCCCTAACTACAAAATCAAAGACGACACCCCTGGTCGGCATGTGCCACGCACCATCGCCCCCTCCCCACTCTTTCCCGCGATGCGCAGCGCCCCTATGATGGGTAGGTGGGGGGGGTGCGTAATTGATGCATCGCGTGCTAGCATATCCGCAGCCAATGATTGTCAGCAATGCATCGTCCAATCAGGATTCACGTTTCCGATCTGCCGTCGGCGATAATCTCGCGCAATCGCGCACTGGTCGATACCGTATCCAGGGGGGGCGCAATAATCAGGCACCAAATTTGCTGCTCGGCTATAAATGGTCAATCTAGGTCATATTGCATTCCATCGAATTCCTTTTCAAGGTAACCCCTGGGCCTAGTTATGTCTTAGTGGCAGAAACAAGAGCTCAATTTATTTTTAAATATCTTTATTATGGGCACCTTTTCAGATGCTTCATGTTTAGTGAAAAAGTCCTCCGAATCTTATTTAAGCGGGAAATTCGTAATATGTTGCCTGGTTGTGAAAGGGGTAGAGTCAAACAAAACCGCGCGTGTAAACTGTTTCCAGAGAAATCAAAAGATGCTCATGTTGTCTAGCCCAGGTCCCTCCAGGGTTCGGATTCGGATCGGTCATCTTACGTCAATATTTCACGTACGGGAGCACTTTCCATCCAGGTCACGCTGCTTACGCTAAAGCTAAAGATTGCCACCTTCACCGGGATGGTGGGTATTCAGGTCCGTGGCCGCCAGTTATTTTGGTATTCAGGTCCGTGGCCGTCCGTTGTTTTGGTATTCAGGTCCGTGACCGTCCGTTATTTTAGTATTCAGGTCCGCGACCGTCCTTTATTTTGGTATTCAGGTCCGTGGCCGTCCGTTATTTTAGTGTTCAGGTTCGTTGCTATCAGTTATTTTGATATTCAGGTCCGTGGCCGTCAGTTATTTTGGTATTCAAGTCCGTGGCCGTCCGTTGTTTTAGTATTCAGGTCCGTGACCGTCCTTTATTTTGGTATTCAGGTCCGTGGCCGTCCGTTATTTTAGTGTTCAGGTTCGTTGCTATCAGTTATTTTGATATTCAGGTCCGTGGCCGTCAGTTATTTTGATATTCAGGTCCGTGGCCGTCAGTTATTTTGGTATTCAAGTCCGTGGCCGTCCGTTATTTTAGTATGCAGGTTCGTGACCGTCCTTTATTTTAGTATTCAGGTCCGTGACCGTCCTTTATTTTGGTATTCAGGTCCGTGACCGTCTGTTATTTTAGTATTCAGGTCCGCGACCGTCCTTTATTTTGGTATTCAGGTCCGTGGCCGTCCGTTATTTTAGTATTCAGGTTCGTTGCTATCAGTTATTTTGATATTCATGTCCGTGGCCGTCAGTTATTTTGGTATTCAGGTCCGTGGCCGTCCGTTATTTTGATATTCAGGTTCGTTGCTGTCAGTTATTTTGATATTCAGGTCCGTGACCGTCAGTTATTTTGGTATTCAGGTCCGTGGCCGTCAGTTATTTTGGTATTTCCGTCAGAGGCCTGTTTAAAATAAGGAGGAGAGGGGATTCTGAACCCGATCCGTTGCGCAGGGAGTCGATTTTGGCGAATGACACGAGGCAACATTTTAACAAACAAAAAAGTATTACACTATATAAAATATTTAGTTTAACCACCGTTTAACAAAGTCTTAGGTTCTTGACAGGAAAAATTGAGTTAACCTTTTAACATCATTCTGATGTTTGATTTTGGATTCCCAGCCAACCCAAAAAGTCGCACACGTCCATATACTACAGGCACAGATACAGTGACGAGAATGAAACATTTCAGCATATCATAGTTGATGCAAACATGTTTTTGCTCGGTCTATCGAGAAGATAAAAACGTTCACAAGCAACAGGTAAAACAAAAAATGGCAACGTGACGGGAAATACAGATTCAGGTAAAATAAATCAGTTTCTGGCTTGTTTGCCGTTGTTTCTCTTCACTAAATGGAAAACTAGAAAATAACTGAAACCAATGAAGCAATACTGCCTAGAATTTAGAAAAAATATAAATGTCCCCAATAACTATCATGAGCGCATCGGGTCTTGAGGCAAAGTTGTTTTACCTAAATTAAGTAAGTAGTTTAGGTAGAACAACACTCATAAGAATAGAATACATTCTAGTCCATCAAAGAGTAACAGGAATGTGGACTGGGCAGGTAACCTTACCAGAAGCTGAGATACTGTTTACATTTTCTCTGGGTCATGCTAATTTCATCTGAATAGTTTCAAATGAGTGTAGCCATGTTCGAGGAGGCTGCATTGTTGCAAACACGTTTGTAGTGATATTTTTATCACGGTGATTGTTCGTTTTTTTCAATTCGGGAAACCCCAATCTTTTTGTTGCAGAAGTTTGAGGGCTCCGGTTGTAGTCAGTGGGAACAGTCGCATATCACGTCTTAAGCGCGGCAGCCTTTCATGCCTGCTCCTAAATTGCAAGATATAATGTGAGGCAACGTTTCGGCATGGAGACGTGCTGTTTTTGTATATATATATATATTTATATATTTTTGAGAATTTCTGAAAACAAGATATAAAGGGCTTCACAACACCCTGAACAGAAGAAGTTCATGCGGAGTAGACGACATGACAGATGTAGTACATGATATGATTTTGTTTTCATTGCGACCACCTTTGCCAAAAATATTGATGTATGTTACTGATACGGTACGAGCTTGCCGCCCATAGTGAGATAGATACTTCCAATCAATGCAAATATGGATACGAAGTGTTGAAGATAATTTCAAACAAAGACTGCAGTAAATGACTGACATATCTAATGAAGGAATGGAATCACAATATTTTAGTGCTGTAGAGGGGTTTGTCCTTTTCGATGACGTTGTGCACGTTTCTTCTATGCAACACATAAGCATCACCACTGACTAAAAGTGACGGCACCAGTAAATCTTCAACCTCCTACTGACAACAAAGGTGTATCCCTAGAAACAGTAAGTGGTAGAGTTTTTACTATTCGTTGCCTTTTCCCACATATTGGTCACAACAATTCTGATTTTTCCTTTGATTTAGCTGAAACTTGGAATTTTTGGAATGAAAAGTGGAGGGTCAGAACCCTGTCCTACCCCATTTTTTCCGACGCATGTAGTACTATGAATACGAATAGAAGTGACCGGGATACTCCTGCGTTGTGCACAAAAACTGAGGTGCTCACAGGGCAACCAACGCTCGTGTTGCACCGCACCAACACTGCAGCGCCGGTAATGCCAAACGACAGGCGACGTCCGCTCTCGCTCAGCATGAACTTGAGCAGCGACAGCGCTGACGCTATTTCTGCCCCTGACGACGCTCTGGGCTCGACTGATGATACCACCATTTTAAGATGCTAGACCTTGTGGAAATGTGCGGCATTTTCGTCAGATGGTTGAGGGTTTTGTTGAGCCCTGTCTTCTAGGTGGATCCTGGCTTTCCAATGGGGAGGGGGGCGCCTGACAAGGGACCTTTGAACCGCGTTGCTTATCACAGGAGCCCCAATGTTATCTCCAGGTCGCTGATACTCGCATCATGGGAGAAAGCAACGGTTCATGGGGGCACCGAGGCCGTTTCAGGGGACGCCAAGGCTCGATTGGGGCCGGAGCGTGCCCCCATGACCCTTGGATCTGCCCATGTTTAGAACTGCTTTCACAGGACAGATCTGTGCATCAGACGAAGTACCAGTTTTGACATTTCATCGGTGCTCATTTGGAAGCTGACCCGGGTGTTCCATGGCTTTTCTGTGGACTGAGCCAGGAACGTATCCAGACTGTTATTTGCGGAATCCGCTGGCCTCCTTGTCTAGATAGCAGAGTTGTGCGACTCGCGAGTCGGAGTCGGAGTTTAACTCAAATTCCGACTGGTTCGACTATGAGTTGAGTTGAGTTGATTCGAAAAAAATTGGACAGGTGAGTTGAGTTGAGTCAGTTCACACCATGCCAAGGAGTTGAGTTGAGTTGTGAAGACAGCGAGTCAAATGAGTTGAAAAAAGTTGACTCAGCATGTAAATATATTGAATAAAAGTGTTTGAATTTGCCTACCTTTTGCAAACCTCCTTTAACCTCCTTTGAATACCTTTTTCTCAAGCGTTTCAATTGTTTCAATCAAAGTTTTAATTTGTTTCAATATATAGATTTCATTCTACGGTTCAATCACTTATTTTAAAGGCCCCTCCGGTCTCAAGAATTCCCTCGGCACAAATAATACATGTATTAGAAACTTAAACAGGATCCTATCTCCAGCCTGGTATTAAACATTTCAAGAGGTGGAGCGGACTGCAAAATACATTTAAAATATTTAAAAAAACTCCTCATCAATACTTAGTATCAATTCTTTCCAACCACCACCCACGGTTAGAAGAGACCCTCAAACGTGCTACCACTCTAACAAAAGAATTAGCACAGGGAAGTGTGCGCCATTGCTGTCTTTGAAGACCAAATCTAGCCAAGTATAGACTCATGCTTAGGTAGCTTCAGGGCAAAAAGTTTTAGAAACCACGTGATAATTCATAAAATGATATAAATATTTCTAAACTACATATGGTATTGATTCTTTTGTCTTAAATGCGCCGTCTGCAGCTGCCTCTTTAATTTTGCCTAATAAAAGCAGATCTCACTGTTAGCAGAGAAAAGCTTGACCTCTGAAGTGAAAAAATTGAGATACCATTGTTGCACGAATCAAACGAATTATTTCCTGTTACTTGTTTTCTCTGATCGTCGTCCGTATTTTATTTGGAAGGGCTTACATTGGCAATTTTCTATGAAACCCAGGGTAGTAAAGGACAAAACCGTGCTCCCATTTTGAAGAGCGATAGCAATAGGTACGTGCTGTATTGGAGGGTTTCAAGCTGAAAATTGGATTGGGTTTAAAAATATGATTGTTTTACATGCAACACGTTAATTTCCATTTATATTGTCCTTTGTCATATCTTGATATGGTAAACTATTCCTAGGGTAAAAGAGGACCTATTTCTTAGGTTTTGCTGTAGTTCCTAGAATTTGCAATTGCCACTAGGTACTCTAGGGATTATAGGTTAGATTTTTGGTTAAGCTCATGACATAGGAATGTTTCATTTAGCAAAATTATCTAGCATCCTTCTTTAACATAAGCAAAAAGCAATACCTTTATATTCCGTGATTATACAGTTGAGATCATGTTTTTTAGCTTGGACCTTTTCTGATAGTATGGAGGTCCAATTATTTGCTTATGCTGTTGTAACCTTAACCCTTTTAAGTTCTTTTCCATTCCATGTACCTGGTTAAACATGCAAGGCTCCTTTTTGAAATCATTGCAACATGGTGTGGCGGCTTTATCTGGCAGTGACAGTCTGGAAGAATTTAAAAATATCCATGGCTCCTGGCGATAATAATAGCAATGTTTGAACGCCAATTAATTAATGTTTGACCTATTAATTTTCAGTTTCTGTATGGCTTTCTGTAGAGCTTGTCTTTTACTGGTTTATTGATTTATTCATTTGTTATTATTATTTATTTATGTTATTTATCATTTATTTATATATTTTGAAACTGAGTCGAAGTTTGAGTTGAGTGGAGTCGTGAGTTGAGTCAGAGTTGAGTCGGAAGTATTTAACTTTGAGTCGGAGTTGAGTCGCTCACTGAACTCTTGACAATGAGTTGAGTCAGAGTTGAGTTGACCGCTCTCAGCACATGAGTTAAGTTGTGTCGTCTCAAGAAAACTCTGAAACGCACAACTCTGCTAGATAGTGCTGTTGTGGTTTGGATTATGGTGTCGCGGTCAACGAGTGAAGTGGAATGAACCGCGCCAGACAGATGCATAGTGGTGTTCGCTCTTTGTGCGCATTACAGGCGGTGTATCGATTTAGAAAAATCCAATTCTGAGAAAGGTGGCAACCGGAAGATGCCCCGGAGTTGACTTGCCTCGTGGGTTGGAATGTGCAATCCGGGTGTGCTGTGTTGGAGAGATTCAGCGTGCTAGAAAATTCGTTTAGTGCTCCTTAGCCAAACCTTTTTTATGTAATTGCTAGAACCCCGAGACGATATCTTCCGCTTCTTGAGCTATGCAATGCTAAGTGTTAAGGTCCGTGAGCAAGCAGCTTTGGGGCTTTACGGCACACCGACTGCTCAGGTCATATAAGTTCGTAAACTCACCCTCTTGGGAGGGTATTATGGAAATCGAAAAGATTAAATCAGGATACCTGCCTGGGGTATTGAACCCAGGTCAGCGACGTGCAAGTCGAGCGTTCTTCTGCCATGCCACTGCATCCCTCCTTGAATGAACAAGCCGTGAGGATCGTAGTGCGTGTGTATATGCATTTTTATATGCCGACCTTGCATTGTTACTCGACTGGTTTTGACAAAATTCACTCAAAATCAATGCATCAAAAACGTAAGTCTTGGTGATGGGTACCTCGGTCCTGCTTAAGAGCGTACCAAAAGTAAGCATTCGGCTGTGGCAACACCACTGCCAGAGTCCCGTAAAGTGAAAACAACTTAGGCATGTATTTACCTCGATAGTCACCTCACATACCAGCCACACATTAATCATAGGTGGCGGAATGGGGGGGGCACCGGGGCACCGTGCCCCCCTTGGACGTACCAGGGGGCACCACCGTTGAGGTGGTTCCCTTAAATCGGCGAAGATAGCAATGAAGTGGCGCGCTTTTGGAAAAAGCTTTCAGTCTGTAAGATTCTTCACAGACCCTCAGTCTGCTCAGATATAATACGTATTGCACATATAATCCTCAATCTTATTGTGTAACCTCTCCCATGACCTATGGTGGACCAGGAAGTGACCACTGAAAATGATAGGCGTTAAAATTCTGCAGTCGTTGACGAGGCATGTAGCCTTAAGTAAATACAAGGAGGACCTCTTGTGGCAGGGGATGTTGCCCGCTGTGCTGAACAACCTCTCTGTTGCCACGGAGCTGTGGAGGGCGGTGTTGTACCGGATGAACAGCTTGCTCCAGGCCTCCCGCTGGTCTTCGGGAAAGTGCTCCCTCTTGACGATATTCTCCCTGGTCCTCGCTCAGTTAATGGCGGAATAATTGATGCTTTCCTCGAGAGCGTGCCAGCTGGGGCGGTGGCGTTGGAAACATGGCCCCCAGGCCACCCATGCAGGTCGCCGCAGCAGAAGTATTTGTCGCTTGCATCAGCAGGGTCCTCCTGGAAACTGCCAGGCTCGACAGCGTCCACCATCTCGCTGATCACCCCGTTCTTGATGGTAATGTAAGTCGTTTCGTTGATGCAGTTGATGGTGGTACGCCTTGTGATTGGTGGCAGTGGAGACAAATCCAGAGTTGCATCTGCTAAGAAGATTCTTTGTCGGTGGGGAAAATTCAAATGCACCGAAGGAAGTCATTTAGAAGATCCATTCGGTATCCGTAGAGGTTCGGTACCGAAGATTCGGTAGCGATAGATAAATATACCGTGGGTAGTACCGAAATACCGAATTTCATTCGGTAGTCCCAGCCCTGACTTTTTGTCAGCAGAAGTTGGTGAATTACCTGGCCCCTTCACTTTTTACTAGTGGCGATGCTCATGTATGATATAAGCCATTTGGCATTTTGGTCTATTAAAGTTCTTTATTTTGGTCACGAAGTTTATGTTTCTCCACTGTGGTCCAGTCAAACAACTTTTAGCTAATGACCTTATCAGGCAGCAGCAGTTCCAGCCGCCAGACACTGAATTTAGCAGGACGTTCCTCCTAACATTTTATTATTTTCTACAACCCAGTCTTATGAAGACAAATGAAAGACAAGGAGCATAAGCTGCAGCAACGGGATAGGAAGAGTAATAACGGAATACTTGCATGTTCCGACTCGTACCACCCGTCAGCAACCACGGACCCTGCTAAGTGTACCCTATGCAAGGGTTGGCACTGTAAAGGAACGTCTATTTACGAGGCTTCCGAGACAGCTGTACATGTTTTTACGCATGTGCCCGGCTGCAGATGTTTTTACAGATACCTGACAATCGTTTCGTGGAAAAACAAAAACCTATGCCGCCTCATTGTAGTCGTGTATGAGCCAGTGATTGTGCCTTATGTTCTGGATGGTTTTATGGATTTTTATCGCTCTTAGGGCTTGAATCGCTTTTATGGTTTTACTTTTTGTGTGCTGCCACAATAGGTTTTCTTTTTTATGTGGTAACCTTGTGTCTCTTTGGGCATTTTTTATTACGTTTTGTAGCATCTTTACTTTTATGGTGTACACCTTTAATCTTTTATCTCACTTTGCCTTCTATTGGGGTCATCCCGTTTGCAATGGTGCAAATAAATAAAATAAAGTTAATAGACTACTAATATTGCTTCTTTTGTTCCCGCTTTAGCGCCACTTCCTAACAGCTATAGACTAGAACGGCATGATCATTATCATCGCTTGAATCGTTTGCTCTCGGCACTGAGAGCGAAGACGCTAGGCCGATTAGGTGGTGGTGGATGAGGAGCGTGGCCGTAGACCTCCCAGAAATGATGGGTAGGGCTTAACAAGTAGTCTGAAGGAGTTCTCTTGTTCCCTTGTGCGAAAAACTCGTGATTAGGTTAAGCTCATCTTCACCGGACCTCCCATGCAGTGACACAGGATTCGATAGAGGAGGCTGAGACACAAAAAACACCAGATTTCTTAAAGAGAATGTGCCACCTTTATAACGTGATTTTAACTGAGATAGCCAAGTTGTAAAGCAAGTCGGAAAACCCAGTACTCTAATATCATTTGTCTTGGAACTAGATATTTCCGCAGAGAAAAGCTAAAAACTACCTGAAATGTACCCCTCATGTACCTCAAGCAGCAGGCCACAGTTGTCATGCTGTTGGTATGACGACATATGCTGACGTCACAATGAGTATCAGCCAATCAAAGCCCTTGAAGCCTATTGAATATGGTAGTGGTTGCCAGATCATGACATCATCCACAGACAGATATTTTTTTCTTAGAGGCGCATTTTAAAAATAAAGATATTGCGCTTATTGTACATTTTTCAAAAAAATAATGGATGGCTCCATCAAAATCAGTTTCAGCTAAACGTGCCCCTAATTACACTAAATTCCAGGATTCGACCAAGGTGCCACATTCCCTTTAAAGCACTTTGGAAAGCTGTGCACAGTCTTGTAAGTGTCGCTGTTTTATGGCTGGTGTGGAGAATAAATACAAACCTAGGAGTTCTTTAACTCCTAGGTCACATTTTTGTAGAAACATCGCTTCTGAAAAGCCATAAAGCAACAATCGTGATGATAAACCAGATTCCGATAAACAGGTTGAAAGAAGACTCGAAAATGCGGTGACAGTTTCTTTTTCTCTCCCGGCGTGTCAACTTGGCTATGATGTGCGACCTCCTTGCTGCATTCATTTTACGCTAGGTTGTGAGCCCTCGGGACCGAAGCACGTCTAATATTTATGAAAATGGGTGCACTTGCACCTAGTAAGCGACAATCGATCAGTGAGACAACCTTCAGTATGTCCAGGGTCATTAATCATAGGTTTCATTAATTTTTCATCATTTAACTGGTTTAACTATTTAATAAGTTTGTGTCTAGATATGCGTGTCCAGTTGTCACCCTAGGTGCACAAAAATACAGATTAATCAATTTTTGGACCGCTCCTTATTCGCGGAAGCGAAATTTTTCACCAAATTATGTTTTCCCTGCAGATGCGTATTAAAAAATGCCTGACGCTTTCGGGCTGTTCTTTGCCCCTCTACAATGACTTAAAACGAAGAAAGCCGAAGTGTTTGAAATCTGCATTCTGCTTGCACCTTTTGTGAGCATTGCCTGTCACTAACAATCGGCGAGGAAGCATTTATCTCTGGAGGGTGGATGAGTAGGTACCAATTTTTCAAAGTCGAAGTAGGTGAGTTTGGGAAAATTTCGTGTCTTCGGCCGTACGGTGGTGATGTTTTCTTAAATTTACTGTTAACTGATCATTTAGGACATTTCTCGGTGATGAGATGGACCTCATTGAAGGTGCCCCCTTCGATGGTAACGTTCCGCCGCCACTGACATCAATTACATACGTTCCAGCAAAATGTACTGGGATTCCAATAAACCTACGCACGCACGCAATGTGATCTCCACCCTGTTCTGAAATATGTAGTCGATGTCTTAGTCATCTCATCTATTCGCTACTGCATCAGTACTTGTGGGTTGACGCAGCTTCGCGAGTACAAAAGATCATGATCTTCTGTGCTCGTATACTGTACGGTAAAATGAAATTAGATCACACTTCTGGTCATGTAGACAGCTAGTCTTCCTTCAGCGCCGCAGCTCGTTTTGTACCGCCAGTTGTGTCTCGTGAGGAATGTGTTGTATACTGGTGAGCCACATGACTGAAATATCTTTTTACATTCTCTAACCACAATCACGAAACGAGTCGACATACCCAGTGTAGGCCACCATATGCTAGAGTGCTGCTGCAAGAACAGATTATGCCATGCCTCCCTGCAGCGTACAACTTACCACCGGAATTGCGTAACACCATCAGTCCTACCGCCTACAAGAGGGCTGTTAAGGGAATGTGGCACCTTGGTCGAATCCTGGAATTTAGTGTAATTAGGCGTGCTTTTAGCGAAACTAATGAAACCACTCATGACTTCTCTGAAAAATGTAGAATAAGCTGAATATTTTGATTTCTAAAATACTCCTCTAGGAAAAGAAATAAATATCTGCCTGTGGATGATATCATCTGACAACCACTACCATACTCGAAACGCTTCAAGGGCTTCGATTGGCTGATGCTCATCGTCACGTCAGCATATGTCGTCACACCAGCAGCTCACAACAATGGCCGCCTGGCGAGAGGTACATGAGAGGTACATTTCGGGTAGGTTTTAGCTTTTTTCTGCGGAAATATCTAGTTCCAAGACAAATGATATTAGAGTACTGGGTTTTCTGACTTGCTTTACAACTTGGCTATCTCAGTTAAAATCACATTATAAAGGTGCCACATTCCTTTAACCCTATTTCCGGCAGGGGCTAATATTGCCCCCTTCAGGCTTTTCAAGAATATCTCGAAACGGCTGCGATAGAACTTGAAACTTCCTGACTTTTCCTAAAACTAGTACAGGCAGGTTTTCTTAAATTTTCAAGATTATATATTTACCAGGGGCGGAGCTATGGCTGGGTTTTTGGGGAGCTTCTATCCACAAACCAAGTATTATCGTATGCGGAAGCCGTCTCTGCTGATCCTGATGCCAGTTATATGGTTTTATTATGTCATTTGTTATGTGAGATGATAGTGCATTCACAATTGTCACTATTTGTATTCATCAGGGGCGTTACAGTAGTTCAAAATGAGGGAATGTTATCAAGAAGGACCAAACGTTAGTAAGTGAGAAGACGACTGCTTACAGCCGTGCAGGGCGAATACAATTGGGTATATGAAAATTCAAAATAGTTATAACCCAATTTTAGATTACCAGAGGCGTGTCCAGTCACTATAATGTAAAGTAAATCACAAATATACCAGCATATGTTTGTTCACTTAGAGCTTCGTGCGAGACTAGCATGCTCTGTATGTATTCAGTTTCAGGAACGACTAAGGAAATATTTCACCCATAGGCAGATCACGGAGACAACAGCATACGGAACGTGTTAGCAATGGCGGAAAAGTGTCAGTATTTGAGGGGCAACATTACATTTTCAAAATATATATTCCCAGCCAGTATCACCGCCGCGACTCAATATCGCCGTATATTGAAAATGTGTTTCAATCACCCCACCCCCCACGACGAGAGTCCTTGATCCGCCTATGTCACCCCCTTTTCCCAGAGCTGCCATGGGAGGGTAAAATTGTCAAAAATAAATTTCAACTAGTCGAGGCACTAATATACTCATGCATACCACTCGCACATTGTTGATATGTATTTTAGTCTACTATTTTACCTTACTGCATCCGCTCCTGATGAGTTTTTCGTTTTTCAATCTATTTATGTGTCGAAGATGCCAAGCAGTATATGACGGCTTCTAATCCGCGTAACAAAAACTTTTAGGTTGTATATATTTCCCCTCATAGTCCTGGTCCCGGAACTGCCATTGAATTTCGAATTTTTGTGTAACTCCAGTATATGACAATTTTGAGTCAATTATTTGTAAATATGATTTAGTTTTGTGAAAATGGTACAACAGAGACAAGGGTTACGGAAAATCTAAAAAAATACACAACAATTGTATATTTTGCACGACCTTCCCCTTAAAAATAAAAATTTTGAAATTTTCTTTTTCAAAATAAAGTTTAGCGTCAGGGAATCTATAGCACTCTGAATTTTCAAAATCGGCCTGATAGATAACGAGATCTTAGGGGGCGATATTGCCCCCTTATCGGAAATAGGGGTAGCCGGGAGCCTGACGGAAATAGGGTTAAATGCCGTGAGAGCCAGAGTGTGATGTTTCTCTCGTGATGTATGTGTGATTATTTTACCTTTACTTGTATTCATTTATTGACGATAGGACCTGAAAAGCCTTGCAATGCTGGGACGTACCTGAATAAATCGAATCTGAATTTGAATCTGTTTATGGGCACATCAGCAGCTAAAGGCCATGCTAAGGGGGAGCAAAGATTTGATTGCTCGACAGACCTAGTGTAAACACCTTTTTCAAAAATTTTCCGGCCTTTGGGGTGGGGGAAAAGATAGTTTGGTCCCCCTTTCAGCGTTTAGGGGAGGGGGCATGGCTGGAATGCCGCCCTCCCTGCGTCCGCTAATGAACGGATAGAGCCGATGGCGCGATCATTTTCACTATATGCTATAAATAGCCGGGGCAGTTTGCACAGGGACAGAGCACAATAAATATTTACATAATAGAATACTACCATTTAAAGAGAACAAGGTTTTCGAGAGTATCTTTAAAGCCTTTGCGTCCATCTCGGGTCAGATTTGGCGTCTGACTACAATGGCACCAACGTGACCGTGGCGACATAGATTCCAATGGCCCTTCAGAATCCTCGAGGATGGATACCTCCAACGCCTCTCCGCAGACCTCCATACTGTCGTCAGCCTATTTATGTATATTAGTTTCCACTTTCCATACATGCACGCATTGTCTTTATTCCCGTACAACACCACGACATTGTCGGCCACTAGAAATCATAAATGTACAGTTATGGGCGCAGAATGACCTCTGACCTTGAGCCGCCGAAAAACTCCAGCTCTGACGGATAGCATAGTATAAATGTGCAGGCGATTATGAATTTTAATGTGCAGTCCACAAGGTCTGTTGCCGAGTATGCAGGGAGTTCATGGGTACTCATTCAGTATAGCGTGGAATGTAGTATTCAGGAGAGATACCTGAATGAATGGGGAGCACACGGCTCATCTATATTTATTTATACACGGTGTTCGAAGACAAAAGCTGACAGCATCGGGTCAAGTTTGGGAGTCAAGCAAGTCAAGTTTGGGTCAATCTTGGAGACAAAGGATATGCACCCCGGCTGTCAGTGGGGATTCTGTTTCTTGTGGAGGAAAACGGGATTGCTCCCGAGAGCATAACCACAGTGGTGGGCACTCTAGTTTTGCTGAATCACGAAAAATATCAAATGGAGATGGGGGAGGGGGTGGATGGCTTAGTGGATAGCATTGAAGATTATTCTACTACTGTAGTAAGCCACCGGTCCCGGGTTCAAGTCCCGGCGGAGCCTCTGAATAACGTGATATATTATAATAATTTTTGGGGCTTATCGACGCACCAACTGCCAGGGTCATATGGCGTCGCCAACTCTTTCCCTGTTGGAAGGGTTTCTCGGGAGCCAGCTTGCTCCTTGTTCAGGGAAACCGCCGGGCCTTGAACCCGGGTCGGCTGCGTGACAGACAGCTACGCTGACCACTCCTCTACCGCGCCCCCTAACTTTATATATATCCCAAATCCAAATGTGATGATCGATAATCTATGGGACAACCCGAATGGTCTGGATATCAGATGGGCCCATTAAGAGGCTTCGGCACTGGTCTTAGAATGGGCGGAGATAAGATAGTGTTGCTAGTTTTCAGATGTTGCCATCACTTGAGTCACGGGGCACCTATATCATCAGGTGAGTCTTCCCACTGGACGGAAAGCTTAACTGACTCGTAAGTATGTATACCATTCCTTCGTTGACATTCTTTCTTAAAAATTACCATTTCTTATATGTAGTAAAATATGTACTAGCTAGGTATTCAGTGCCTTGCCTAATTTTTATTTATTTTATTTTATTCTATCAGGACCACTCCCAACAGGCACATTTGCCCAATTACAGGGAGTATGGGTGTGAATGTTTAAGGATCCTCTCCACCGGGTCAGATCGGATATGAAAGGCGGTTTCCCGCCGTGGGGATGCAACCCACGTTTATCCCTGCAATCCGATCTGAAGACTGGCAATGAATCCACTAGGTCACCCGGCATGTTATGCTGGTCACAAAACGTTTAACAAATACATAAAGGGCTGATGTGAGGACTTCTTCATCTGTATGGAGATCTCCCAGTCACTTGGAATTTATGTTATTTTCATAGTACATGCTGCAAGTTGGCTTCATGTTTTTTTAAGAGACATGTGCTATTTGGAAGAGTCTTAATAATACAAAAATATATAAACACCGTTGCAGCTACCGGTGGTTTTCAGATTCGGGCACCCGCAATGGGTTTTGAAAATTCATGCCCCTTAGCTATCGTAAACTAGGAAGCATGAGCTATCAATAGCTTTGATTTTTTATAAATTGTAGTCATGTTGTTCCTAGTTCGTTTTTGGGGTCGGAGTCTTACTTAAGTCATCAAAGGACTTGTCATGGAGACCCCGACCCCATCACCCGAACGAGCAACTCCCACAATGAAGGGCTAATTTTGAAACAAAAGTTTAACGTCCCACAAAACACATAGACGGGCAGCTCTCACACAGCTCACAAAAAACAAACGCACAGCTCAGGTCACGCTCTCACCAGTCTGTTGCCAGCCAATAAGTGCCAAATTGATGGCACTTATATTTCTCCGACTCGAGTAGTCTAGAAACACAAAGAGCCTCACAATCCACCTCCTTCGCATTCGGTTTTGTTTGAACGATTACTGCTATCTGTTCAAAAACCTCTATCTGTGTATCTGTTCGGAACTTTTTGGATGTATTGTCCAAGGCTTATCTAGATTCGTTCCATATTAGAAACTGGCCTGACAATTGTTGTACTTCAACTTCCATCTTTGCATGTTGTGCACCGCCTCAGCTTAGCAGGTCTGCGCATGACCGGCGCCGCCCCAGCTCCTCCCTTCCCCTCTCCCACACCGCTAGTTGCTAGGCGCCTTAGGCGCTTCGGGACGTTTACCGCTGCGGCTTCCCTGGCCTTTGACCCGGGGCGTGTATTTGCTCAGATGGAGCGGTTGGAGGCTAGTTTCTGGTCTCGATGAATTTAACGGTGGAGTCTATGAGAATAGAAGTACTGCATAGCTCGATGTGGATTATTGAAATACATGAGATGCAAAATGAACTGATTTCACTATAATGCATTGCTACATGTACTGAGTCATCCGGTTAGCACCTGCAGCAACAAACGGAATAGAACGCATTTTTGTTGGCCAGGAATCGGAGGTCCTTGCTCAGGTACAGGTACGGGCTATGGTCGCCTCTGCTCGTATGTGATGTTGCATGCATGTCCACTAGAGGCTAATAAATATAATTATTGTTGAGCTTAAACGACGCACTAACTGCCAGAGGTATACGGCGTCGCCAACTCTCACCCTGTTAAAAGGGCTTTGTGGGATCAGATCGACCACTAGAGGCAAAGCAATGATATATTAACTACATAAATTAAAACTTTCACTAGTAAAATAAAATTTTTTCATTTTCACTAGTGAAATCCTTATTTATTAATTCATTCAATCCACTATCATGTCATTTCGAGATACATTACCTGTTACATTTATATCACACTTTTTGTTTTTAAATGAAAGCTGATTTTTAAGCCTAATTAATCCTGAAGAGCAAGCAAGTAGCGGAAACTAAACCATTAACTCACATGTCGATCCTTGACTTTGAAACCGCGTTTACCACAGTTGAACTCATTTGCGATACAATTTTGGTCCTTATTTGATAGATTCGATCGAAATCATGTATGAGGATAAGGAGCTTGCCATACTTATCAACAACAAGCTATTGAATTTTCATCCGAAAATTGTCCGTATTAGCCGAGCTCCGACATAACTTAAACCAGTATCGCGAGCATTACCGAAAGGGTATGAGAGGCCCAAAATTGAAAGTGTTTTTTTCATCTAGAGCGGATAATTTTGTATCGACGAGGAGTTAAGATTAACTGACGACCCCTCGCTCTTTTGCATGGGGTGATGTCTTCAATATATCAATGGAATATCAAACGGAGAACCCCCAATAATTTTACTAAATCCACACCACTGTCTAAGATACATATACGGAGGTAAATTCGCCCTTCCCATATCCGGCGCTGTTTCACATGTAAAATTAAGACAGCTCCAAAATTGCTATAATCGGCCGTCGATGCTCAGCTCTACCGCGATTATCTGGCTAATCTGAATGGAAGCCAGGTATTGTGGTAGCGCGTTTCAGCGGCGCCAATTCTATCAGCTTAGCTTGAGAGTCACAATCGGCGAGTGATGCGTGGTAGCGTTGGTGGCACCATGACCATGGTATCTGCAGATTTGTTGAGTCGCGACTCAGAGTAGAGTCGACTCCGAGTCGAATAAAGTTTTTCTCGGGTCAGAGTTGAGTCGGCTCACTTCTGAATTTGAATTGAGCCAGAGTTGACTCAACTGCTCGATCAAGTCAAGTCGAATCAGAATCAGAGCCAGCCTCTAAGCCGTAAGTCAGGTTTGAGTAAGATCAACACTATTTTATTAACGTATGTGATCACATGGCTGACATTTTGGAGATTTTCAAAACTAATTGTTTTAAGCGATTTCATGTTGTTATTCGGTAATACTAGGTAATTTATTATTTTCATATCCTCCGGGATCAGTCATTAGACAAATATGAGTAATATAAAATATACAGTTTCAGAAGCACACTGATTTCAGTGACGGCGTAATGTCCGAATTTAAGGGGGCCATGGGCTTTCCAACCCATTTCTCTTCAGTCAAAGCCAGAGGGTTGGTGTTAAAATTTCTGATTTAAGGGGGCACCGCGCCCCAGTGCCCCCTAGTTCCGCCGTCAGTGACTGATTTTCCATTTTCCTCGGGGAGGATTATAGAGGAGCCACATTCCCTGTAATATTGAACGAAGTATGGCATGTGTACGCTATGTCATTGCTGTATAGACTAACCTTCGAAAGTGCTCTACCGTGCTCTTTTCTCGTATCGTTTTTGTGTTGGGCCGTGCCATCGCAAGAATGTCGTCCGTGACCCTGAAAGAAGCGGAGACAGGTTACCGTTAATGCATTGGCGATAATCATCAGGAACGTTTATTATGTTAAATCACCTCGACGTAATCCTAGTGGGCGTCGAAATTCGCATGCATTATATGTCATATTATATATATATATATATATATATATATATATATATATATATATATATATATATATGATCAAACACTAGGCTCCTCAACATTCCCGACTATGTAAGACATTTGTCTAGAGTATATAGAATAGACAAACACACGTAAACCAATGACCAGAACAATAATCACGGCATGTGTTGTTCCGATGACACGTCTGCCGCTAGACCCAAACCAAAGAAAACCTATTCAGCACTTCAATGGTAAAAAATGCAGATATATCATTCCAGCATGACATCCGGCCTTTTGCGACTTATTATAAGCTTTAAAAGTGATAAATCAACACAACATTCCGACCTATTAGGTCAGACGTAAGTTGTCAGTTCAATAACCATAATGAAACTTAAACGACAAAACAATATTCTTACGGCGTCCAAAGATAAAAGGAAAACCATCTAGCACACGCATTAAAAGGCGGTACCACCAAAACGCACCCACAAAGAAGCAGGGTACAAACAAAACCAAGGTGACAGAGCTGATGTCAGCTTTGTAGACGCTGAGTGATATTTTCACCGCCCCTCGCACTTTTCACCCATCTCTGCCGTTAACCTACATCTCTGTCTCCGCTCTTCCCCTCACCTTCTCCACCAGGGTGCATTGATTTAGGGCGGCTTTTATCTTCCACAAAAGCCACGAAGTTGTGTCATACTTTTTATAAACACATGCAAAATTTTCACTCGATCGGTGAACCGTTAGCATGGGCACATTTGCTATCTTTGAGACCACGCTGAGCATAAAACGACGTTAAAGTCACCACGGCGTCGCGCCGCGGCGGAAGAAATGTATCACCGACGGTGGCGGGTGCGTCACAAATGAGTGCGATGCGATGGTAAAGAAGTGCCGTGGTGCAATCTTGTTTGAAAACCAAGTGTATCAATATTTATTTTTACCATTTGAATAGTTTTAGCTACTTCTGTAGACCAATACTGTGTCTTTTGATTGAATCTCCCCCAAGTTCTGATTTATTTCAAGGGGAGATTCAAAGACATGTGCAATCTATACTCTTACAATTTAAAAGGAACGTCCTTGTTTGAAGATCAAACATACAGTTCATCACCTGTCTGTTCCGAGTAGGCCACAACGGCGTGTAATCAGAGCAGCTCACGACGGCTGGCAGCAGTGAAGTCAGCGTTCGTATTTGTGTTCCTGCGCTGTCCTTGCGCTGCCTGTTCGTGATAATATGAATGCGTGTCTCCTCTCGTAGCCTAAGACCCGCGAGGAAGCCTCGGTAACTAGTTTCCTGCACATTTCTTTAATCTGAGCATGGCACGGGAACTCAGGAAACCTGGGCGGCTTCTCTCCAGCAGAAGCAATCACCTCATCCGGCATGTGCCTTGTTGCCGGTGGTTCTGAGAAGGTGTCCAACGAGATCCTTTCGGTGTACTTCTGGCAGTCCCAGTTGAGTTCTTGAACCCTGAACGCACGTACTACCTCGATACTAGTCTTGCCCCTGCGCACCGTGCCGGGCGCCTGCCGGCGCGGCTAACCTGTTCAAATATATGGTTACCTATCCGCCCAGTGATAATTATAACCACAATGTTTAAGATTTATTTTTAATAGAAATGATATTTTTGCTACAGAGGGCACTTTGCTTTACTCTACAGACAGGTGGGATTATAGACCTTGACTGAGAAGTGATATGGGCGTTATACGACCATCGCAGGTTGGCGCACCCCTAAACTCAAATAATCAGTCATTCCATGACCACCGCCCATGGATGAAAATATATTTTCCTGAAAGATAGACCATGATGCAGGCTAGCTATGAGATTCCAGGCCAGTGTTAAATAAGATTTACTTAAGGTCTAGAAATGTAACTGTAACTAATAAAAAATGGTTATGTCAACAGAGATAAAGCCTAAAATGTGATTACTGTGTATGTGTATGTGTGTGTATTAATGTGATTACGATTACTGAGCGGGCGCAAAGCGTGCACGAAGTGTATATCTAGGTTTAGCATTATCGATCTCTAACTTTACGAACACATTAAGTTTATCGTGGTGGAACCATTTCTGCGATTTCCTCCCATTTGTGATACAGAACAACAATCAACCATCCAAAAAATTAGGCCGAGATAGCTTTCACCTATCATCTTGAAAACAGAAGCGTTCCTCTTGGCAATTGGCCTCGGCCATCGAAAGTGGTGGCACCTGGCGGATTTTCTTGGAAACGCCAGGAGAGGGACTGACGTCTGGCGCGGCTGCTTCATATCCAGCGCATGTTTGAACTCCACAGGTTTTAAACGGACTTTCAGTCGTTGTGAACTCGTTGCTGTGAAAGAGTGTGGTTATACGTGACGTTGGGTGGACGTGAATATTGAAGACTGGCGTTATTTTCTTGATGGTTATAAGCTTGGAAAGTTCAAAGAAAATGGAGAAGAGACGGATAAACATTCGATCCAATCAGAACTGCTGCGTTCCTCAGTGTGTATCCTTCCGAAGAAAGTGTCGAAGTCTCAGCTTTCACAAGTTTACTCAGGATGAGGTGCTGTCCAAGCAGTGGAAGTTGAAACTGAGAATTGGGAAGAAGATAGGCTCAAATGCTGCTGTTTGTTGCAGACATTTTCAGCCATCTGACTTCCATTGACATCCACCTGGTAAGCGGCTGTGAGGCCAGTGTGCAAAGTATGGCATTTTCGACGAGATCTCGTCGGTGCAAGTGCCCTTGGAAACAGGACCAAGTGGTGAGAATTTTATCAACCTGGTGCGAATTTGCGAGGTTAGTGACACTTAAACTAAACAAATAATGACTGAATGGCTATTAAGACACAGGAGAGGGCCTTATAAAAAGTCCTTGACTAACTAACTAATGATTGAGGTAGCATTGCACTGTAGGGGTAGGAATGGGTGCATTTTTTCCCTGGTATGTGGCAGATTGGTGCGAATTTTTGAGGCTGGTGGTGCGAGAATTTTAGATGGCTGCTGGGACTCGTCTGGCCTGCTGCCATACTTTGCAGACTGGCTGTGAGGCAATCTCCAGTTCCGCTTATGCCTCCTTCCACTCCCTTGAGCCTGCTTCTAGCAGGAGTAAGCCTTTATCCTTGGGCCGTCATCATAGGCGGATCCAGGATTGCCGATCAGGGGCACCTTCCCGGGGGCGGGGCGCCATTCTTGACCTGGAACCCCTATCGGATGGGAGCAAAACCCTATCGGTGGGAGCCTATACTTTCGTATCCTGGGAGGGGGTTGAGGGGTGGGAAGCGAAATTTCAAGGGGGCGTGGCCATTTCAGGAAGCGCCGAGGGTCAATGGTGGGGGGCACATACTCCCCTTTGCCCCCTGGATCTGCCTATGGGGCATGTGCCCAGTTTGCCTTCCCCCTGGATATGGCTGCATTCCTTTTTAGCCCGGGAAACTGACATATTGAAATAATTCGGTAGATATACGCCCTTATTCGTTTCAAGCTGTCTGAAATTCCAGTTTGAATGCACCATGGAAAATGCGTTTCCAAACATAAGCGTCGCCACCGGCAAAAAAGTGGGGGGGCTGCAAACCTCAACCTGATACTGACTACAAACTTTGCTCCTTGGGACCAAAAACTCTTCGAATTTGGGCTCCTTACTGCCTTCCGCAGCCGCTAGTTATAAGCCGCTGCCACATACCAGGCATAAAACACGTATAATTCGCCGCTTACCATGCTATTCCCGGGGGCCCACTAACGTTGTTTACCTTTCGGAGTCCCTCTTTCGCGGCCATCTTGGATGGCACACTAGCGCCTCTGGTGAGCGTGCCGGGGGTCAATTGCAAATGAAGGCGTTTTACTGGTAGTGTAACGTTTTCGATAATTAGACTCGCATTCCAAATTACCTGAGCGGCAGTTCATTGCTATGCAGTGAGCATATTAACCAGTGTAGACTTGAGCCGAGTTCCTGTTCAATTTGCATTAAAAGCACCGTTCTTGCAGCCGGTGTTGTCATTCCTCCCATCAGCATCAACCGCCACTAGGCTAGCGTCAGAACCATTGGCACCGATGGTACCTAAGAAGACGCTTGCGGCCACAGATATTCTGATGCCAGAGTCTGGAGTGACGTGATCGATATATTTACCCCCGGGTTCGGCGATGATCACCAGAAGCTCTTTTTTCATAGTCTGCTTGAACTTGACTAACTTTCCCTGAACTAACTAATAGTACCGAGCTCATTTCTTCAATCAGCACGTCTGTTGTTTCACTTCTCCTATCAAAACCTACACACTGGATGTTTCCCAATCAATCATGTCTCAACGTCTGCTCTTCTTGTTTGCGGATCTTTTCCCCTTGCCCGTTACACCTTGTTATTATCGATTGCCTTCACTTTGTCCGATGCAGTAACAGTACCAAGGTCGGTCAGCAGAGCTCTGCAGTTTGTTCGCCGTGCATAGGAGATCTTGTGAGCAGGTGGGCTCACTAATTTCCATAGTTTCATTGGGCCGATCTCCGCAGCCTTTAGATCTATTCCTCCCATGATAATATGCCTCTTTCCTCTCTGCTCCCTTAGAAATTCCCATTCCTGTGGGGGACTTTTTTGGCTTGGCACGTGCAATTTCTCTGAGACTTGCACTGACAGACCTGTCAGTGCCTGTACGAACATCCTGCCTGTGCCTGTACGAACGGACTTGAACTGTTCTTTGTGGATTATATTTGTTCTCTGTGCCGGTAGTTTTGTGATCCGTCCGGTAGTTTGCAGTAGTGTTGCTTATTCTTAATTGCGTTCAAATCATCGATGAACGTAATGCCCATTTTTAGATGAAGTCAGTCGGATAAAATATATTCAGTTTAGGCTCCACACCGCGAGATAATCCCTGGACAAAGTTGATGGAACGAGTCTGGAAGGATTCAAGAAGGTAAAATATGCACAGTTACCAATAAAGATATCAATAAATACATGCATAAATTGACGTAAGATAAAAATACCCTTAGACAGACATAAAATGTGAGAATAAACAAAGAATAAACAACTTAAAACAGGCATAAGAGTCTTAAAAGATACTTACATACATGTAAAACCTATGCACTTGAAACCTAACCTCTCACACCCAGCACAAAGCGAAACACGTGTTTTTTTATACTCTGCTTTGCCAAGCTGCCAAATGTATACCTCACGACATGCATCCAAGAACCTATTGCACAGTTTGGGAATCCTGGTAAGCATACCCCTTTTGACGGTGTTGACTCCCGCGTAAGGCACGTGAAATAAAGCCCTACCGTGCAGCGCTCGGGTAGGAACAGCGAGCGGAAACTTGTTCAGAAGAAATGATGAATCAACTATAGTTTTGTGGATACCTCTGATGAGCATGAGATCATATTGTTTCCGTCTGGCCTCAAAAGATGCCACACCAAATTGCATTATGGGACTATCGTAGTCAAAGGCTATGTTTTGAAAATTGCAGCGTCCACAGAGCCAAACTGAAAAGTGTATGCTGAACTCTTTCTAGTCTTTGCAGGTGATAGTCGGCTGCTCCTCTCCAAATCACGCAACAATACTCTAGCACAGACCGTGTATTCGCGTAACATGTATACAGCATAGCTCTGCCATTGCACAGATACATTGGCCTACCTCTTTTACCCGTTTGAAAAGATCTTACCATGAAGCCGAATACCCTATTTGCTTTTGAAACAATGTTGTCTGTATGTGTTCCGAACGTTAACTTTTCATCGTTAAGAACACCCAAATCACGCATTACAGTGGCTTTCGATCGCTGTGCCGCCTAAAGTATAAGTAGCATGAATGGTGGAACGACGCAGCGTCAGAGACGGGACTTTACGTTTAAATGGGCTATGCTTTAAATTCCATAGTTCAGACCATTGACATAGGCAACCATGATTGTCCTGAACAATTCCTGTATTATTTTGATCGTCTACTCTGTGAAAATTTTTAACATCATCAGCAAACATCAAATTAGTTGCGTAAAATGTCATCTGTAGATCATTTATGAAGTAGGCGAACAATAAATAGAGGGGACAGAAGTCTTCCTTCCTGTGTGCTCGATAGTGCAGGTATCCAGGACGAGCACTGGCCGTTTAAAACAACCCGCTATTCCCTCCCAGACAGATATGACCTACGCCAATCTAACGCCTTACCAGAAATATGGTAAGTAGTTTTTCTAGTTTGTATATGAGGAAATTCACGCTCTGAAAAGCAGAGCTGTAATCGGTGTAGATCACATCCGTCAGCTGCTATATTTCCCCAGGCCTTTTCTAACATCGTCGCCAAATTAGATACGCACGGGTGACCTGGAATGGACCCATGTGGCTGCTCGGCTAAACTGGAAAAAACTTGAACAAAACGTGAAACATATACAACTTGCTCAAGCATTTTGCTCAAGAGTGAATACAAGGGCACCTTTCTGTTACCATCTAAGAGGTAAGAAATAACACTGTTCCTTACATTTTAACTCTTTAAAAATTACACTCTCATAGTAATTTTGCTGATAGACACAGCAGGAAAATTTCCTTTTGCTTTCCAAAAATTACAAGCCTTAGAGCGTTAGCGTTAGTTTATGAGCATTAACACCCTCGTAATTGCGCCCACGGACACAACAGGAAAACTTGGTTTTTCTTTCCAAAGATTTACGAGCATGCTTTACGACCTCTTTTGGCACATCCTTTCTGCGATGCACATTAATTGTGTTTCGGGCTGAGATGCAAAGAAAGCAAACTCTCAAGATCAGGACACCACTTAATCACTTCTCATAATCAGTTGAAGGAGCACTTCTTCGGGATATATTATCATAGATACGACTAGGGGCTTCATAAGCCTGCGGTGCGATGCGACGGTTCTTTCGTCGCAAGAAAGCATCGATCACGATGTCAGCGTGAGGAACACGGTCTTGGACGTCTTGGTGGGTGTTCATCAGGGCCAGCGCTATCAGCCTTGCCTTCCTGATCCGGTTCCGCAGTCGGTTTTTCGGCGCCTCAGGACTGAGAATGACTTTAGCTGAAACGGTCGTAACCGGTTGGCATACCCTGATGCAGAAGAGGCGCCACATGATGGGGAAGCAGGTCTTGTTGCACCTCTTTACTGTTTCCGTCGGCGTAACGGGCCGATCCGCAGCGGGTTTCCGCTGCTATACCGATCGGAACACTTGAACTTTGGTGACCGCCTCCTTCCCGTTCGCGCTGACACCGGAGCCTTTCGTGATGCGTGATGCCCACGATCTCCGCGTCTGCCACCGTGGCGAACGTCGCGCGCCCAGGTGATAGCTTCCCTTTCTTCAGGGCCTGTCCTGACTGCTTACTGAAGCGGGTGTCTGGCTGTCCCACCGTCGTTTCAAGTAGAGGACAGAAGAATAGTATTCCTGTAGTATTCCACAGTGGTATCTGCAAGGTGGTTTTCCCTCCCCGTCTGTCGCTTACACGTTCTTTGCAGGGTGATTAGGAGCGACGTCCTCTATCTCAGTTGTTTTTGTGGTGACAGAGAAGATCTCTTGAAAGATGGGCTTGGCCTTTTCCATCGTTTCCTTCAAAGCTTGCACTACGCCCTCCACCAACGGCAGTGTTTGGCTCAGATCTTGGAGGTGCCTCTGATGCTTGACGGCCAGTGAACGAGTTTAAAACATCACTGGGGCAGTGGAAGCTATGGTCAGAAGAAACTCAGCATTCTTGACGGAGCTAAGAAGCATGGATGCTTTTGCCGAGCTCATCGAATCTGTCCACTTCGAGATATGTTCCAGAGTCAGAGCGTCAACGCCATACATCTATGGGAATATGTTAAGAGTCTCGCCCCTCTCTACCCACCGCGTCTGGTAGGACCTCAGGAGACGGTTCCGCTTGGCCTGGGTACTCTTGTGCTTTACGGCGGTCGTGAAAAAGCTCACCGTTTGCCGCTAGCTGTGGTGGATGTGACGACTTCCTCGACTTTGCCATACATGTCTGCGACCTGCCGACCACTTTAGAGGATGCCTGCCATACATACCTGCTACCAGTTGAGAGGATGACAAAAGGGCCAGATTCAGACAACTGCTAAAGCAGTGGGCGTACGCGCCACCTTGGGGTTGGTCTCAGAGAAACAGGCGGCTGCTCCAACGGTGGCTGAGCTCATCGTAGCAGCCCCATTGTAGCCCAGCCCCACGCAGTCCTCCACCCCGAGCCCCAGGTTCGTCACGGTCGCTGTTATTACTACTTTAATAACTTTACCTGACCCTTTTGGTTTCAGGATTGCACCTTCCTTGAGCGATGAGAAGTTCAAATCGAATGCTCGGACGTGCACGTTACAAAAACTGAGAAACATTTCGTGAGGGACTTTAGCGTTTGTAACGTATTTTACACGCATACACATTTGCTCTATTGTTCATGCGTCGGTGTTTTATTTACGAGGATAGATAAACAAACCCCAGCGACACTCGAATTTATCTCCTCTCACAATGGCTCTTGCATCAGTTCTCCGACGCATTTAACAGGTTCGTTCTGGATCACAGGGCTGATGTAGGTACTTTGCGTTTTCTGCACTCTCCACGTGATGTTTCTGTACGCGTTCATCTTCCGCGACCCTGTGCGGGAACAATATTTTGAAGCTGCTTTTGTTTCAGTGAGCTTATTTTGGACTCACACTTCCTGAATCATGACCTCGAAGGGCTATGTTCTGCATCCCGCAGAGGATGATGGTCTTCAATAGGATGCAGGCGTTCTCTAATCCGGTTCAATTCAGCGTTGTAAGGCCCTTTTTCAGAGGCAAATACAATTTCAAATTTCTAAGCTCGAAATATTTTGCGTCATTTTCTAAGGCAGAAAAGATAAAAAATTGCAAATCTAGGCCTTAAGAGTCTCTTATCCTTTTGGGACCAGCAAAACATCTCCAAATTTGTTGAAGTTTTCAATGTTAAAGATTACTAAAGAGATTCTTTTGCGCCCTTGTGACGTCACAGGATGGTGGCTCGTGACCAGGGGCTGGCTTTTGAGGGCCCTGTCTGACAATGAAGTTTCACGGCGGGCCGTAGAGCATAGCACGGGCGGGCCGCACTTCGCGCGACCCGTGTCCCCCCCCCCCGAGGGCCTCTCATGAGGGGGAGACACCGCCACGGCCGCCTCTCCATCGCTAAACCTCTTTTTTATACATTTTGTCCAAGTTCCCAGTTCGGCTGTTGGAGTCGGAGTCTCACTGAAGTCATCAATGGACTTGTCACGGAGACCCCGACCCCACCACCCGAATGAGCAACTCCCACAATGAAGGGTTGATTTAGAAGCCAAAGTTTAACTTCTCACAAAGCACAGGGACGGCCGCCCCGCTCTGGTCACCCTCTCATCAGTAATAATAATAATAATTGTTGGGGTTTAACGACGCACCAACTGCCAGGGTCATACGGCGTCGCCAACTCTCACCCTGTTGGGAGGGATTTTGGGGATCAGATCGACTTATTCAGAGGCTCTGCCGGGACTTGAACCCGGGACCAGTGGCTTAGAAGACAAGGGTGCTATCCACTAAGCCACCTCATCCCCCCTCTCATTAGTCAGTTGCCAGCCGAACTGTACGTCGGGTAAACTATTGAGCGCCGGAGCGTCTCAGGGGAACCGATCCCAAGCCTGGACATGCACTGCCACTGCATGCTTCTGAGCAGCGGGCCGGAGCCCAACGCTCTACCAACTGAGCTACCGGGGCGGCAGAGACTGCTGGGGCTACGGCCCTCTCGAGGATTTGCTGGGCCCCTCTTAAAGGGGCCCAGCAAATCAGAGAGGACCCTGCGGGCTATAGCTAGCTCTGCGAGTCACCTTGGGCTCTGCTACCCAAAGAGCCTTGCTGGCCATACTAATCTTGACTGCTGAAGGGGCCCGCCAGACCAGAGAGGGCTCTAATGGCTACTGGGAGCCCTGTGATCTCATTGGTCCAGAGGTTTCCCTTTTTCAAAGGGCTCCGACGGCCTTAAGGGATAGGGGGCACTGCTTGTCACAGATGGAGTGTGAAGAGGAGGGCCCTGTCTGACACGAAGTTCCACGGCCGGCTACAGAGGATGTTACAGGCAGGCCGCACTTCGCGCAGCCTGTGTCCTCGAGAGGGCCGTAGCCCCACCAGTCTCTCCATAGCTACGCCTCTGTAGAGGGCCCAGCTGACCAAAGAGGGCCCTGATGGCGGCAGAGAGCCGCCTTGCGGAGAATAGTCCACCTCGATCGACAGTGCCCGCGGACACTTTTTACCTGGTACAGACCTAAACGAGACTAATGGTCTTTTCTCTGGATCCTCGGACAGGTTCTTCCCGATTGAACCGCTGATTGACCTCCGGTCTAGCACTGTTCACGCTTTGTAAATAGTTACTGCAAGCTTAACTCATTAGGTGAAGTTAGAATATAAACCAATGGACTGACTGGCTTGCTCTAAAAACTCAAATAATCGAAATATGTCACCTGTCTTCCCTGCCTTAACTATGGTTCCCTGTGCCCTCAAGACAACTTTGTCTCCATCAAATTTTTTGGCAACAGCATGAGGCTTCTTAAAAATAGCACGTGCCTTCTCTGAATGGGGGATAAGATGGGGCAAATATTTGCCCCTAGCTTCAGCAACAACAGCGATGTGCTCTCGTGCCGTGCTACTCTGCGTATTGAAGTGCCTGAGTCATGGATTCGGTCACCATCCTAACCAAAACAGTGATTAGGAAAATGTGAAGCCCATTTGGGTGCTGATGATCACTCACCAGTGGGAGTAGATGCCGTCGACAGCCATCTCGCTCTCGTCCCACGCTCTGCCGCTCTCGTACTTGCACTTCCTCCCGCCGCAGAACATGGAGCATTGCAGTTCGTTGGGGGTCACTGTTCGCACGCCTTCGGACAGTTTGTTGTAGTTGGGGAGCACGGGCAGCACCTCGGCGTCGTTGGGCCGGATTAGACCGGCTGGCTTCAGCGAGAACAGGTCCACAGTGCGGGTCTGCGCCATTTCGCTTCCTCCGGTGGTGGACTGCCGGTAAAAGAAACTGAGTTATGGAACGTGTACATACATAGACACATTAATGATGGTCATGTCTTTTCCTACTTTCTGTTTGATTGGTGCACCCTTTGTGTTGTCCTTGCCAGGAAGTTTAAAAGGATGACTTGGTTTATTTTTCATTTATTTATTTATTTATTTTACTTCTTCAGGCCACGCCACACTAGAAATGTGACTTTTCCTATTCTGACATCAATTATTTCATAACACAATCCATGTACAAAAGACAAGAATAATAGACACTGTTAAGAATAAAATACACTGTGGTTCAATAATAAAATAATAATAATAATAATCGGCGCCAAAAAAACAATTCGATACCATACATCTTGCAGTTCTTATCGGCGGAGCTAACTCCTTTAACCAGGAGTGAGTGTTTTTTTTAAGCCAGCCATCCGCAGTTCAGTGAGATTCGGCGGCAGAGCATGATGCAACATGGTTGCCGTGTATATGAACTGCCGCCGGCCAGCCTCTGTCCGTATCCTCGGCAAGTGTAACTGTAGAGATTGACGTGTTTGTTGGACATGGACGTCAGTGCCGTGTTTAAGGAATGAGGATAGCGCTGTCGGTTGTTTAGTCCCGATGATGTTGTGGGCAAGGGTGAGGGTGTGATATTTTGCCATCTGTCAGGAACTGAGCCATCCTGGACCTCTCAATACGTCCGATATATGATCAAACTTCCGGCGGCTGGATACTACTTTTGCGCTGAGGTTAATATTTTTTTAATTGCTCGATGACTTTTGTCCGAACAGTTGCCGTACACTGAAATACAGTTTCGAACGCGTGAGAGAACCAGGCTATGAACAATGCTTGATATGATGCGTTTGGGGAGTTGGTGGCTTATGTGAATAAATGATATTAAAAGACCGAAACACTTCTGCACGAGATGGTTTACGTGCGTGTCCCACGAGAGATGATCGTCGACTATGATACCCAGGTTACGGACGGACTGCACTGGGCTGACGGCTTGAGCACGAAATTGGATCTGCAGGGGCGGAAGGTGCTTAAGACTTTGGAGACTGCCGATTACCATTAGTTGTGTTTTGGTGGCATTGACCACGGTAAATAAATGCCATTAGCACGGAAGCAGTCATCCAGGGATGTTAATTCCATCTGCTGTGATGTGATTTCATCATGTATTTCTCACACTTCCACACAAATGAGGTGGCTTTTAAAGTGTTGTCGCAATGAGTATGAAGTGATTATAAACTATGGAAGGAGATGGTAAGGATGAGGAAAGGTGAGGACCAAGAGGATGGGATTCTACCTGGAGGGGTCGCTGCAGCCACAGGCGCATGCGCTCACAGCCTCCAGGTAGAGTAAGGATAAGGATAAGGATTAGGTTCCGGTAAAACAAAACAAAAACACACATACACAAACAATCGCACACTCACTTCGAACACTTAAACTAAAATAATATGAGGATGAAAATGTTCGATTCTTCGGTTTCGTTTTCATTTCGTCTTCGATCTGGTAAATTTCGTTGTTTGTGCTCCATCATGTCTATGACATCGTTGCCTTGCTTCACTGTTTTTCAATTGCTGCATATTTTTCTTTTCTTTAATCTCCGGTGCTGATGTTCTCTTTCACAAAACTTGTTTTTTATTGTTCTCTAAAATTAGCCATCCTGAAGTATTTTAATGTTCCCGCTTTTTTCATGGATTTCTTGATTTATTTCGCTCATCTTTCATAATATTTTTTTGCTTAATAATTGCCTCAGTTCTATAACACTGGTTCTTATTATTGTCTTTTTGGGTAGATTAACTTCAGTGCATCGCGTTTCTGGCCTACATTTGTCTTAAACATTTTATGGAGGTACCTACTCTCGAAAATTGCTATCGGAGGTTCAACGATGAACATACCAACTCAAAGCAGTTATGGGGATTTACAACGCACCGACTGCTGAGGTGATATGCCGTGACCAACTCTCACCCTGTTGGAGGAGCATTGCGGGGATCGGAAAGACTTATGCAGAACGCCTGCCCAGGATTTGATCCCGAGTCAGCGGCGTTAAATCCCAACGCGCTTCCCCCACGCCACTGCATCGCCGATGCATTAACTGCCCAGGTCATACTGTAGAAGCGTACTCTGGAGTCCAGTCAGTCTACCACTGAACCCTACCTGAGACAGCACCAGTATATGGAGCAGAGTGAACATGTGTCCATCGTTCCTGCGGGATGCCGTAAATGCAGCAGTTTTATCGGTCAAGGTGCTCATTTTTCGTGAAGATCGATACATTTGTTTTGTACGCAAATAATAATGCACAAAATTTCCCACGTATGTAAAGCTTTGTGTTAGATTTGGCCTATGTACGAACACTTGATGCGTCGTTGGCTGCCTCTACCAATGGAGAAAATATTTTGTCAAGGTCTAAGCCCATCACCGCCTGGGTGGAACAGGGGTGACAGGCCAGTGAACACTTTATCAACTTATCATCATGCTCCTCGCCGCAGCACTCCAAAACATATCAACGTTTGAAACCAACAGTGGCAGTCAAAGAGTGCTGGCAGAAACTTTAAAAAATCCCGAAAAACTAGCCAAGATCGTTCTCCGTATTGAGTTCCTCACTGCTTGCCGAAGAGAATGCATAGTTCCTCGTTTTATTTAAGACTCGTTAAGACCAATGACAGCGGTTTTTACGTCACGGCATCCAATTTTTTAATAATTCATTTCAAAAGGCATTTGGGTGAAGCTCAATTCCAGGTCTGGCTACACTATAACTGAGAATTTTCGATATTTACTACATGATTCTGATGAAGGGCGGTGCCCGAATATACAATGTTCAGTGTTTTTTTACATCCGGATACGAGGGGACAGGCCAGTGAACACTTTATCAACTTATCATCATGCTCGTCGCTGCAGCACTCCAAAACCTATCATAGATGAAGGTTTTTAGTCATTACATCTGAACTAGCAAAACATAAGGCAAAGCAATCTAGACCACTGGAATACTCGCAGCATGCCAAATCGACTGATGTATAATATGACATTTGTAGGTCAAATCAGGTCAAAATAGGATTTGACCTGGCCTGAGGTCAGGTCAAAATCAAATTAGGTCAAAATGCACATCATTAGAACCGTAAAGGTTAGGCAAAGCTAAAGCAATTAAAATAAATGGTCTACCACCATCCATTACTAAGTTATTGAATTTAAACCATGTTCGCATGTATTTCTTATGGAGAAGTCATGGCTCGTACCTGACCTTAGGTCATTGATATAAAAAATACCGCAATATATTTTGTAGAACTTGGTGGACCCATTATGTGATACGAGTTTCAATTGGATACGTTCATCCTGCTCTGACTTATGCTATCTTAAACTTCTTTGGGGTTAGGTCACTTGACGTGCACTGGTAACCTGACCGGAGATACCCCAACCTTAAAGTTTTGTCTTACGTCGAAAAAATGATCAGAGAAACGGTATGCCAAGTGCGGCGGCGCTACACGCAGCCATTTGGATTATATCTCCAAAAAACCGGAGGAGGGGCGGGTACCCGCCATCCCCGTCAAGGCGCGTGTTGAGATTGGTATAACAGTAATAAATATGACCCAAGGATTCGAATGATATGTTCATTGCCCTTCAATTTTTCAGTATTGGACCTTGACCTAAGGTAAAAGTAAAATTTGACCTTACAAGGTCATGAGATATATCAGTTGAATCCTAGAGTCAACACGCGCACATTGATGCCTTTTTTGCTTTAGGTCCCCTGGTTCCTGGTTCCCGAGTTATAAGGGGTTTTCTAAATGGGTCTAAATTTAACTCATTTGGGCCCACTGTGACCTCACGGGCCGGCGAATATGTTCCAAACTCGGCGCCAGAGTAGAAGACGATAAGGCGCTTCCAGCACAGTTTTAATTCTTTCCGTATCACTTCCGGCTCCCGGGATCGAAAGGGGGGGCGATGGAATCCCCATGTGGTGGTGGGTGCGAAAAGAGCCCAGGTGGTGCCGGGTTAGGAAAGTATTTGTGGCTCATTTGGCCTGATTGGGGATGAGGTGGCTTAGTGGATAGCACCCTTGTCTTCTAAGCCACCGGTCCCGGGTTCAAGTCCCGGCGGAGCCTCTGAATAAGTCGATCTGATCCCCAAAATCCCTTCCAACAGGGTGAGAGTTGGCGACGCCGTATGACCCTGGCAGTTGGTGCGTCGTTAAACCCCAACAATTATTTATTTGGCCTGATTGTTGTATTTCTGGATAGCAATACTTAACAAATAGTTAATATCGGACCTCTGAAGAATGTGTTCTTAATCTTGTGTTCCGATGTTAACAGGAGACTACTACTCAGTTCTAATTTCAGTGTTAATTAATTTCTTCACGTTCTTTCCTGAACGCTATCTATGCCTTCATCAGGTGGCATATGTGGAATTAGGAAGTGTCCTGGGAGCACCCATCGCCGTATAACCTTGGCAGTTGGTGCATCGTTAAAGCCTCTGAGAGCGCCCCTCCCCAGTTTGGGCGGCCGGAGTTAGGCCAGCATGAGCTGCCAAGGTGCAGACTTTTTGACACTAGGTTTGACAGGGGACTCATTAAAAAAATCTGAGAAGTTTGAAATTTTAAAAACGCCTTTTATTTTCTCATGCATTGAGTAATTCTGAGACGAGCTGCGAGTGTTTCTTTGCGATATCTTCAAGCCTAATGAAGGATAAGCGGTCTGATGATGGGATGTTTTGCGTCCATTTGTAGTTGAAGTCTCCACTTGAAACCCCTGTCGGGAAAAAGGCACCGACAGCCGATCTGCATTAGCTGATCGCAGACATCCGAGTGTTGACGCCGCTGAAGGTGCCGGAGCCAAAGCATGTTGACGTTTTAGGATCTGGGGCTTGCAAAATTATGTTTGTGGGGATAATGAGAGGTTCCAAACCTAAAGGGAGCCTATATTCAATATACCGAAGCGCCGCTTATACTTGTGTGATGACAAATATATATAGATATATATATATATATATATATATATATATATATATATATATATATATAATGCAATTTAATCAATGATTTCGTTTGGTTTGCGACCAGAGTTATGACTCTCCCAGTAGCTGAACGGGTAGAGCTTTGCGCTCCGGTCTTTTGTTCAGTACTTATGCAGTGCTCGTGCATGAATCTTAGGATCGATTTCCCTAAGACGATAAGCTGCTCAAATTTGTACCCAAAGCAGATTGGCTGGTGACTTTCTGTTTTGATGGGGGCTCAGAAACGCACCCACCCGTTATATGCCATAGACGGGTACAATATTTATACGTTGTGTAATGATGCAATGATGTGTAGGCACAAAAATAATTTCGTTTCTTCTAAGTTCAGCATGCTTATGCTGCCAACTTTCCATTGTTGAAAGACCTGAGCACAGCACCACATACGTTTCTGATTTGGTAAGTGCCTGACCATGTGTGCATGTTGTACTTTCGTCTTAACCATCCAACGATGTAATAGGTCTTGCTTACGCCCATGTGCCCTTGCAACCATCGATTGATGATTCACCTTTGCGGCACCCCCACACAAAGAAAAGGATCACAAATATAATATACGGAATTTTAGGTGATCATGCAGACCTATTACTGGGTTATTACTATTACTGGCCTATTACATTAAGCATGTTGCTAGGTGTGTCGTGTCATTGCATATTACTAGTTTTTGTGAACATAAGTGTTCGAAAAACTGGTGTGATCAAGGCATTAGAATAATGATAATGATAGTTGTTGGGGCTTATCAACGCACCAACTCTCAGGCTACAATAGCGTCATCAACTCATTCCCTGTTGACCAAGACATTGGAACCGAAATGTTACCCATGTGTGAAGGTTTTGAATAACTTAAAAACTTCTTTCTTTATGTTCCCATGCTGAGAAACGTGTTCGAACATAAATTATTGGAAAGATATCGTCATCATTGCAGCTGCAGCTAGTTCGGTAATGCGCATAAACCGACATCTTACGTTGGCTTTATTATTTATATTGAAGGTAAGTGTTGGTCAGTCAACCACTTACTTAACTTTCTGCCTCGAATTTTAGAAGCCCGACCAGCGCAGCATGTCGTCTTCCGATATTACTGTTAGTTAATACCGTGACATGCAGAGTTGATTATAGATCTTGACGTTCGTCAGATATATGTGCCTATACAATCATACATATATAATGTTGTTTTTCTATTGATGGAATTGTTAGATGTTAGCAGTTTGGCCAGGGCACTGTAGTCTCGAGTCTTGTGGTTTAATTGACTGTATCAATAGTGACATGTTACCTCTTGGTCTCCGTTGTGCATACTGCAGGGGCGTGCCGCTTCTTTCTCCTCTGTTCTCGCTTATAGTCACACCATCGCCTACTCACCAGTCCTTGCACCACTTCCGAAGCGCGCGGTATGACGCCAGCGCACACTGCCTCACACTTTTCCTTTGATCACATTCCCATCCAACACCTGCACTCTTTGACGTGCGATCCTGGCAACTGCCATCAGACGCCCTTTTAGCCTAATTGGATGCTTTCTGGGGAACACAAATTGGCATTGCGACTCCTACGACATAGCAGTAAGGTCACGGTTCTTCACAGATATGTAATCACTGGTAATGATTCAATCATCCTCTGCCTTTGCCAGAGTGGGCTCGCCTCGGTCCCTCCTGCTGCGCGGCACGCTTCACCGCCACCAGGCCGCGCTCCATCCCCAGCGGGGAGGCTGCGCTCCCCTGGTCGCCCGCGGGGCAGCGGGAGCGACACCCTCACCTCGCACGTCCGTCGCCAGCGACGCGCGGCCGGCGGCACTGCTGCCGTCGACGACGACGCCGGAGGTGCGCGCTGACGGGCTGGAAGGGGTCGATACCGACGGCGGCGGGTCCTGCCGAAGGACCGGCTGTCACATCCTTCCGCTGTATAAGCTTCCTGTTTGCGTGGCGCGGCCGTCTCGCTTGCTCTGTACTAGATCTGTCTGGTGGATCAAAACGTGAGGTATGCGTGAGCGATTTGCCCCCTTGTTTTGGTGGCCTGGGTGCGCCGGTGACCGACGGTGGGACCGGCGGCCCGCCCTGGGTTTGCCGACACCGGTCCGAGCCGCCGCTTGTACCCACCTACGTCATCGGGCCCGCTCGATAAGCCTCGACTCGGGGACCCGTCCCGAATTGGAGGGTAAAGCGTGGCACTTCTGGTATGATTGCTCTTGAATTGTGTAACGCTCGCGGCGGGCCCTGGTAACACTTGTGAATCCGAAGATCATTATAAGTAGGTGCAAAAGATATGGTCCGTGCGTGTGTGATGAAATAATTGTACATGTGAGGGTCCTTCGTCCTTATTTTAGAAGAGGGTCTTATCGATGTACCTACTACCAAGGTCATATCATGTCACAAACTTGTTATCTGTCAGAAGGGTTTCCGGGGGTCAAAATGCTCCTTGCTCGGGGAATCCCCCGGACCTTGAACCCGGCCCAGTCGCGTGAAAATAGACCGTTGTCCCCTTAAAGCTTTATTCGAAGGCGTTTACTTGTAATTGCAAACACATCAATAGTTATGCGGAAAACAGAAGCCCCGTGTATGGGGAATATGGCACATTCCTGGGCCTTGGATCAATCCATCCAATGTGCAGAATATACCGAATAACTCGTGGTGGCATCTTCCATTTGTGTCAAAACTTTTCCTTAAGGAGAACAAGCGATCTATAAGCGCTTCTTTTGAGCGCACGCCTGTCCTCGGCTTTTCTCGCTTCCCCTTGCAGGCCTGACGGCCGGCCTCGGCTGTTCGGTGGCTGGTGCCGGTGCGGGGTCGCTGGGGACGAAATCCTACTCACCTATACCTCCGTAAATGGTGAGTTCTGGGGTGCACAAAAGTATAAACTGGTGTCTTTATAAGCCTTATTGCCTGGTTATCTCACTTTAAGTCCCATTATAATGGCGCCGCATTTCTTTCAATGTCCCTATTAGATACTCAAATCAGACCTTGATAGCGACGTGCGAATCTCATTGCCTCGATGTAGACGCTGAGATGCTGTGGAGCTGGGATCACATATATATATATATATATATATATATATATATATATATATATATATACCTATACATATATATATATATATATATACACATATATATATATATATATATATATATATATATGTGTGTGTGTATGTGTGTGTGTGTGTGTGTGTGTGTGTGTGTGTGTGTGTGTGTGTGTGTGTGTGTGTGTGTGTGTGTGTGTGTGTGTGTGTGTGTGTGTGTGTGTGTGTGTGTGTGTGTGTGTGTGTGTGTGTGTGTGTGTGTGTGTGTGTGTGTGTGTGTGTGTGTGTGTGTGTGTGTGTGTGTGTGTGTGTGTGTGTGTGTGTGTGTGTGTGTGTGTGTGTGTGTGTGTGTGTGTGTGTGTGTGTGTGTGTGTGTGTGTGTGTGTGTGTGTGTGTGTGTGTGTGTTTGTGGTGTGTGTAACCGTTTAGGGGAAGAATCTAGACTAACGTACAGCATGGCTAGGAACAACATTGCCCGTTCTTATACAGTAAAGAATAGACGCTTCCACGAGCCTTTTCAGCACCCCACCGATCTCTGACATGCTCAGTCAGTAATTTGATTGATCTGACTATAACATGGTGGAGACCTCGTCAAGATATGTTGAACCCTTTCAGAGATGTAAGCTTTTCATTATCAGGTGTATAAATAAAATGGTTCAAAGTGAAATAAATATATACAGCAGTGCCTGGTCAGACGCGCAAAACTCAGGTCTTGGCCGGAGCCGGACCTAGCCGGACCCTAGTCGGAGCTTGCTTCACATGCGTGGCGTGCCTTTCCCAAATGCCGCAGGACGTCGTCATTGCCGTCATGTTCAGCCAATCCGTCTGTTTTTTACCCCGCCGATTGCGGCAACGCTCACGCTCGGGCGTGCCACACGAAATGCGGTTGGGAAGTGATTCTTATGGACATTAAAATGCGCAAAAATTCGCGGACATTTGTCTTCTTCACATTGTTCAGATGACGTTGTACATGGATCTTAATGTTTAAGTGCCAGTCGAAATTCCCGATTACATTTTCCCGTTTTTTTAGAGACGTTTTGCGCCGTTGATTACATCCTGCAGATAAGTTTAATAGCTCTCTGAACCCAGCTGCAAAGACAGCGGGCGCCACAGTAACACGTGTAACGGCGAATGAATCGTTCCCGAGTACGGCATCGAGGTGCACGTCTGGCTGACCCAGGTGGGGCACAGCTACCTCAAACATGGGAGAATCGATGAACGTTGCGCGGTAAGGGTACAAGACTGTGACAAAAAGCCGACGCTCATAGAAACTCATTCCCAGTGCAGCCAAGTCCACTTTTCATGACTCGTTCACACGATAATCGCTGTCGTTCCCTAGACCTTGAAAGCTGCACCGTTCGCTGTCAACGTTTAGCCTTTTGACAGCAGGGCCGAAGTGCATCAGTGACAGGATGTTAGACCATGGATTTCGGAAAAAAAATAGTAGCGCACAAACTCAGGGACAGGCTTGTCTAGTCGATTTTTCACCTCAGGATCGGCTACGGGTAACTTTTATGCCTGGAGGCAAGGGCGTCGCCAGGTATTTTCGAGTGGGGGAGTGGTGAAACCCTTGAAGCCCCCTACGGCCGCTTGAATTTGGCATTTTCACTGTTATCTCTGGCCAAAAATGGGAGGCCCCACTTTCCAGGAGTGGGGGCGCCCTTCAGGCCCCCGTGGCGACACTCGTGCCTGGAAGATACTTCCAGTGTTCTTTTTAACAAAGTTGGAATATCTTTGTACGAAAAAATATGGAACCAATAATTTCTGGATATGGAGGTGTTCTTATAGGTGTGTTCTTGGATATGATTTTGCTGAGATATACGATTAATTCCAAGCCGGGAGTTAGAGCCGGTTCAGTGTTGAACCCACTTCAACTCTGGACACCATTTGTGTGTGACATCTGCACAAACGCAATATGACGGGTTTCCACTTTTGTTATTGAGGCGGTTCTTTCGAGAACTAAAATCAGCTATAAAGTAGTGTTTTGGACACTTTCTGGCCCGGAGTCGGTTTAGTGCTGCCGATCGGCTCCACTGCCCGGCATAGAGATTCAAGCAAGCCGAGATTATCCTCGGTCAAAAAAAAGAGAACAACAAACACGGTCCTGTATTTCTAATCACATCTAGCATATCACATGCCGGTGCGACGTTTCGTCTCCTCCTGAACTACAAAATATGAATATACCATCTCTCTAGGCACAAGGGCACTAAAATAAAAATTTGAAACCTGTCCCTGCTTGTACATACATACAACAAGAATAGATGGTGCCGTGCATATAAAGTACTGAGCCCAAGTCTCGGCAGCACCGGACAAACCAGAGCTATCACACCCACTAAAACACCCGAGTTTGTGTAAACTGCACTCCAAACCTCAGCACAAACATACACACCTAAGCTTCCTTTGATGAAAACATCATCTTGCCGGAAATAGAGGGATTACCCAACGGTTTTATGTAAAGAATATCGTATTTACCAACCATGCATTTCATCAGCATATCTTGTGTGTATCAAGATAAGGGTTCAGGGTATCCATCCCCATAGAGATCTAATAAATCCGCACACCTGATATGGTACATGTGAGCTTTGGCGTCCTCTGCTGCGTCGAACAACTCTCCATGTATGCTGAAGTACAGGGGTGGATGCAGGAGCACCGTTTGGGGGGCAACTCTGGTGAAATCGTTAGAAAGTTTATTGAAGAAAACCGGCCGAAATTTCGCCTTTTTGGGTGGGCATGGGCCCTAAACCCCCTCTGCGTCCGCCAGTGCTCAAGCATGTCGGTCTACAGTGCACTGGGGCGTCCTTCTGGCCTTCGTCTCGCTTTGAAGAGTGGCGAGACAGCCAGGGGACTGCGATGCGCCATACTAGGAAGCCAGACTGCTCTCGAGATGAATCGCGTATCCGGTGTTGCTCTCCCGTCCCCGCTGATGTCTCCGGGGCCGTATCCATGACATCATGCGAATCGATGACACGCCGAGAGATGGGGCTCACTTGCGGCGCCGCGTTGAAGTCTCTGTTCTCGGGCGAAGCTATCTCTGTACATAAGTGAACATTTGGCTTTTTGTTCCTGGCTCAATCTTTACTGCCGAGGCTGTCGCCATTCTAGATACACTAGTCCAGATTAGAACCCTAAATATTAATTCAGCCGTCATCTGTTCAGACTCTAAATCTGTCTTGTAAGCTATCAATAACGTAGTCAACCCCAGCCATCACGTAATAGCAGACATCCAGAAGGGTATCGACGATATCCCAGATGTCTCCTTTCTTTGGATCCCAGGCCACTGCAAAATTCTCGGAAATGAAAAAGCCGACGAACAGGCCAAAAGTCTCTAGAACTCAGAGAGGTCGCACCTCTCAAATGGTCCGGAGACGATAGCAAAGCTCTCCTCCAGAACCATATCCGAAAGTACATCCAAAATGACTGGACCACTAACCACAGCGCCCATTTATTCCATATCAAGCCTAACATCGGCTACTGGCCCAGCTCCAACCAAAACAGTCGTCGGCGTGAGGTCATCCTGACCAGACTCAGAAGCGGACACACCAAATTAAATGCCTATGGGCGTGTAGGTACCTGTGGTACCTGCTCTGCCATGGAAAATCCCTACCATATCCTCATCGACTGTCCCCAGCACGACGCCCATAGGCAGCCCATGCTAGATTATTGCCGCATCAGAAACATCCCAGTAAACCTTTCCACTCTTCTCGGCAATGATCACCCTGAGCTGCTGGACAAGCTCTTTACATTCCTGAAGGCTTCTAGGCTCGAGAGCTTTATCTGAACGTCTATGGTGGCAGGTATGGAAAATACCTGCATCCGAATAGCACCCCTCATATTAGAAATAACAATTACACTATAAACGTCCCTCTGACAAATTTAAACAATAGGTGCTTCAAACTAGGGTTTAACTGCCTGGTCCTAAGGTATGGTAGACTCAGAATAACTCCCACCATAGGAAAAAACAAAACAAAAAACAAAAACAAAACAAAACAAAACCAAAAAATGTTCAACTAACCAACTAACCCTACCTAACCATCCGTTCATATTTGCTAACCAACTAACCCTAACTTAAGGACTACTAACTATACTAACCACATCTAAGACTAACAACTAACCAACTCACACCCTCCCTAACACTCTATCTGTTCTATTACCCTTCTCTCTTCCTCTATGCGGCGGCTACCCAGCCAGAGAGGGTGCTGTAACCTCACCTCCTGGTTGCAGGATAAAGACCCGCGGCATCACGTCATGGTGCTTGCGGGTATTTCTAATAACCCAAAATTATTCTTTTTCAATGGAGGAACTCGAGTAACGTAAGCAAACGGTTATTCGATAACAAGGAACAAAATTAAAAAAACTATCTTTACGCTGGCAAGCCTCTTCACGTACCCTTTTAAATCCTACCTGTGCCCCAGGCTCGGCATCTCTGCCGTAGCAATCCCCTTCCCTCGCAAGTGTTGCTACACTTCGCGACCCATTCCTTGAAATAAGACTCGTCCCTTTGTTCTGCGACATTAAAGTAAACACCCCTCCCGGAAAATTCTCCCCCACACTTTAGAGGCGGGCAAAGGTGCTTTGCACAGAACGCCTTATAAAAAGCCCTTAACTAACTAACTTTTTGTTCCTGGATGCTGGATGCCTGCCGTTTTGTTGTTTGGACAGGACTCGGTACCTTGTATTGTCAGATTGCAAGCTCTACCTACATGCACTTTGAAACTGACACTTGTTGATATCTCATAGCAGGGGCTTCGCCATGAATTTATTTCCATGGGGGCCAGACCCCAAGGGGGCCTCCAAGTTCAGAGGGCCTCGATGATAGGGGAGGACTAGTTGTACGTTTTTATATGTATCGCTTTAGTACATTTCTGTGTGCTGTCTGATATTCATCTTTATTAGGCAGAGGGCCTCCAATGTACTCCACGAGTCTCATTTATGAGTAAAGTACCTACGGTTCCGCTGGGGGCCTCCTCTAACGAGAGGGGCCCCGCGATCCAGCTACTGCGTCGGATACGGCACTATTGACCTATTCGATGTTTCGACCATGGAATAGTGGAATTTTTGCTGGCAAAGAATGTCCTGTGCCATTTAGGGGATCTTCTATCCCAAAAGTAGGCGCGTTTCTTACATATGATGAGCCTTAATTTCAAGCACGGCGAGCTATCAGTGGCACTAGCGACCCCAGTGACACAGTGAGGTCCGTCCCTGAAATATTGAACAGGTCCGCACGTGTAGTTGATCTAAAGACACTCTCAACCTTTTAAGGGGCTCCTTTATTAGTCAAGGAGTCTTCTTTGGATTTCAGCCTTAAATAGGGGAAAGGGCCCATATGGCGCACACCCTAAGGAAAATTGAGTATTTCCGTCAAAGCAGCGTACACTCGTATCTAAAAATTTGTACGTTAGCGCTCTGTTGAATTCCCCATCGACATGACAAAGGAAAATTCGAACAAATGGCGCACCTTCTGTCTATACAGTGATTCCTAGAAGCTTGCATTTGTGCGTAATTTGAAGCCCCGTCCCTATCAACGCACAGTCGGCGTACCCAAGTACGCACGATTTGCACTCGATACCTTTTCGTGATTTTTTTGTAAAATTTTATCCTTTCCCAGAATCGGGTCTAAGCATAATAGGGGAAAGTTTATCTGAACACTTGTGGGTCCAAAGCAGGACTAGAGATAATTTTTCCAAGTGTTATGAACGTAAGAGTCTCCGCTAACAAAATAAACATTTCTCCTCAAAGCGGAAAAAATGTTGGACCAAAATTATTGTCACATCTTTTTCGTCATTGAAGCTTTGAACTCATTCAACTTGGATGAAATTAGCTTTCAGAATAAAATCGGATGTATCACCTCGAACTCACCGCTGCTCCCTTCCCCGTTTTGAGAGCCTGTAGTTCTTTTTCAGGTCCCGTTTCAAAATTGAACCAAACCTATTTTAACTTTAATTCGTATAAATGATTAACTTCTATAGAACAATAATTTTAAGCTCTTCTCATAAACCATAGAACACGCACGTAGGCCCACCCATCACATGCGTGACACATTATCCACTGCTACGCGCTGAGGGAAAACTGCATGCCGCAGTATATGCACGCCACGCTCTGTGGCGATGAGGCCTCCAGCAAGGCGTTTCGCTTCTTTTTTCGCACTTCTCTCGCTTTTCTGGTTTTCTTGTCCTTTTCCGCGGCTGGCCTCTTGGTACTTTCTTTTCCGCCTTCTCTCGCTTGGCCTTCTTTTTCCTCGTTCTTCTCCGTAGATTTATTGGTGAATTTCCCCCAAAACAGGCTTTTCTTTGCCACAACAGCGGATGAGTTAAAAGCTTTCTTCCTAGCAGCACCACGCTCATTCTTCGGGGTAGGGAGAGGCTGCTGAAACTGATCATTTCCAGTTCCTCTGGCTCAGGGGTTTGACCATCCTGACATTCCTCTGACCATCCTTGACGGTGTCTCTGACATTTAGTTTGACCATCCTTCAAGCGCCGCAAAAATGACTATTGGGCCCGAACATGCATTGAAATGAGGTATTGCGGATTTAGGAAAATTTATTGTGTGCGACACATCTCTCCCAAAGGCGCACACTGAATAATTTAGATAGTTCCAATTCGGTACGTTAATCTATCAATTTGAAAGATTGCACACCTTAGAAGGCAAAACTTCGAGCTTTCGAATTACGCACTCAAATTAAACCAAGATCATCATTAAGCTTTCAAAGGAAAAATAAACCTGGGGACATACAAATAACATCACGCTATTTTTTCCCATCAAGAGAAAACTGGGTACTGGAAAACTCACGTCAAATGGGCCTCTCTCTTCAGACGCGCCCGCCGCGCCTCATGCTGCGACGAGGAAGGCCGTCGCACGACATGAGCGCATTCAGCTGACTGACGGAAGACTGAGCCTCTATCGGTTGGCGATTTTCTTACGTTCGCGCGTAGTCTGGCACAGCGCTTCACATGGGCCCTTCCCCTACATATAACTCGGACGCAAATCGATGGCGCTGGTAATCTCTTCTCCCAAAACGGAGCATCCATGTGCTATTGACTTAACTAGGCGGGGCCTTCTTGACCTGTGCAGGGACCTAACCTTGATATATTAAACATATCACATTCTGTGCCTGGACTAAGAATGTTCTCTACCGTTTAGGGGCCTCCTTTGTCAATCACGGGGCCACCCACGCACGTCATTGGCCTGCAGTATAAGTAGAGTAAAAATATAAATGATATCTTTGCGGTTAGTGGGACCCTTCCTGCCATTTGGATGGGACACCTTGACCTGCGGAGGGGCTATTTTCACCGGCCATGGGGCCTCTGCCACATCGGTCAATGATATTTTAATTTCAAATCGGTACTCTTACTTCCTTGTTGATAATGCATTTATAGTTCATCAGACTTCTCTTAGCTATACCAAAGATTATCAGCATCGAAGGGGGCCTCTTGAGTCAGCGAAGAGCCGCCCTAAAATTTATGGGGGCTAGCCCCCTCATGAACTTGTGATGATGGGGCCATTGCCCCATAGTGGCGACGCCCCTGTCCATGAGTATATTTTGTCAAGCTGGAAAGAATGCTGAATAGGCTTGCACATATTTTAGCAGTTTAGCGATGGAAAACTTTTTATCAAAAGTGTCAAGACATGCCGATTTTGCCTTCCAAAAGCTTTCCACTGTTGTTCAGAAATCTGGTACAGCTATTTTAGCAGAGCTGATAAGCTCCTGGTCTGGTCTACTACATTTGTCCCTGCATGTGCATAGAAAATGATTCATAACTTGTTGGCCTGACCTGAATAGCATGCATTTTCGGTTTAAAATTGTCAAATTGATCACACCGCATGAATTTAAAACGACCCACCTATCTTTCAAATTGATTTAGAATCATTCGCAAAAAACCAAGGGGTTCAATCGGATTCCCCACGCAATGTCCGGTGTCAATGTATATATGTTACGGGCAGCTTGGGATTTCAGGAATTTTACGAACTGCCCAGGAATTTTGCAAACTGCCCAGAAGGCTGGGCAGTTTGCGAACTGCCCACAGCATACACACCGCACATACGACATACCGACACACCGACACCGCACACGGCATACACACCTAACCCATATATCCACTCTTGTGCACATAATGTCTCCTACATCTTTCCTTTTCCCTCAGTCCAACAGCAGGTAGAACGTAATCCACCACGCGACCCCTCCCCATCGATGCTTGAACTCGGCGTCAGCGGCGCCCAGCGTGCGTGACCTTTCTAACCTCTATGCCCCGCGGGCAATCGGCATCCAGCGGATGGTGCGTTCACTTCCATAGCGAGCAATTCAGCGGAAATTTATCCATGAGGATAATGGAGCTTAAACCATAAACCGAGAGATATATTAACACGATCTTTTCAAGCATTATTAGCCATATTTTTCCGAATATTGGCTTGATTATCTGCGCCACCATCCGACACTCTTTGGTACAGACGAGACAGCGGCAGAGTCAGCACTGGCTAGCCGGCGGCCGAGTTTGCTGAAGTCAGGAGTGTCGCGAGATGGGTTTCTGCTGAGTGAAAATGAGTGGGACCCGGCCCGAAAGTAACCGTGAGAAGGAGAGGGAGAGACGTAGGTACATACATAAAACTGTCGGACGAGTTATAGAGAGTGTGATTTAATTAGAGCGCTGCTAAAGTAAAACCAGATAATATACCAGAAGAGGGAAGCACGCACTGCGTTGTTCCATGTTGGATGGTTAAAAGGCACTAAACTTAATTTGGAACTGAAAATATTGCCGATGTTTTAGCGCATTTCACCTTTCAGACGTCATACCACGACAGCTAAAATTATATGGTGAAACCCAATAGTTACAGGCAATGGAATGTTTTTGTCCAATGGGGGGGCGCTCTTAACCCTCTCCCCGGTGGGGAGGGGAGTGTTTGAACACCCCCCTTGGGTTTTTCAGGAGACACGAAAAAACGGCGGTGTGAAGTGCCGCCGTACTTGGCACAGCTTATCCTTGATCAGTTCCGCAATTTTCCTCAAAAGAAAGAAGAGGAAATTTTCAACCAATAAGTGTTACAGTGTTATTCTGCATCTGACCTACAACCTAATATTTCACCAAGCAGCGGAAATCCTCAGGTATAATGGACAGTGGCGGATCTAGCCGGTAGGTTTGAGGGACGATAGTCGTTTGGGGCCAAAGTCGATAAGAACCTCACGCGGTGAGAGTAAGCCACGCTGGCTTGGAGGTTATGTGGCGACAGAGCGAGGGTTAGGCTGGGACCAGGTACCAAATCCCGACTCTGAGCTGTCTGGACCCTGCGATCCTCTCTAGAACCAGAGTATCACGGGATGAACTGGGAACACCGTAGAGCAGTATACTTAAATATTGGTCGCCTACTGTGACCCTAATGCCATTCCTCATGCAAGCCTGAGAAATTGATTTCAAGACACGCAGCTACGGAGTTATCCGTCTGTCCCTTTTGCTCTTTTCGTAGATTTATTTAAACCCCCAAGCTGTTACTAATTTGCCACCGGAATATTGTCAGAACGAGTCTATTCATCATAATTATTGTCTGTTAAAGTTGAAGGTGACCACATTGACCCATAGTGTGTTTGTGGGAAAACTGTGCTTCAGTACAATTGTGTCCGTCCTGACGTGTATCGTGAATTTCGGCTGAATCATTTAGAATATTTTTTTAGAGTTCGGTGAGAAGAATGATTTTGGGTTTTGATTCGTCATCGGCAGGAACCGGAAGGTGAGGGCAGCAGGTAGCAGCAGATCAGAACGTAGGCCACCAGGAGATGCCGTGGCGGGCCACCAGAGACGTTGCCGGGAGGGAAGCCGGCGCCCTCCCGGCCAGGGCCGAGGTCGGCGGCGAGTGGCCACGCCCGCAATGGGAACAGGAGGCGGCAGACATTCTTTTTTCTGCTTGGTTTGTATGCATATATTGAATCAGTCCATGAGCTCACTACTACTTTTTCACACAATTTATTTGCTCACCATCACATTCATTAATTGTAGCATGAAGAGGTGCATACATTCTGCATGAACATTATCTTTCCACACTTCTCGCCTCACAATTTATGTTTTCTATTGTCTTGCTTTCTATCTGCACACACTTCAGTGGCCAACCTACTCACTCCGTTCAGGTCAAAAAGCGTAGCAGTCACGACAAAACAAAGACAACATTCAGCACCACACCATCAAAAAACAACTCGGCACCTCCCTCTGCTCTCTCTTGGTGCGGGTGGCTAAGCCGCGGTACAGAGCCAAGATCACACAACACTCTTGTTCTTACTCAAGCCTAGAAAATTCGCTGGGGGTTCACGCATAATCGTCTTGTACGATCAAATTCTCGCTGAAACACGGTGGCTAACCTAACACAAGATACATTCACTTCGATTGCAGTACATCCCAAGCGTGTATGAGGTATGTTCCATGCATTTGGAGTTTGCGCATCATCTTTCTCAACGATTGGGTGACAACATTCAGACTACATGTTTTAATTGTCCCTATGATTGTGGAGGATTCAAAAAATGAAGGGAAATCCACTTGGCCTCGTGTTCAGGTAGTTTAGCCTTCACGATAGCAGCAGTATGCTGTATTGATCGTTCAGCGTGTAATCCGGCCTTGAACTGTGATAGGGTTGGTTTTCTGTTTGAGAGTTTTGATTTGTACAACATAATTTTTGCGACCGTGATTAGGATTGATTGGATAGTGTTGCAGCCTTCTAAAAGGAACCATTGTTGTTGTGTAATCTCAAGTCTAAACTGATTTTGGGCTAAATATTGTGAAATCTCTCTAATGTAAGCTTGCGTCCATTGACATTGCCAGAACAAATGTAGCAAAGTTTCGTCCTGCGAGTCACAAAACGGTGCAGTGAGGGCTATTCGCTATTCCTATCATGTGGAGGAAGTGGTTCGTCACTAATGTTCTCTTCATTAGCTTTTAGTGGAAATTCCTTAAATAAGTCGATTTCGTTGCTGCTACTACGTTCAATAAGGGTCCTTTTTGGTAAGTACTCTACGTCTCGTATCCACTTCTCTTCAATTTTTTTGTTTTCGTTTTCGTGATACGAAGATCTAATAAGTTCAGTGTATACAAGTTTTCCTAATTTCGTCGTATTTGTTACGAGTTGTAGCCTGGATGGTATTGTTGGCTTACTAATGCTTACGTTGCCTCCTAAGTGGTGTATTTCCCGCGGGATAGACCTCATTATAGATTCGTAATCTAAAAAAATTATTCGAACCCGGAAAGTCTGTTCGATTTCTAGCTTGGTCATGAACGTCTCTGCTCTGGTATTCCAAAGGTCTTCCAAAAATCGAATACCTTTGAAATCCCATTCTCTGATGATACTCGTTCTAAACCTGGTGAAATCCGAATACCACAATCTCTTACGGAGGATGTCGCATGGTAAAGGCTTATACGATCGTACAAACACTTCCCAGGCCGTGATTGCATCTCTCCAGAATGGATTGGGTATGCGTACTTTCGTCTGATTTAACTTTAAGTGACCAAACATCACTATACCTTCTTTGCTAAAACTGAGACTGAGCTCTGACAGAGCTGCCCACGTCGCATCAGACAATCACAGACGTTTAAGCCATGCTACTTTCAAAACGGTTATGAAGAGGTGTAGGTTGATCATGTTTAAGCCATCATTACCATAGTTTTGCTGTAGTGAGGATCGTTTTATTTTCTCTGGCTTTTCGTTCCATAAAAATTGCCAGAACAGTTTCTGTATGCTTTGAATTGTTTCTGGTTTGGGGTTTGGTAATGCTGTAAGTATATGGACTAGTTTGGAAACCAACAGTGACTTAATGACGGTTATTTTCCCTATCGTTGATATGTTTCGTCTTTTCCATCTTTGCATTTCGGATGTAAGGTCTTGTAACTTTTTCGTTAATGTTTTTGTCAGTGATTCCATTTAGGTCATTGGAGAATGTTATTCCCAAAATTTTAAGCTCAGTAACCCACGTTAGATCTTGACTCCCATGCTCAATATCGTTGACGTCAGTGGTACCTATGGCCAGACACTTGGTTTTAGATTTGTTTAGTTTTAGGCCGGAACATTTTGAAAATGCCTCGAGTTCTTCAAAAGTACCTCTTAAATTTTCAGCAGTTCCTGACAAGTACAAAGTCGTATCGTCAGCGAATTGTGATATTCTAACTTCAATATGCGGAGCAACTTGTATGCCAAGCACTTTTGACGATCCTCTTATTAAGCGAGTTAGAATCTGAACTGCTGTGATGAATAAGTAGCCAGAAGCAGGATCCCCCTGTCTCACGCCCCTATGTAAGAACACTTTACGGCCGAGATATCCATCTATCATAATGCGTGCGAAAATGTTTTGGCTCATGTAAAGAAAGCTTAACAAGATTCAAGAACGCAGGTCCAAAGTTCATCTGCTCCATTACAACCGTGGTATAGTGCCAATCTAAGGTTTCAAATGCCGCCTCATAATCAGCAACGATAATTACACCGCTTGTCTGGCTCGAATTGCAATGATGTATTACGTCATACGTAAGCCGGCTGTTTTCGCCGATAAACCTACCTTTTACGTATGCTGTTTGCTCCTGGTCGATCAATTTTTCTGTCACGAATTTAAGTCTATTTGCAATGGCCGCTGACATTATCTTAAAGTCAACGTTTAAAAGGGATATTGCCCTCCATCCCTTCAGCTTGTGACTCTGGTCTCGTCCTTTGGGAATAAGTGTGACAATTCCCTCTCTGTGTATCTCAGATAATTTGTAATCTTTCAGACTGTGTACCATACTCCGATATAAGAAGTGTTTGATATTTGGCCAGAAATGTTTGAAAAACTCTATGGTAAATCCACTGGATCCAGGGGATTTTCCGCCGTTTCATTTGCTATAGAGTTTCGCTTAACTCTTCAAGAGAAATAGGTCTTTCTAAGCTCTGCTTCTCTACTGGTGACAGCTTAACGGCACAATAGCTCCTTATTAGATTTTTATCTACATTGACATTTTCGTTAGTATCATATCTTTCCTCCAAATGTTGTGAAAAACGTTCTAATATCTCCTTTGGGTGTGTGTAGCTTCGGTCATCCTCTTCTAGCAGGCCAATATATTTGTTAGCATTATATTCCTTCTCCAAAGATAAAAATACTTAGAAGGGTGCTCAGATTCTTCATGCCACACTGTTTTTGATCTTAGCAGCAGACCATCAACCTTAGGTTTGCGCAAGGACACTAATTCAGCTTGAAGTTGTGCAACCCTGAAAACCGTATCTATTGAACCTGAACTTTCTACTTCCCGTAATTTCTCATTTTCAATATCTTTAAGAAAGTCTCGTTCCCGGATCTCTCTGCTTCTGGCTCTTTGTTTCGCATACTTGACTGATTCTCCACGTATTGTCATTAACAAGTTGTCGAAAAATAGTCTGTCATCTATTGTAAGCGCAACTTCCGCCTCATAACTTTCGCTTTTGAAAAAGTCCTCGGTGTATAACGGAGCCGCACATTTGCGTACCTCGGCTTCGATTGTGTTCTTAACTAGATTGATATACGTCTCCTCTTTCAATAGCAAGGCGTTGAATTTCCAAAGTCCAGGATCCCGTGCGCGTCGTTGAGTCTTTAAAATTAGAGACACACGGTCATGATCGCTTCTATAGCCAGGTAAGATTTCGCACTTGTCGACTACTGGGTGATCGATCGTATTTATCAAAATTATGTCTGAACGGGCACGTTTAAACGGGTTGTGTTTGGTCCAAGAGAAACTTTGCATATCGGGGTGAATCATTATCCATGCGTCAAGCAAATCATGTTTGACCATAAGTTTTTTCACTTCTATCTTGGCCCTCTTGTTGTTCTCTGATTGATAATTTAAGGTGTCTACATCCTGGTCCGGAACCAAATTGAAATCCCCACATATTATGGTGTGTTCGGCATCACTTTCACACAAAAATTTATCAATTGCAAGGAAAAAACCTGGTTCGTCTGTGTTTGGGCCATAAATGTTTAGGATACGGTACGTGTCCGTTCCAGTATTGAACAAGACCGCCACCAAAGTTGCCAGCATCATCGGAATGTTCAGAAATAATTTCAAGTTTAAGATGTCGTTTGAATAGTATGCAAACACCACGGCTGTTGTTGTTGAAACATGAGTAAGCTGCATTCCCCCGCCACAGAGTGGAAAAATAAACCTTTGATTTCTCCGTGCAATGTACGTCTTGCAGACAGATTATTTCATGATCCGACTTCTTGAAAAAATCAAACACGTCGCGTCGTTTGTGTTTCCCCGCTAGGCCCCGGCAGTTCATCGTGACAATGTTAATATCTGCCATAGTTGTGTGAGGGTAAGTTGATGATCGGCGCTGGCCTGTCAAAGACGCGGTGAGAAGTTTGCCGGCTGCTGAACCCGCCACCTGTGATGCTGGCGCACTGCCAACTGAGGCAGCGTCCGGCGTATGCATCACAACTCTGCGCAAAGTGGAGAAACGTTACCGCGTGGTGCTTATGACCTCGACCGAGGTGAAAAATAACAATAACACAGTCTTTACAAATGTACCGAGAAGTGTGTAACAACGAGATGTGGTGGTTTATAAACCGTGTGTGACATAGATAAGATCGTTGCTTTCGGTTCAAAGCGCCACATTTCAATTCTCCACACTTAATGCCGATATTAGAGTAGGTGAACCTACGATGGAAATAACCGAAACATAACAACATTGAAAAGGTAGCTCCCCCAGCGTAAGGGGTACACTCAAAGATGAGCACACACAAAAGCACTCAGAGTGCGTCTCGAGCTTGTCAACACGAATTATTTTACATTTTAGCGGTGGAACCTTCAGAGAATAATAAACGTCACCTGACATTGACGACACTACAACCAACACAGCGTACCAACCATTGAGGTGATCCAAACAGAGGGCTTACTCTTTCAGCAGCGTTTCGAGTCTGCTGAGACTCTCTATCTTGATTTTCCTGCCGTATTGGGTCATCTTACAATAAACTTCGCCATTTTTTGTGAAGACCGTGTACAGTCTGTTCGCCAGTTTCTCAGTGAGCAAGGCTGAGAAGATCTTCTGACGGTATGGGAAGAGGTTTTCTCGCACAAAGAGTTTTCTCGGTCCAGTGGTATCGTTTGCTCCGGACGAGGGTGCCTGCATCTGAAATCTGGACTCGTAAACTTGATTTCTCAGAGAGTTTTTGCACCACTCCTGAACTTGACCACAATGTTCTTACCTTTCCCGATTCTAAACGCGTCGTCTAGGTCCTCGCTGGACACTCGGACACCTGGAAGCCGGTTCTGGAGCATGTTTACCGTCGTCTCCACCACGTCCTCCGTCCACGGCTCCGAAGGGGGTAGCGGGACGGCCGGCCCCGACATGATCAAATCCTTCTGTCTAGCATCACTGTGTAGCTGGTCCACCTCGCTTTGAAGGTCCATAATTCTGGCATCCCTGTCGCAGAGACACCGCTCCAATTCGTCGAGTTGTAGGTCTCTTGACGCTGTGTGGTCCTCGAGATCTTTAATACGGTTGTGCAGCTTTCCGAAGTCCTCCCTCAGCGCCTCGAACTCAGCAGTCATGTCATGTTTGGTGATGTTTACCATTTTCATCATGGTGGCCTTCAGAGCTGCCTCTGTAACAGGTAGGGTAGAAAGAGTGGCCTTTGCTGAGACAGATGATGACGCCGACAACGGGGACAAATTCCGTGACACTCTTCTCTTCTTGGATGGGCTCGCCCCGAGGGATCCCTTCTGCTTATCGAGTTTTTGTATCATGTCCCTTACTGAGGACTGCTGGCTCTCCATCTTGTCTTCGCTGGCGCCGCCACTGGCACGGCCGCCAGCGCCGCGGGGCGGCAGACATTCTTGACGATGCTGCTTCCGGTCTCGTGTCGATGTGGACTCCTGAAAGCGATCATGGTATGAATGAGGAGTGGGGAACAGGGGGCCAGGTGCAGACAAGCAGAGAGTGGGTAAACATAGGCGAGACCGGGAAGGGTATACAGCAGATGTGTAGTGCAGCTAACAAGGGACAGGAAGACTAAAAAGCCTGACGTCGGCCCCAGCCAACAGAGTAAGGGACATAATTTTACCCTTCAAGAGTATTTTTAAAATGCCACTCTCAGCCACAAGAGGGCCCCCTGACACCTATCTATAAACCAGTCCCTAGGAAAGAGAAAAGGGAGTCTAGACTACTCTTGACCCAATAAAAGGGGAGAAATGGTGTACAGAGAGTCAAAACACAAGACGGTCGGCCGTGCAAAGGCGAAGCCACGCTTGCCCCAAGGTTTTGCATGGAACACGCACAGCTCCACCTCTGCACGGCACAGGGGCACGGAAACAGGCACAGAAGCAGGATAATACACATCACACGAGACAGACAAATATTCACGCCGTCCGACTTAACACGCACCAGACAGCGACCCACACGTTACAGAAAAGTCAGGTACGGATGGGGGGGACACTCTGCTAGCACAAATTTAAGAACAGATCAGACTTAATGGCAGACTACCAAGAGATATAGTTAAAGCAAAGAACAGGAGCAGATTCCATTGGGTTACGAGAAACTCCGTGGGATAAACAAAACTTGGGTTCAGCAGTTAACAGCAAACCAAGTCTCAGTACTGGTCAAGGTAAATCTTCTTAACAACCCTTTTGAACACGCTTTTGCTTGTGGGAATATCTCCGATATCTCTAATTCTTGCAGCAATTTCAACGTTCAAGCTTTTGGGACCGACAGGAATAAAGAAAATGCTCTGTAAAGGACAGAGGTAAAGGGGGCTTCAAAATGTTGGGGACGTCGTGCAATCCGGACTCTGGTAGGGGTGGCGAGAGTAAACTTTGAGGCCAGAGGGGATGGCAATGTCTGATTGAGAAAATCATGGAGAATTTTGACCTGGACGAACTTTATCAAATCTGTCAGCTTGAGGATGCCATGTTTCTTAAAGATGGGGCTAGATGGAGCCAAACGGTCTGAGAAGTCAATCATTCTAACAATTTTTTCTGAAGGACTTGAAGTCTCCTAAGTTTGGAGGGGTAGGAGGCTCCCCACACCTGAAGGCCATATGAGAGATGGGAAAGCACTAGGGAGTTGTATAGGAGGAGGAGATGATGGGACTCGAGATATTTACTAATCCTACCAATCAGGCCAATATTGCGGGAAACTGTGGACTCGACGCTCCTGATCTGAGGGTCCCATTTGAATTTTTCGTCAATTAAGATCCCAAGGTATTTTGTGGTGGACTGTCTAGACACGATTTGGCCATTGATAGAGATGTTTATACCAGAATGTTCAGAAGTGTTGGAGAAAATTTGATAGGTCGATTTTTTAGGGTTGATTGTGAGTCGATTACCAGAGGTGCGGTCCGTAACTAGTCCGCTACTCGCTACCCGCAACTCGGACTCCAAATGCTAGCGGAGTAGCGGTAGCGACTTATCTACCAAAAGTAGCGGAGTAGCGGGTAGCGGACTCTAGAAAATTAAAAGCGCTACCAGCAGCTTTAAGCGTATCCTAAATTCAAAATATTAGGCACGCAAAACAAGGCCTATGCCAACGAGGGGATTCATGTGTGAGTTTGGAGTAGAAATGTCCTCAAAAGTAGCATAGTAAATTAATTTACGGGGGTTGTAATGGAGGCCAACATGGTGAAAGAGTAAATATGTATCAAGCAAGTCCTCCGAAGGCCATTGACTCGTGGCCTCAGTATATCTTTTTGTTGTTTTAACCTCGCCCCACCGGGGCCAGGGCCATCGATGGCCCCCAAGGTTTTTCGAGATAACAGAAAAACGACGAAACGCAGCACCGTGGTTGAGGGCTCTATCTCTCACCTCATGATTTTCCCACGATCCCTAAAATTTTTATCCCTGGTCATCCAAGGTCAGGTCACCAGGCGAGGTCAACCAAGGTCACCTTATTCAACTTTGAAGCTCTATAAGAGCAACATTTCTAAGTTAATCGATTTGAAACTTGCTACACTCATGAACCTTCCAAGACCCACAACTTGTATATCCGGAGTTTTGTATTTCGTGACCTGAGGTCAGGTCATGAGGCGACCTCTCCGATTGGAAAAGCATGGGGAAAAGCTGCCTCATGATCTAAAAGCCACAAAAATGATTGCAAATACTCAGACTGCTCAGAACAGCGTTTTGGACACCCTTTCACGGATCCCAGAGGTCATATTTGCCATTAGACTTTTCCAAGGTCATCCAAGGTCACCAAGGGTCAATAACAGTATTTTGACAATAACTTTGACCTAATTGAGCTAGAGCACTGAAACAAACACCATCCTGTTTGTCTTGTCCCTGGCTTTCATTTGATATACAACAAGGTCACTTTCTGACCTTTCGTGACCTCAAGTCATATTAGGTCACGAGGTGACCTCTGGAGGTCAAACCACTGGCAGGAGATCCAGCGAAAAGAGAAGATTGTGTGAATGATTGTGTTGGTGCATGCTTTGTGCATGGAGTGAACTTGCTCTAATATACAAATAAAAGTTGGCTGTCTGTGGAATTTATTTAGATCGACCTGGACATTTTCGGAGTAGTGCTTTGGTAGCGCTTTATACTAAAAAGTAGCGGTAGCGGAGTAGCGGAGTAGCGGGTAGCGCTTTCGTGTTTTCAAAAAAGTAGCGGAGTAGCGGTAGCGGTTTCACGTTACCAATGTAGCGAAAGTAGTGGTAGCGGTATAAAGAAATTCGTAGCGGCGCCCACCTCTGTCGATTACTGTTTAGCCACGTGGTAATTTTGGGGAGATTAATTTGAATAATTTCCTGTAGGTCTGATGAATTTTTGGCAGAGAAAACTAGTACTGTGTCGTCGGCGAATTGGAGAAATTTACATGCAGGGGAACTAATATTGATATCATTTATGTAGAAGAGGAAAAGTAATGGACCAAGCAGAGAACCTTGCGGAACGCCAAAGGACATATGCTGTGGGAGTTGGGAAATAACAGAGTTATATTTAACAACTTGTGATCGATTTTTAAGACATGTTTTGAAGAATTTTAGTGAATAATTATTTACACCATACGCTTGCATTTTTCTGAGGAGAATTTAATGGTTAACGGTGCCGAAGGCTTTGGAGAAGTCGAGATAGATGGCAGCACTAATTTCCTTGAGACTTAAAGCAGAAGTAATAATTTCTTGAAGAAGGGCTATGGGCATGTACGTGCTATGGTGTTTACGGAAACCAAACTGGTGATCGTTAAGAATATTTTGGGATTTAACAAATTCAGACAACTGGGCAAAAACAATTTTTTCAAGAATTTTGGAGAGTAGACTGAGTAAGGTTATGGGTCGGTAATTGGTAAAGCTTTGTGGATCGCCATACTTGAATATGGGGACAACCACAGACTTTTTGAAGACTGTGAGAAATACTCCATCCCTGAGACAAAGATTGAATACATGGTTCAAGAAAGGGGCTATGGTTGATGAGATCAATTTCAAGATTTTGGGGGTGAGACAGTCTGATGTGGCTGATGAGGTATTCAAGTTATTGATGATGGATAGGATGGATGGGATGTTTGTGCCATTAAGTTGAAACGGTTCGTTAGGAGTAGGGATGTTGGCCAGGTAAGATAATGGGTCTGTTTCAGGTTGGTGGAGCTTCCCCTCCAAGGTTGAGGCTATGTCCTTATTTAAATAAGGACATCTTTTTCATTGGTGAGTTTAGTATTATCTGAGCTTCCAAAGAGCCTCTTGAATTTCTTTTATACCTATCACCCCCCCCCAGGAAAGACTGTTTTTCCCGGGGCGCGGTAGTGGAGTGGCAGCATAGCTGGCTTCCATTCAGCCGACCCGGGCTCAAGGCCCGGCGGCTTCCCTGAACAATGAGTAAGCTGGCTCACGAGAAACCATTCCATTCCAACAGGGAAAGAGTTGGCGACGTCATATGACGCTGGCAGCTGGTGCGTCGATAAGAGCCAAAAATTATTATTGCTGTTTTTCCATGCACCCAAGTTCTTATGAGCATTATATCCATTTTCACGCATCCAATATTTGTAGTGAGAGCAGTCTGATGGTTCCTAGGCCAAGTGTAAGACACCTTTTTCATGCTAGTGCTCTCGTGACTGATAAAATAAAATATATTAATTATATGAACAAGTACGGTTTATTAGGGACAAACAACATCGAGAGTTTGGTATGCCGACGACTGGAGTAAGCATGCTTTCAACAACAAAATTAGTGTATGCCTACAAACTGTAGGGCCTGATCTGTCTTCTACTATGTTGACAGAAGGTCTGTTCACATGATTCTTATATAATCGTAACTTAAGTCTAAGTACGACACGATGCTGTTTGAAATATGCAAACATGAAACATGACAGATCTAAGCAGACTTACAACCGACAAGAAAAAACATAGGAAGACTGGGGCATTCCATCTTTTTCAGTTCTCACGAGATTGTTTGATCATCTGCAGATATCACTACAGCAGTTACACCCTGGGATACAGAAATGCCCAATTAACGCCTTATAAGCATTAACGTCCAATTACAAGCCGTCTCCAGTCAACATATTAACAAAAATTGGCTACGACGCAGTCAAAGACACGGGTAGAAGTAACAACATGCTCAAAATATGGTCTCCATCCAGATCTAAGTAAATAAATCGAAGATGAAGCTTCAAGGCTGATGACCTCTCTTATACGCTCCAGAGGAGCAGGTGATTGGTGGAGTCGTCTCTTCCCGACAGCTCTGAACTACAGGCGCGGAAGTCTTCGTATCCGTCCCCGCCGGAGATAACCAGCAGACCGCCAGCGCTGTCACTCTGAAAAATAGAAACATCATTGAACTGAGCCGGGCGTCTCAGAAGTGATTTTATCTTCATGATCATACGCATCTTGTCAATGAGAAAGAAATCATATAAATATGAAATGATATTTATGCTTTCTTACTTTTAATAAACAAAAAATAAAGAAATACAAATAATGTTTAATTAATCGTAAACTTTGTTTTAAATGTATTTGTATATTTGCATCATAGGCGGATCCAGTGTCTCCAATGGGGGCCACTTGGTTGGGGGCGCTATCTGGACCAGGGGGCGCCAATACACGCATCCTAGGGGGTGGTGTGAACTTATATCTCATGGGGCGCAATCGAATTTTTAGGGGAGGGGAACAGTGAACATTTCAGGGGGTGCCGAGTGTCGTTTGGGGGTGGGGGAGGGGCAAGTGGATCCCTTGCCCCCTGGATCCGCCTGTGGTTTGTATTGCTTAAGGTCAATTTGTTTCTCAGTGTACCTTTTGGGGTATTTGGCTGCTCGTGGAACCACCCTTTTCAGATCCAGTTTCTACGCAGGCCAGAAACCTTACATGTCCGGTATGTCCATGTGAAATACCTGAAATAGGCCAATAAGGTTATACAAGAATGGTAAATGCTAATTTCTTCAGATGTATGCCGTGTCAAGAAAAGACTAGGGCACTCATCGATTTGATGTGAAGATTTGAAACTATATAACTTGTTTTATCACCCGAAACGGTCATCTTAGCGCTCGACATCTAACCACAGCTCCAACTGAGAATGAGTCTCATCATTGTATACCCAGAAATTCGTTTCTAGCACCAGGCTTGCATGCGGCGTGAACCTGCGATGCTGAGGGTGTTGGTAATCCAGCTGGTATTGCTGGCCAGGGAGGGCAGCGGCAGGTTCAGGATCACTCCGGCCGACGTGCCGATCCACAGCAGGCTCCGGCACACCATCAGTGACGTCACCCGCAGACACGCCGTCTTGTGCTGACGGATGATGTCGTCACAGCCTGCCGGCGGCCGACGTCAGTGACGCCCTCACGGGGACTGAATTGACTGACGTCAGGAGGTGGATGGTAAGACACTGGAGACTGATGTTCGACGTCAACGGGGAACTATTTGCGGAGTGAAGTGTTGGTATATGGAGAAATTATGCCACGGTCCACCTGAGGACGCCACGATTTCGCTTCGGCCAATTTCTTGGGCCAGAGCAGTGTTGTGTCCCATTTATGAACCCAATTATGAGTTCGGCATATGAACTCTGGGAGGCTGCTAAACTTGATCAAAATAATTTTCACGTGAAGTTTGCAACAAGAATAAAATGATTATATCGACACCATCATTTCTAGATGATATACGGCATAGTTTCAGCCCGATCTATGTATCGAATCCTGAACTGTTTCGGTGTTGTATTTAGACTGACCTGACAGCATGCGTGTGACCGAAGAGGTGACGTCGACCTCGCAGACTAGGTCGAAGGTCACGGCGTGAAACAGCCGTACCGTGGCTGTGTGCGTGAAGCTGAGCCAGACGCCCAATCCCGAGTGGACCAGAGATCGCACGGCCGTCTGACTGCCACCGCCCACCGCCACCGACTCCTGGCGGACAACAGAGCGTACAGAGGCTGACTCCTGCCAGAAAAACCTCCCACCGCCACCGACTCCTGGCGGACAACAGAGCGTACAGAGGCTGACACCTGCCAGAAAAACACCCACTACAACTGCCACAACTCCTTCCGGACAATACCGCCCACGGCTACCGACTCCTGGCGGACAACAGAGCGTACAGAGGCTGACTCCTGCCAGAAAAACCGCCCACCGGCACCGACTCCTGGCGAACAACAGAGCGTACAGAGGCTGACTAGAGGCTGACTCCTGCCAGAAAAAACGCCCACCGCCACCGACTCCTGGCGGACAACAGAGCGTACAGAGGCTGACACCTGCCAGAAAACCTCCCACCGCCACCGACTCCTGGCGGACAACAGAGCGTACAGAGGCTGACACCTGCCAGAAAAACGCCCACGGCCACCGACTCCTGGCGGACAACAGAGCGTACAGAGGCTGACACCTGCCAGAAAAACACCCACTACAACTGCCACCAACTCCTTCCGGACAGTACCGCCCACTGCTACCGACTCCTGGCGGACAACAGAGCCTACTGAAACTAACTCAGGGCAGACAAAACCGCCCACCGCCACCGACTCTTTCCGGTGCCAGTACCAGCGGCTTCTGAAGCCAGTGCCAGCGATTTCCGCCGATCAACAATGGTCCGTGCCACCGGCTTCTGTCGGCAACAAAGGGCGCGACCACCGGCTTCCGCCGATCAATAAAGGGCGCGACCACCGGCTTCTGTCGGTCAACAAAGGGCGCGACCACCGGCTTCTGTCGGTCAACAAGGGCGCGACCACCGGCTTCTGTCGGTCAACAAAGGGCGCGACCACCGGCTTCCGCCGATCAACAAAGGGCGCGACCACCGGCTTCCGCCGATCAATAAAGGGCGCGACCACCGGCTTCTGTCGGTCAACAAAGGGCGCGACCACCGGCTTCTGTCGGTCAACAAAGGGCGCGACCACCGGCTTCTGTCGGTCAACAAAGGGCGCCACAACCAACTCCTGCCGACAATATTAACATCAACATCTTACACTGCTGGTAAACGCAATTTTGGACAAACGCGTTACTCACGAACGAAACGTTGCGACATCTTATGACCTCAGCAGTCTGTGCAACGCGACGTTAGCTCTTTTAGTCATGCTCTCAAGTGAAAAAAACAAAAAATCGGGATTTATTCATAAACCAGAAAAAAGTCTTAAAAATGGTTTTCATACGCTGTCAATTCCTGTAGGTAGGTTTAACCTACAACATTGCATCAATACTGCACCCCAGAATCGGATATCACACCGGAAGTGGCTCAGCCGGTGGGAGGAATAACACTTCCACAATAGTGCTCGCGGAAATCGTTCGCAAGGACAGCGCTGGCACCGATAGTTAGTGCCGAAGTTTGGTGCAACAAACTGCTATGAAGGCGTCAGCCGTCGCAGACAACATAACAGGTTTTATCGGCGGAAAACAGTTGTAAGCCTCCAGTGACAAGCATAGCCGGCGGCTGTAAATTAAACCCGTCCAGTTCAGTAGCATCGTTCATCGCCAAATTGATGGACTTAATTGTGTGGTTTATCTTTCAATGATTAGCCAAATTGGTTTGGAAACGAGCCTCCTCCATTAGGAAAACTTGAGTTGCTGGTGCTCGAAACGGAACATGAAAGAGGGATTTATGACTGAAGTCACGCGCCTTTCAAGGGGTCCTTTTACGTATTTTTGTAATTGAATACACACCAAGATGAGTTTAAGGTGTTCCTGTAAAATATTCCGAAACAGTGCCCAAGGCGGTGTTGACTACTTACAAGGCTACTCTCGATTATGGGGTTCATTTGGCTCTGTTCAGTCTAAACTCATTCGTTCATGACAGACATTACTGGACATGTGACAGCTCCAGACTCTGCCGAATATAGGGCGGAACCAGGATTGCCAATGGGGAGGGGCACAGTTACGGGGGTGCCATTCGGACCAGGGGCGGCAAAACCTATCGTGGGGGCGCCTATACAAGTATCCGGGGGGGCGACATTTCAGGGGGCGCCGAGGGTCGATGGGGGAAGTGCCCCTTTTTGTTGCCGAGTGCTGATGTTCAAGCCTTCTATGCAGATCAGCGTTACCACTGAGCTTTAACTACAGTCCCAAGACGGCGGAAACTTTATCCCAAGATTGGTGCCTTATATCCCAATATTTTTTCTACACAAATTGGAAATCGGATTTTTCAGCGATGGCTGGTGTATTTATTTCTGGGCAGTATCACCCCATAAATTTATTGAGTTTTACTAACGTGGCTGACATAAACTTCAGAACACGGGAGGAGAAACAGTTTAATTTGCGGTAAAAAAATACAGAACTTAACACGCACCCCGCTGGGGAGGGGCGAAATTCGTCCCCCTCCTTCCTGGTTTTGCCCAGATAATGCAAAAACGAAGAGACGAAGAACAACGGGACTTACAGTACCTTATCCCTGATCAATTTTACGCATCTGTCCAAATTTTTTAGGTCAGGTCATGTCAGGTCAAGTAGGTATCCAGGGTCAAGCGACCCGAACTCAAAACCTAAAATCATAAGTTTAAAGCGGCGCCTATAGGCTCCTCTTGGCTGATGTTTCTTATAAGAAACGTCAGCCCTCTCGACACCTCTCGATTGCAACAACAAATTGATAGCTGACCTGACTGAGTGAATAGCCTTTCCACAGATGCCATCGAGTGAGGAAGTGCCGTCAGGTCAAACGGACATGATAAATTTGTAGGTGTATTGAATTACGCCTTATTAAATGTACCTTTTATGATGTTATTTTTGGAATTTCTTAGCCTTATAAATTGAAAATTTTCCTAAACTTGTATGATTTGTCATTGGGCAAATTAAGAATAGAAATTTGAGTCACAGCGCCAGGGATCCCAAGATCAGCACCCCAAATCCAAAAATCTCAAGGCACAGGCCGGCATCCCAAGATCTTGGGACAAATCCCAAGGAGTGGTTTCGCTGATGCAGATATTTTCTTTTGTTCAGAGGCTTCTGTGCAGTAGCTAGATGATGAATGATTACTTGTTGCTCTCTAAACAGATACTCGATGCGTGTTGTGCTTATCCTCACCAACTGCCCCTAGACGTGACGTGGGACCACCCGGAACGTTGGTGGTGGAGGGGGTTGGCAACATACAAATTCTAGCCATACATTTCCAGTCAACGTCATAGTGTTAATGGTTAAGAAACGTGCATATTTTGGCGGTGAGGGGATAGCCTAGCCCTTACCCTTGTTTCCACGCCTATGTCAATTTCTCTACGTTTTTTCGTAGAAATGGGCTTGAACTAAACATAATGTGACACCCTCATCGAATTTGAACTGAGTAACAGTCGCATAGAGTATACCGCGAAACCCCTGGTTTCATATTTCCCTTCTTACTTACTTGAGGAAATTTTATCAGGCTTCCTGTGCAAGGCACGAAGGCTTGAAAGTGATATTTCGCTTCTCTCTGAGCTCACCTTTTACGGAGCAACAGCGCTTCATGGGCGTACTATTTTGAAGCGCACGAATAACCCCATGGACCTATAATGGCTGGCGGCGGCTGTTCGGTGACGGCGGGCACTCCCGCAGGGCTCGTGCGTAGCCGCTGCCTACTCTGAACAGACGTTATCGAACTGCAAACGGTTCTGAGACGAATTGAATATCAAACCTGGGAGTTTTTGGCAAACATCACATATCTGTATCAGGTAAAATCCCATTGTTGAGGTGTCTTATTCCCTTCAAAATCTACAGCTGAATGAACATTTAAGGATAGGACTAAAGAGACCAAAGCCATAGACAGTCAAACAAAGTCAAAGGCAAAATTTATGTATGTATATGTATACCGTGGCAGATACAGTACTTTATTTCGGGGAGAGGGAAGGCTAGGAGGCTCAAGCATCCCTAGGCCCCCTTATACCCGCCACTATACGCATATGTCTATTACAAAAATACAACAGTCAAACGTTTCTAAGTCAAAGCTTCTTCTAAAGTGACGTAACAAAGAGATGACACGGAAATAAAGCACTTCGAGAGAACGACCAGCAGGCGGCAGTCGTTATCGACGTCTCTTTCTAATCTACTGCTTCAGCTCTTGGATGGACTGCTCATGTTAAACTTATGCTAGAAATTGTTGGCCATAAATTAGTAACGGCCTATGGTACCTAGCCGTGCTCCTTACACTCCCAGACAACATAATTAAATCACTTCCGAAGAATGACAGCGTGTGCGCCAATTATAAATCACCAGACACTCACAGAACAGTCCAGAACTCATTTTCAGACCTTTAACTTGAGTGTCTCTGGGAAATCCTGGAAGCTGTATCGGCTACCCGAGCTGTGACCCCTTACCGGGAGTTCTGTGCCCCTTACCGGGAGTAAGTGTAAGATCTGTGTCCCCTTACCGGGAGTAAGTGTAAGATCTGTGCCCCTTACCGGGAGTAAGTGTAAGATCTGTGACCCCTTATCGGGAGTAAGTGTAAGATCTGTGACCCTTACCGGGAGTGAGTGTAAGATATAGAGCTATAGACACGAGCGATCTTTCCGACCTGTCGATTATCTTTTTCATTTGATACCATCCTGGTCAGCAGAGGTAGTCAATTCCAGAGCCCCCCCCCTGTCTTCTGATCAGGGCTCGTCAGCGGTTATCCAGCTCCGGTGACAAGCTCATAAGCTAAACACAGGAAGCAGCCCGGGCTCATGAGTGACGTACCAGCGTTTGGTTGGTTGCCGGGTTGACGACCTTGATGACGTTCTGCGCACACACCCACAGTCGGCCAAGCACGTTGGCCAGCTTGTTGATGGGATGCGGCGAGACCTGAAGCTGGCGGGGGCTCTGCGTGTCCCACAGGCCATCTGAGGAGACGCAATAATGGCGATTACAGGGTCTCGCTCCCGGACCATGCTCCAAAGAAAGGCGGACAACAAATAGGTGTTCCGGTGAAGGTAGGAATGTAATGAATACGGTTTTAAATATGATGAAAATGTAATTGTAAATCGGCAAGCACAGCACCGATAAGACACAAGATAATGTGTGAACAAGGCTAATTATCAGAGAGTAGTCACTTGCTTTGTAGTGTCCAAGAGGTTTGTTTCTGACAGCTGTAATAAAGCTTACCGATCTGCTTTCGAAAGACCCCATTATGGCAATAACAGATAGTGATGCCGGCCGCCCGCTTAGTCGCTGATTACACGGCGGGCCGCCATGAACTAATCAATGCACGCAGCGGCCATTTACATGAAGGGGTAGATCAACCGGGGTGCCGCAATCCCAGCTGGCGTTATATAAGGCGCAACATTATCATGCATTTTGTGCCCACTCACACAAGCACACACATACACTAGATCCACGAAACAAGCCTAATCATGACAATGTTCCAGTGTGGGCTGGTGGGCTACGGCTGACGAGGCGATGACTGATATGTCTATGGGTGGATCGATGCTCGTACCTGCTGCACGGCTAAACACGGCGAAGGCCCCGCTGCTGAGGCCGACAAACACCCGGCCGTCCATGTACACCATCGACTGCACCGCCGCTCCCAGGTGCACCTTCACCGTCGTCTTCTTCACCCGCACGTAGTCGGTGCAGTTGTAGACGTAGATGCAGCCGTCTTCGGTTCCCAGCCACATGGTCGGCTGGTGGTGGCACAACTTGGACTCGTCTGTGACGCTCCTCGCGCCCCGAGAGGTGGACTCGTCCGCCGTGCCCTTTTGACCGCCTCGACTTGGATTCGACGGGTAGAGAGCGGAATTTGGACTCGTCCGAAGAGTCTGATTCCGGCGAGCTGAAATGAGATTGAAGCCCTGGTTCATAGGACTGAACAGAATGAGCAAGTTTAAAATCTGCGTTTTGGAAGGTTCTAAGTAGCAAAAACTTTATACACTCTCACATGACTCGCCACTGACATTAGTCACCGATCCCATTATTTGAGAATAGGCGTAGGCGTAGTCTGCCAGCCAATAGGCGTAAAGCTAGGATTATTCAACATTGGACTCGGTACATTCGGCTTTTAGCAAAAGCTTTTCTACCCCAAAAATAATTGGGCCTTATCCATAAAGGACCCCGGCAGTATGCGCTTTCACAAAGGCCAGGGAATAAGCAGTGCATCAATATCGCCCTGCGGCCGCATCAGTGGCGCCCCCACGATCGGTGACAAGCGGGCCACGGACACAGTCCTATCGTGTCAGCATGTGGTGCTCATGACTTGTTAAGGTGTTCCGTGGACACCAATTTTACGGCAGCCGATGGCCATGGAGCAGCCTCGTGGGGAGCAGGGGGGGTGACTGGGCTGCTGGGTAGGGGCTGGGATCGATGCCAGGGATGAATAAGGTAGACATGCTGTGGAAAACGATGAGCTTTGGGGATATTTGACAGGAGTGAAGGGAAGCTGACCGGCCTAGTGATACCATGTGTGGGTATTTGATAATACCTAGTGCTCTTTTTAAAAAGGTTCCCATGGACATCACGTAAAAGAAATGAATTAGGAACAGCCGTCGACAATAAACTTAGATTAATTGAATACTTTTGATAGTTCTCAGAACCGTCATCATTTTTTATTTACGTAAAATTGTACTTCAAAGAGCACATACATTTCTAAAGGTCTCGTAAATATGGATGAAGTTGGTTGCCAGATCACAGATACTAATGGATGAATAGCAAAAAATGACGGACTTGAAATGAATGACGGAAATTAAAATGAAGCTCTTACTTTGACAAGTGTTCTAATTACTTGCCAACAGGAACACCCAGCCCGTTTTAGTGCGGGGACCTTGGCAATTCCAGCCTGTCCGAACCCATTAACCTGGGTCTTGTCTTTGCTGGGGTTCTAATGAGATGCCTGCGTTTCACGCGCGTTTTTCTGTGACAACACGAGACAGAATGAGAACGTAAGTGTAGGTTAACCACTGGGAGACAGCGAGCCTGTCGATTTTTCCAACTCGCGATTTTTTTTGAGGCAGCGGAAAAGTTTCGCGCAGTACCACCGCACTGGGCAAAGTAGCTTTAAAACTGTAACTTTGGTTCAAGTAGAGGACATTTTAGCTGCATAGGATATCATGTTTAATTGATTTTATTTTCTTTTCATTTTTGGAAACTTAAACCAGACTTTGAACTTGACCTCCTTTGCTACCTATGGTAGCGGGTCGGGCTGAGCTCGAGGCTAGAGAAAATATCTAAGTGACCATAATTTGCCTGCAAATGTATTACAATTTATAGTTTTAAAACAGCCAAAATAGCTTTTACGGTTTCGCACTACAGTGCATGGTCACGTCAGGGATTTGTGCGAAGACAGTTTTGTTCTTCAAGAAAGGGCAAGACCGCACCAGGGTGTGATTCGATTCCTAGAGGAGCTAACTAGATCAAATCTCAATATATCGCTCGAAAACTCTTGGAAAGATAAATCGGTACGCTGTCAACTGTTTTTAGGGTCGGGTCAATAATGAGATCACAAGAGGTCACCATGGTCACGTTTATCGTATGAGCATAACCTACGTTTTTAATTATATGCTACATAACCTTGAAGTCATTATTTGACGTTGGAGGTCATTTTGGATATTGTTTGAATTCTTGAGCCAGGACAGATATTGAAATCTGCTTGAATTTGACCAATTTTGGCCCCCTGTGACGTCACAGGCCGGCGGATAAGGTCCCAGCTTAATTCAGAAGTGGCACACTGTGGGGCACTTGAAGCGCCCTTCGTTTTTCCATCTGGCTTTTGGTTGCTGATATCGTAAGCGGGGGAGGGGGGGTAAGGGGGAGGCGATGGGACCGCTCCCCAGGCGGTGGTAGATGCGAAAAGCGCCCAGGCGTTGCAGTATAAAGATAAAACCGTATACCGTATAGAAAACGTATAACAATTATCAGCTAATATCCAGGGGGATCGACGGGTGAAAGTGGAGCGCATTGCAGTCAAAAATGGGTCGAGATCCAGTCCAGGCCACTGCGAAGTGTTCCTGACTTATCCAGGCTGATCCAGCTCGAAACTATAGTTATGAATTCGAATCAAACATTCCTAAAACCCCGACAATTAACAATAAAAGACAGAAAGAAAACACAAATCCAGATCGAACATTACTTTAATTTTAAGTTAATTTGATCTGAGCCTCGATTCGGATTTAGGATCCGTGAGACACTCTGGGTGAAACGTCGGCCCCTCCCCGTCCGTCCGGGCGGCGTTCCCTTCCTCTATCGCGGCGTCGTGGATCCAGTTCGTGTTCCGTCGCCCTAAAAAGCCCAGTCGGTGGATGACCGGACTATGGGTGAGCTTTTCACATTCATTGATTTTCCTAATGACACTCAGCGAGCTGGAAATGAGTAAAAGTAGGCATTACAAGTAAATTTCGTACTAACCTCAGCTCAATATATTTACCTGCTCCTTTTTGAAAAATAGCATGCAACGAATAAAACTTGGATTAAGTATTTGCATGGTTTTAGTTGATGCCTAATTAATTAGTTTCTCTGTCATGCTATTTCGAACGTTATCTTAACTGGATTATGAAACAGTACCCCCATTTGGGTGATTTATAGTTGCCTGGGGGTCCATGAATCCGTGTGCGTTTGGTTTTGGTTGCACGACAACTGGAGATGACTACCTAGGGCCCAGGGCCATATGCACGAGCATACTAATACCACACGCCAGGGGTAGGAAGACTGAGAAAATTTAATGGCCAAACACGACATCTTTTTTGTAACGGATGCTAGACTCCCGCAGAGGGCTTGATAACCTGGTAGCGTTGTTACGAAGTTCCAGACTGAGACTTCGCGAATCGCTGGGGGGTTCGATCCGGGCCGGATCCAACCACTCACCCTGACCGGGCTGTGACTGCGGTATTCCTCCGGAGAGGCGGGCCTTCGAGGTCCAACCACTCACCTAACAGAACTGTGACTGCAGTATTCCTCCGGTGAAGCGGGCCTCCGAGGTCCAACCACTCACCTAACAGAACTGTGACTGCATTATTCCTCCGGTGAAGCGGGCCTTCGAGGTCCAACCACTCACCTAACAGAACTGTGAATGCGGTATTCCTCCGGAGGGGCGGACCTTCGGGAGTCCAACCACTCAATTGACTGGACTGTGGCTGCGGTATTCCTCCGGAGGGCTGGACCTTCGGGGGTCCAACCACTCGCCTAAGAGAACTTTGACTGCAGTATTCCTCTGGTGAAGCGGGCCTTCGAGGTCCAACCACTCACCTAACAGAACTGTTTCTGCGGTATTCCTCCGGAGGGGCGGACCTTCGGGGGTCCAACCACTCACTTGACTGGACTGTGACTGTGGTATTCTTCCGGGGGGGGCAGGCTTTCGGCGTCCAATCACTCCCCGAACAGAACTGAGACTGCAGTATTCCACCGGAGAGGCTAACTTTGGGGTCAAACCACTCACCTGACCGGACTGTGGCTGCGGCATTCCTCCGGAGGGGCGGACCTTCGGTGACCCTGTTCAGCGGACACAGGAGCAGCGTTTTGCGGCGCAGGTCCCGTCTTCCACGACCTGGAGGAGGATGGGAAAACTAGGTCTATTCTATTCACGTCTGTTATATCTCTTCTGTTATATCTCTTCTGTCACGTCTGTCTATATCTATTCACGCTGTTCATTGGCTCCATTTGACATCGCATGGCCGACTGTCGGCGTATCTATGCATATTTTCACTGTTGTCATTCACCCAATCACGCCATGTTAGGTTAAAAAATCTGTCGTGTTGTGCTTCGCAACAATTTATGAGCTTGACTGGCTTCATTTTGCCGAACCATTCATTAGTCAGCCACGGGAGTGCGATGTGGCCAAGTCGCTGAAAGCACCCAAAAACCCAAACGAGTGATGGAGCAGGGTACAGTAAGGCTCATCAAAGTATATCGCTAAAATTAAAATTAAAACAAGTAAAATTAATAAGAGAATCCTAAAACTATTGCTCAAAGTGTCTGATGCGCGAGCCCATAGGGCTATTGAAACGCTCTCATTGTTTGTTTGTTTAATTCTCTAATATATTTATTCAAATATACTATATGCCTGTAAAACCTAACACCCACCAAAGGAAGAAGCAGCACGCCATCGCCCACAGGCGGATCCAGAATTGCCTATAGGGGGGGCACATGGTCGAGGGCGCCATCCAGATCAGAAGGCGCCACTTTCTGACAAGAAAAGCTATCAGGTTGGTGCCAAATGAAATCTTGGGGGGGAGCACTAATGCTCGCATCCAGGGATCCGGAGGAGAGTGGGAAGCGGTATTTTAGGAGGGGGCGCTATCGAAATTTCAGATGGGTGTGGTAGCAATTTCAGGGGATCCCGAGGGTTGATCGGGTGTGGGGGTGCCCTCTCTTGCCCCGTGGATCCGCCTATGCCATCGCAAAACTCTACGACGTATATCTCGTAATGTAGTTTTAAAACACCCAGCTCTTCTCGATTTCTATTGGGTATAAAATGCAACAGAAATTGTCACCGCGGGAACAATTGTCACCTGCGTGCATCATTCCCCTGCAGTGGGGTGACGAGCGGTGTACTTAATTTTGTAAAACAGCTGCAATGCCAGTCCGCGGGAAGAGCATTATCTAACCACTGCGGTGGGTGCAAATGACTCCGTGAATGATCTGAACTTTCACAGAACCGATCTGAACTCTCACAGAACCGATCTGAACTCTCATAGTGTTACCGATCTGAGCTGAAGGCAGAAGCTATGCACATGCCGACCTGTTTAGTGTATGGCCGCAGAAGGGCACTGGTGGCCCGGACCACCTCGGCTTCTCACCTGGGTGGCGCACTCGGCACAGGCACCATGCAGAGGATGCGGGAGTTGCAGACGCCGTTACAGGAGGTGACGGCCGGCTCCGGCTGTAGACTCAGCGTGCAGATCTGCCCCACGTACCCGTCACTGTCCGCAGCGAGTGAACCCGTCACCAAAACCAGAGCCCACCTAAAACCCTGCAGATCTGCCCCACGTACCCGTCACTGTCCGCAGCGAGTGAAGCCGTCACCAAAACCAGAGCCCACCTAAAACCCTGCAGATCTGCCCCACGTACCCGTCACTGTCCGCAGCGAGTGAACCCGTCACCTAAACCAGAGCCCACCTAAAACCCTGCAATGTTGACGAAAAAACATTGGGCCCTAGATACAGGTTGATTAAAATACTGTCTCCAAATTTATTGAAAATGATAGAACAGCATAAAGAAGATAAAGCCCTCCACTGGTTCTTGACTGTGGCTCACAGTGTGCATGTAAATTGACGGCATAGGGCCCGCGTCCCAGTTCCAGTGGGTTCTCTGAATAATTGTGATGTGATCTCCACAGTCCTGCTTGCTTGCTTATGGCTTTTTATTAGGCGTTCTGTGCATAGCACCTTTGCCCGCCTCTAAAGGAGTGTGTGGGAGAATTTTAGAATTTTGTGTGGGGGCAAGCTACGTTAGTCTGTTAAAGCAATGGGAGTTATTTCAAGTAATGGGTTGCAAGATGTTTTAGCTTGCAAATGGACGGTCGTGGCAATGGCATAGCCATGCCAAGGGAGGTCTTTTGATAAGTTTAGACCCGCAGAGTGCGAAGGTTATTTCTGTGGTTGAAGACCTTAAATTTAGAATTTGAAATTTAAAATTTGGAATTTAGAATTTTGTGTGTCAGCTATTGATGTCCGCTTGTATACGTTACTCAAAAACCTCCGTTAACTCAATAATTTCGTATTTTAGAAAGTGCGCTAAACACCTGGCCAGGGTGCCGCGAATTTACCCTGCAACCCGGAGGTGAAGTTGCAGCTCCCCTCTCCGGCTGGGCAGCCGCCGCGCAGAGAAAAGAAGTGTGAGAGGATAGTTAGATTGTTAGTAAGAGTATAGGTGTGGTTAGTATAGACCCGCAGTGAAAGGTATCACTGCGGTGAAGAAATCTAACCTATCTAACCTAACCTGATTTCAAAGTTAGCCTAACGTAACCTATCCTTAGCCTACAATGAACCATTTAAAGGTTGCAAAACTATTGCTTAAATTTCGCAGTGGATCATCTATGATTGGAAGATAGGCAAGTCCTATTTTGGGGGTGCACCATGCACCCTCCATCATATATACTGGGAGGGGTGATTTACAGAAACTTCTCTAGCCCAGAGTCCTTTAGGAATGTAAAGACTTTCGAGTAGCTCAGGATGGTCGTTACCGAGCAGAGTTTTTAGGTCTACAGGGATGTTTTGGATTCGGCAGTAATCTAGCATGGGTTGCCGATGGGTATTGTGCTGGGGACAATCGATGAGAATGTGATAGGGATTCTCCATTGCGTCGCAGGTACCACAGGTACCCGCGTTCCAATAGGCATTGCCCTCCACAGTCCGTTGTAAAGGGTTGCAGGGTTGCGATCTGGGTAAGACCTCGACAGTTACTGCGTCGTTAGAGCCCATCAATCACTATCAGAATTGGCAGCATGAAACCCCGATAATGTTGATTTCTGGCATCGATGGTTGAGTGCTGCAATGATTGGATTTATGGCATCGATGATTGAGTGCTGCAATGATTGGATTTCTGGCATCGATGGTTGAGTGCTGCAATGATTGTATTTCTGGCATCGATGGTTGAGTGCTGCAATGATTGTATTTCTGGCATCGATGGTTGAGTGCTGCAATGATTGTACTTCTGGCATCGATGGTTGAGTGCTGCAATGATTGTATTTCTGGCATCGATGGTTGAGTGCTGCAATGATTGTATTTCTGGCATCGATGATCGAATGTTGCATTGATTGGATTTCTGAAAGTACTCCAACACAATCCAATCCATTAATGGATTGGATTCAATCTTACCATTATTGGATTAAATCTACCTGGCTGGAAGATGCGGGTAATGTACTATCCGAATATAAATTAAGATCCTATTTTCAGACTTAACCTTATTTTTCGAATAAAGATTAGGCTTGGGTTGATAAGCACAGTGAACAAACGGATCGGCCTGCATCTGTGGAGAAAACTCCAGGTATAAAGTAGATCAGATCTGAATATTCCTCGCCAAGACACACTCCTACCGAGACTCGCCCCTCTGCGCCGGCTGGTGGGTCCACGGACCTGTTACAGACCCAGACGTCCCTGCTGTGGCCCCGGCCGGCGTCCGGGGTGGCGGTCGCGCAGGTGAACTGCAGGCCTGCGCGCGTCTTCCGGACAGGGATGGGGTATAGGAAGCGCGGCACTGCGCGGCGGCCGGTGGCTGCTGAGGCTGCCGAGGCACGCGGCTCCGTCAGACGTTGTCTGTCAAGTATGCAAGTTTTCTCACAGGCGGAATTGGATCGTTACATGCAGATTCGTTACATGCAGATTCACGTTAGCTATTTTAGATTGATCTTTTAGCTGGATTTACTCCTGATGTTTAGAAATTGTGACTTAATACATTATATTTAAGTCACTAGAAACAATGCTCAAGCGTTTTTACCGAGTTTTTCTTTCGTCTCGATGAAGAGCTGCTCCCAAGCCATTCGCTTCTCCGTTTCGTAGAAACTTACAGTGATGTTCTCGGTGCCCTCCCTGAAAACAGAAATCCTGTAAATCCGCTGTATTCGGGACCGGAGCACCATGTGAACAATCCTACTCATGGTACCAAACGAGGCAAACTTATACTAGTATCCAACTGTGAAAACATATAAAAACGGAGGTAGGGTTGAAATAGGCTTCTGGTGCCTTGGGACCAGGGGCATGCCTTAGGATTTCCCTCCTATCCCGGGGCATCAGGGAATGCTCTTAGACATAACATCAGACGTTAACTGTAGGCCTTCTGAATTAGGAGAGGTTTCGGAAGAGCCTTTTGTGCTGAGGAGGGGCCCTGACATGAAAAGGGTGTACTTCTATAAGATTGAGATGCGTCCGCGGGGCCCTTCCTTCGCGGTGACCTCGTCGCCGGCGGGGCTGTCGCTGTCTGGAATGACTGATGTCGCTCGGGTCACACCACTTGACTAAAAAAAGGAGTAGGCTTTTTATTTTATCTTTCACGGAGGAAACACAAGAGTCTAATTCATTTCTTGGTTGAGGCTCCAGGGCTGTGCAGTGGAACGGTCCCACGGAATGTTCCTTGAACTTGCCAGCGGCGACGTCTTGATATGGCCCTGAGTATTGATCAGCCGACCGAACCGCTCTCTGTCACGCCTGGAAATCCGAGCACGAGCAGCACTTCGGACGTGCTTTATGAAAGAATTTGATCCAAGAACTTAGCGACCACGAACTGGGCATGGCATGTTAAGGACATAACAAGACAAGGTATGGAAAAATGTGCTTCCTGCATGCTTTCTGTCAACGAGAACGACGCGTTCATCGTCGCGTGAAACGAAACATTGGTGGTAGCTTAAAGTTGTGAACTTGAAAAATGGGGAGCACACTGTACACTATTCGGTTCCCATGCTTTACTGAGAACATTTCCGTAGAAAGATGTGATTATTGAATTATTTTGGCGCATGGAGAAGACCACCATTGTAGAGTTGGCACGTGTGAGATGCCACCGCAAGAGAACCGACGAGTAAAGACCCGACGCTTCTTCCTTTGCCCTCGCAAGGACGATGGTCCGCTCCAATTTCGCTCGGTTCAGGTACGGCCGGAAAATTTATGCCTGCTCTCTATGTACGTAAACGAGGTAAAGTGCAAACTTTTCTTCTTGGTTGGAAAGCGAAGGGTGATTTTTAATCACCATGGTGGTTTGTCCGCAAGTGACTCAGTGCATCGTGTTGTAACCAGTGGTGTTATTTTATGGTATGGTGGTGGAAGTCTCTGTAATTAATTTGTCTATTTTGAAAAATTCCTAGGTTTTAACCCATGTCCCAGTGGATGTGCGACGCAGAGATGGCAAACCGGGTGGATCAATTGCTCAACATCTCAGCTTTTGGATTTTACACGATTCTGCACAGGTTGGTAAACGTAAGATACTGCGTGACATCTTTAACATCAAGATAAATGGCATCATGCTAAAAAATAAAATAGCGGCGGCGGAAGCAGGAAAACAAAATACTTTGGCTCCACCCCTGATAGAGATATCGTCTTAAAAACTTCATGGAATCTGCCCAGTTTAGTTTAAGGAAAACTAAAATAATTCCCAAAAAACTATCGCGAATCATTTCGGACATATCTGGGGCAAACATGGGGGTGGGCAGAATTCAACCCCCCCGCTGACATGAATAGGCTTAGAGTTAGACTCACCTCAGGCTTGTATTATCTATCTCCTCACTGATTCTTCCTGCTAAGCTTTGTATGTCACTGTAGTTTTCGTAATTGAAACAAACTAAAAGTGTGTAACAAATCCTACGTACTGGCACCATATCATGACTATGGTAGAGTTCAGGTCAAAATTCGGAACATCTTTAAAAAACAAGGAAAAAAATAAACACGCTTCTGGAGTTCACGAATGTGAAAAATACATGCGAGCTCCTGATCAGTCAATTTAACAGGAGGGAATTTCGATTGTTTCAGATGGCCTTGCAAAGTCAATTACCACCCATTTCAGCCATATACCCTGGTAACCACCGACAAAAGTGTGCTTCTGATACACTCCTTGCCCTTCTGATACACTCTTTGCCGCATTCTCAACACGAAGATTGCGTGACACAGTTGCTGCGTGTATGCAATCTTAGAGGCTTGTCGTAGTAGACTGGTACAATCGACCGGACTGCAGGTCAGCGACATCAACGAAACCGACCCTAACGCTACATGAATGGGTGGTATTCAGTGGAATGATTACGTGCTGCCAAGCTCGGATCATTAGGGCCGTGGCTGGAGATCTCTTCTCGATCCAGGGGGAGGGTCCTACTCCTGGCTGTGTTAACGCTGGCACGACAAAGCAAGCCCTATACAAAGCCTATGAGAGACCCAAAATCCAGGGGGTCCTGACCCTCCAACCCCCCAGGATTTCCAGCCATTATTAGGACAACCATTTTCTGAATGTTTCAACTTTTTTCAGGCAGACTTGTATTTTCATACATTGACACCGGACATAACAGCGATGTATCAATTACGTACAGACTTCAACACAGAGCTTCAGACCAAAGAAATTACCTCTCCTGTTGAAGTTTTCCACTTTACAGCAGGGTCACGACTGCTCGAGCTATTTTCAAGCACATGAATGTTTCAACTTTGTATCTATATCTCAGATGTATCATTCCTTGTAACGTTATCTTGTCGACTTCAAGTTCAAAGTTTTGGAATATTTGCAAAAAATACGCAGACACATCTGTGCTAAGGACAAAAAGTCAGGAAGAAGAAGCCTCCTGAAAATCTGAGGGATAGAGGGGGATGACATTCGAATTTCAACCTGACGCGAAATTTGCGATATTATGAACCTCTTTTTCTAACCATTCCGTCCTATTCCGGAGCCCCGGGTCAGCCTCCAATGTCCTGTCTGAACTCGCCATATTGACATGTGCCACTATTTGCGTTTTGTCTCATCTTGCAGAGAGGAAGGACTCATTTAGCGAGCAGAAGGCTCTGGTTGCAGAGCACGTACTCTGTGACGACTCGCAGTGGCAGTAGAAGCAGCTGACTGTCGGCCCTGTGCCTCTCCGTCAGCTCCCTGTTCAGCACGTGCGCCATCTCCCGCACCAGCTCTTCTACCTGAAGTACCAGACCATGTGGAAGGTTAGTCTCCAACAACAGCTCTTCTACCTGAAGTACCAGAACATGCGGGAGGTTAGTCTCCAGCAACAGCTTTTCTACCTGAAGTACCAGAACATGCGGGAGGTTAGTCTCCAGCAACAGCTTTTCTACCTGAAGTACCAAAACATGCGGGAGGTTAGTCTGATATCTTTTTCACCTATATATATATATATATATATATATATATATATATATATATATATCTTATCAGTGTCTTCTGGGTTTGAGAATATACAAACCAATCTCAATGGAGGCGTGAGTTGCCAGTTTCAAGAACTTGTAAGTTGTTGTATGTGCGGAATATAATAATAATCCTTGGAGTTCTATTGTCAATCAATGCCAATTTTTATACGCCATTGGCAGTCTATGAGCTGTTTGACGGTGGGAAATTACCGCGATCAGAAGATATTTGAACATACCATAAATAGTGGATCAACATTCCGCCGCTAGAAAACAACCAAGCTACAAGACTATCGGAGACTTGTAGCCTTGTAACAAGGCTATGTATACTCCTTTGTTACTCCTTAAGGTAAAATACAGCTTCCCATTCTTTAGTGTGTCCATAAGTCGGCGCGGAGACTGACCTGGTGGTGGTTGCTGTGAAGCTTACAGACCAGCACCCCCATGTGCCGAAGTGTAGATATGTCCTCGTCTATCCTCTCAACCTCCTTCAGCAGGGCGTTCGGGTCCTCGGCGCGGTCTGAGTTGGGACAAAACACCACGGCGGGCTGTTAATACCGAGACAGCACAGCACAATGGCTGACTTCGAGGCAGAATGGTTGTTTATTTCAATATAGTGTGCCTTGTCCCTTTTTACCTTTTCTTTTGGATGCATCCTATTTCACCGAAATATGATAAATGTTCTAAATTGCGCATGATGCGCTGTATAGGCGTTTCCCCGGCCCGATCGGAATCCGAGAAATCACCTATACCGTCTACAAAATGGGTTGAACCGGTATTAACTTCCTGGGCACATTTCGGTTGGTGCACTGCCGTTAAGGTTTTTGTTCTGAGGCATGCTTATGATACATAGGCTCGGACACATTTTGGTAATTGTGCTAACAAGAACTTTTGTTTGTGAGACATTGGTGCAATCATAATGTGTTTTCCTAATTCAGAATGACCTTAATTTCAGTGGCGAAGCTCAGGGCAACAATGCAAATCACTATTCATTTGGCACACAGCGTTAATCGTGATACGTTCCGCCCGATCACGTGACCTTTGCAGTAAGCGAAGGGTCGCGGGATCGAGTCCGAGCAGAGGCAAGGTTAGGCGCCCTGCCCTAGCTCCATCCTAGTTAGTTCCCTTTCCCATGTCGCCATATAACCTCGGGTGCCTGACCATAACAGAATTCCGGAACAGGCTTCTGTACTGTTCATGATATTTTCAACAGATCTAATTGTCATATTAAATATTTTGACTCTCTTTTACGTCAAGCTCGTCAATTTTTAAAAATTTGTTTTGGCTGTTTAAGAATTATTCTTTTGGTAATTCATTGTCTTCGTTCCAGTAATGCTGGTATTTGCTTTTCAATATCGATCCCTTCTTAGAAATATAAGCGAGGTGGACATTTTTGGAATCCAAGGCATGATACAAAATTGTTATCGGGCCGGTGATCAGTAAGGAAACATGGAACACGACACTTCAAATACTATTACGCTTGTTGATAAGACTTAAGTCGCTTAGCATACTTAAGCATAGTGCCCATTCACTATGCAATATCACTATGCACTATCAGTTTGCCTTTGCACTATCAGTTTGTTCAGCCTTTAACACGCGCATTGACGGTGGTCTGAGCCACCTTCGCTTTGACGAGGGGGTGGGTACCCCCTAAGATCTCGAGAACCACGGTAGGTAGCGAAAACGGTAAAGAGGGTTGGGTTGCCCATCCACTTCTCCATCGAAAATATTTGGACTATTTTTTCTGAGGTCACATTTGAGGTCACCAGAGGTCAAAACATGCCGTAATAGAGATAACATGTAAATTAGGTTTTTCGGCCATTGCATCTGAACAAGTAAAGATAGAGCAAAATGACTTGAACTGTATGAATTCTCGCAGCAAGCCAAATCGAATGATATATAATTTGACCTTGCTAGGTCAAATCAAGGATTTGACCTGACCTGAGGTCAGGTCAGGGTCAAATTATATAAAATGCATATCATTAGAACTGCAAAGCCAAGGCGAGTCTAATGAAGCTAAAATAAACACTCTATCACTCTCCGTTACTGAGTTATACAGTAAAAACAATTTTCCCATGTATTTCCAATGGAGAGGTCATGCCTCGTACCTGACCTTAGGTCACCGATATAAAAAATACAGGAAAATATTTCAGAGAACTCAGTGGGCCCATTATGTGATATGAGTTCCAATCGGATAAGTTCACCCTGCTCCGATTTATGCTATCTTAAACTTTTTTTAGGTCAGGTCACTTGACCTGTACTGGTGACCTGACCTGAGATGACCTAACCTTAAAATTTTGCACAGAAGTTGTAAAAATGATAATGGAAAAGGTATGCCAAGTACGGCGGCGCGTAGCGCCGTCGTTTTTATGCTATCTCCGAAAAACCCGAGGGGTGGGCGGGTACCCGCCCCCCGTCAATGCGCATGTTAATGTCTTGGCTCACATTTCCAGGTCTTGGCTCACAATATGCCAATACTCGTAATTCATCTTTGTACCTATTGTTATATGAGGATATTGATAAAGGGCCGCACCCGAATATATAATCACAATGTAATTGCTGCATTTTGCATTCAAGATTGGTGGAGGCCGGCCATTAAACGCCTTATCAACCTATAATCATGCTCCTCGGCTCAGCACTGATGCATCTATCAACTTTTGTAAACAACTGTATTATGCTTATGCTTGTGACAAGTGCAAGATTCGCTTTGTTCAATAGTTATAACAATATACTTTTCTTCAAATCGACGGGCTGCACGCCCCACGTACCTCGGTCGATGCTGATGTCTGCGAGCGGTATCTTCATTAGAAATTTGTACTTGTTCGGCTCAATACCATTGCTGGAAGATAAATGAAGCGACCTGCGGAGAGTTCTTTGTTCAGTTTCCGGCAGCAAAATGTCTCGAAGGAAACAATGGAAAACTTAACTGAGTGTGCTCAAGGGCGGACGCAGACCCGGGTTTTGGGGGCCAGACCCGGGTCCTGGGGGAGGGGGTGGGACGTGCAATTCTGGTGCTCGACAGACCTAGTATAAGCTACCTCTCCAAGTACATGATTGCTTTCCGGGGGAGGGGGGAGTGGGAGCGAATTTTTTTTGCTCGACAGACCCAGTGTAAATACCTTTTTTCAAAAATGTATCCGGCCTTTGGGGGCAAAAGATAGTTTGTCCCCCTCCAGCGCGGTGGGGGGCCATGGCCGGAATGCCCCCCCTGCGTCCGCCAATGAGTGTGCTCATATATGTCATAGCTTTAATGAATGATATCAAAAGTAGTTACACCTTAGGACTATCCCAGCAGTACGAACTGTACCAAACAATAATAATCTAGGTCAGACAGCGATTATATATATTAAAACCGGTATGAATAGGGTTGGTGAGTTTTTTGATGCTGGTATAGGGTAATGTCTGGAACATAATGTTGAAGCCTTTATTTTTAGAGTTTAATGTAGATTCCCATTTTTCACTGTCACTATGTATTTAACAGACAGCCTCAATATTTCGGAGGCTTATCATGAAGTACTAAAAAAATCATCGATGAGATTATAACCCGCGTGTGGAGACGGTCGTGGTGTTGCCTTACGTTTGTTTCCGATGTGTGCTGCCTGGTCTCCGCTTGATGCTGGCTATGACCAGCAGGTCTGAGAAGAGGAACAAACACCGCTCCTTTTTGGCCCCGGCTGGTGTCGTTATCGAAACCATGTCGTGTCGGAGAAACTCCCTGTCGGAGCGCAACAGTTCCACTTCTCTGACACCAACTCACGCTCCGAACAGCCGACATTGAGGCAGTTGTGAGGCTTGGGATCGATAGGCATACCTCATTTGATGCTCCCAGAAGTGCGGCAAAATGATATTTTCTTAAAGTAACAGAAATTATTACTAGTGCTTCAAATGCGACTTATCTAGCGACGAAAGAAGTTTAAATATCAATCTACAGTGGAGCAAAATAATGTACAGGAAATATCAATTTTGGTGATTTCTAAAAAAACAAGGATATAGAAATTGCAGTTGTCTTGCAGCTATTACATATCCTGAAGTATTCTTAGCAATACCGGGAACCGTGTTCTCTCCAGCGAGAGCCAGACTCGCCTGTCCTGCGCCACCAGTCCGTCGAGCCCGTCGACAGCGGCCTCTATGTCCCGCAGCGCCTGCTGCGCCGCCTCCGTCCTCATCGTGGTGCGCTGAAGGCCGTTGATGCGTGCTGCCAACTGGTGGATCTCTTGGCAAGCTTCCCGCAGCGGGCCGCTGTCAGGGTGGTCGACGGGCGTGTGCGACACCAGTTGCTGCGCGGGGGGACGAATGTATTCATTTTCACCAGTTGGTCATGCTGTGTCGTTTCGGCTTGAAAAAACGAGACCTGGGACTTCGCCAACGGCTGGAGTGGGGGCGTGGTGGCTCAGACACCACATTTTGTTAGAGTTTTGATAAATTTTCCCGCAGATTTGGAAAAAAACTCAGGATCTTGTTGAGGGCATGGGAGGAGTGTAGCAATGTTTGCAGATTCGAGAGATTTTGGGTTTTGAAATTGTCATTTTTTGTAAAAGCGTCGTCATCAGCCAAAAGGTGGGGAACATGGTTGTGGGTGAGAATCCAGCCCCTCGCTGGCAAAAACCACCCCTCTGAAACATTTAAAAAGGTGGCCCCTTGTGACGTCCCACGCTCAATTTTGTTAAGATTCAACCTTTTTTCTATTTAAATAGAAAACCAATTTAGATGAAAAATAGGGGACGTATCTCCCCGTGTCTTGGCGCTCCTGGTTTCCTCAGGGTGATGTTCACTGAAAATCCCGGACATCCCAGTCCCCCTTTAGACTAGCAGTTATACTCGTGTACCACCTTTAACCTGCCCATTGATGTGGCCAGAATGCAAGGGCTGAGAGCAACAATAAACGTGTGAAAGGTTTTCTACGTTTATCAATTGTTTGTATGTGCAGAAGAGAAACCATCGGTCTTACCTTGAGTAGCAGCTCATATCGTGGTACTCTCTGGACTGGCATGATCAGAAGATGGGTCAGGCTCAGTTTCCGCTTGTTGGAACGTTCCAGGGCCTGGGGAGATTAACAAGTAAGAGCAATGCCGGAAATCGGCATAAAAGGACAGAGGCGGGTCCAGGGGGTCAAATCTGGCCATTGCATCCCCCTCAACCGTCTGAATTTTACCCGATTCTAGCCACATTTGGCTGAGCTTTTTGTCACAATTTGACCCAGGTTGTCCCCTCCCCAGCGTTTGTATGTTTGTTTCATACTCACCTTTGTGTGAGGAAGCTAGGGGGAGACACTGGTCAAATTTAACACGGGACAACTGTAATATTTCACAGAATCCCTCCAGCTTCCACACCATGCATGCACAATTGGATACTGTCCTCGCCAACAAAATTTTGCGTTGGCTGACTGAAGAGTTCCATTGTATTCCCGTTGTACTATTCTGCTGGCTCATTGTAAAATAATTCACTAGTGAATCTGATCACCCTACCCAAGTCTATTTGGAGCTGTGAACTTAAAATACTGGAAGCTCCAGGGAAAAGGGACTGTCCGTGGTTTGAGTGTGGTTAACTCTGTCTATGTCCGTCTATTTAGCAAACATTTAGCTTTCAAGATGAATCAGGATGATGGGGAAAATGTGACAGGATCAAATGTAACACTATTTCCTTTGAATTGAATATTTTTGGCACTTATCTGAGATCAGTTATCCATATGTCCATATGATGTAACCAGAATGCGTATTTTATGTTCAACAGCCTACATCATGTTCCAAAATAGATGTGTACAGAAGAAAAATTCGCTCGGTCGGAATAGGGCTTATGTTCAGCCATAAAATGTCTTCATAGTATGCATTGACACAGCAATAAAATGGTGGCACCACACTCACTCTGCTATAATTGATCCACAGCCAGGGTCAACTGTAACACTTTCAGATAAGTTTTGAAACTCGAACTATGGCATTAAGAACTGGATATTTCCAACGCATTTTTCGTTTTCTCGGAGGCCAAGACATGAAGGAAAACGGCGAATAATCTTAATTTTGTTTTGCGCTTTAAATTGTTGGTTCCGCAAACGAATCAGTAAAAAGGATACTATTCCTCCAAAGATGAATCGCCACTTCGCTTCTATTAAAAAGGTGTTTTCCCATGCAGGCACACTAAACCATATGGATTTATCTTTCAGATAAATCCATATTATTTCATGATACCATATGGTATCATCAAATAATCCTATGGTTGATGATATTATGGTTGGATGATATTATGGTTGTAAATTTTCGGATGATGTACAACCGAAAATGTTCTAGGTACTAGACCATCCTTTACATGCAGTTGAGGCTATTGCCTGATGTGAACATAGCAAATTACTGCAAGGGCTCGGTTTCTTTTTGAAGAACGCTTAAAGTTAGACAATGTCTGCCTCCGCGTTGGCAATAATTCAGCGTTTGACTGATCGCATGCCTCGGCGTTTCCTAAGTTCGATTAGACTGTGTTAGCCTTTTATATTATTTTATTATATTCTTTGCGTTGCCCAGAAACAAACCACAACGTCGTTGTGATCTTGTGAGAGGCCTACTCTTTGGGACACGTCTTCTTCCGTTCTTAATTATGTCGCAAAGGAATCCTTCAGTCCTGATGTCAGTTGCCATCCTTCCTTTGTTTACTGATTGGCGGCATTCCTTTGTTTTCGGATGTCTGGCAGCGAGCGTCTGGAGAAACATCACCGTGGCAACTTTTTACAGCGGCCGACGCCAAAATTCAACAGATTCGGAGGCATTTGGCCCGGGGCCAGTGACAGGCTCCCGCCGACGGGACAAACCCAGACAGAATCATCGACCGAGGACTGGCCATGTCCTAATTCTAAGTTGAGGTAGTTTCCCCCAATCACACCCGCTGGCAGGGAGGTGCTTGATGGAGTGAAATCGTGAATATGCTGTTGAATATGCGTAAATATGCTAGCAGAAATATACCATCTTGTTCTCTAATAAATGTTTCATTTGATACTTCGTTTGTTGTGATGAATCAGACCACTTAGTGCTGCAAATTTCAGAGCCACGTAAGATGAAAAGGAACTTTAAACGTAGTTATCTTGGAGAACATGGTTTCACTCCATGAAGCAGATCAGCTCAACGTTTTACGGCTGTATGAACTGACAATCAAATCCATACTCAACATGACCATCGCGTTCATGATGGTATCATGTACGTGATTTTTACGTTCACTTCCCGGTATCCCGGCACTCTTACGTCACATTAAATCTCCGGACCGGACGGCGTTTGACAATGAATCTTCGGTCACGGATTCACTATACAGGGTGCAGGAATCTGCCCGCACATTGCACTCACCTCGAGGAATTTGGCCAGCTCGGGTCGTGCCTGGCATGAGCGAAGCAGGGCTTCACGTGCGTTCGGCCAGTTGTTGACAAACGCCGTGTATGTGTCGAGAACAGCGCCGTGGGTCAGCTGCAATGGAGGTCAGGTCATGTTACCCACTCACCAGTGGCGGTCCTAGGACTTAATTTGGGGGAGGCTGGGGAGCTCGAGCCTCCCCCACAATAGCCTCTTCACCGCCCCCGCCCATGCATTAACTATAGGCACTCAGACATTTCGGGGGAGGGGGCTTGGCCCCCTAGCGCCCCATATATTCGCCACTGCCCCTCACTGATTTCTCTTGTTTGATGTGTAATTGCATTAGCCCTCACAAAATTACTTCAATGATGAGAAAGGTAATAGTTGCTCAGGCACAAGTATTGGCGCGTGTCCTTCAAGAGAGCGACCTCCTTACCTATCATCACTCGTCAGTGTTTCGCACGAGGTAAGCTAAATGACACTAAGTGCAGCAATGAAGTGATAGCTTAAGAAGGGAAAGGCGGATATACCTGGTCGTTGTACCTGGTAGGTGAAAAAACCTAGGGGATGCTCCCAAGTCAGTTTAAATTTTTCTGCGTTTTAGCTGTCATTCACAGCAAACACACTTTGTTGCTGAAAAACCCGGGATCTGAGCCAAAAAGTAACCGATGTAGTCTTTCATGAATCTGTAGTAGCTATCCAAGAGTGTTCACGTTTTTTTTGCTATCCCGCACAGGAGCCGTGTTCGAGGGGGTGTTTGAACACCCTTCCCCGACCAGGCCGAAGGTGACTCGCAGACTCACCGGGGCGGGTGTTAAAGTTCGTGATTCAGCGGTACGTCGTCCTTTTCCCATGCTAATACCTTGGGTTCGAAATCCCACTCGAATCATGCGTCGCAATCTGATAAATGGCTGTGCCGTCCAGCCCCCATAATTCTAGCCAGTACCTTAGTTAAGGGCAATGGCGAAGATTTTTAACCTCTTTAAGACTGTGGTTTTAACAAATTAGGATTTTTCCATCAAAGGCGGCTCATCTAAAAACAAAACAGAGCTGAAGACTGCAGGAAAACCTCGCATACGCTACTGAACGACTCTCCCGTCTATGTAAGCTGGATGGAATCTATTCGCGTAACTTGCGTCATGCGGTTGATCCCACTTCAAAACATTGTGTCTCGTTGCCGGATGTTGGCCGGCGCAGGCTTTATAGTACCTGGAGACAGTTGAAGAGCAGCCAGTCTCTCGCTGGCAGCTTTGCCAGGTGATTCATCGGGAGTGGGGGGGGGCAACGCGGGGTCACGCGCAACGCTGCAGAGTCATCTCAACTGGGTGGAAAGCAACCGGGAGGTAGTTGTTTACGCTTGTAACTGAATTATTTGTATGTTGGATGGAAATTATATGCAAGTGAACGTCTATTCAATTATGGTGTTGGAGAAAGTGTACCTAAAACTGTCTGATAACTGATAAGTTATACAAATAAGACGCCTTTTGGGCGATAACCGAGCGCACGTTTCTGTTTCAAAACGAGGAATGAAGTTTGGCTGAAGTTTTCATAGATGGTTTATGATGTTTGTGTAACATAAACCTATGAATCGTTTCCTTTCGGCACTTTGAAGCCTTGCACGTTCATTTCAGACATCACAAGAGCATGCAAATAAGGGCGACAGCCGTAGGTAGGTAGGTACTGTCTACTATCCGAAAATCACTGTCTAGGTCCAGCTTGAAATTTATCCTTTACTTGCAACCAACTAACATGAAATACAGTTGAAAAAGAACTAGTAATAGGGTAATGGCGGGTAGGAGTACGCAGGAAATAAGAGTACGCAGCAGCTGTTTTGGTTACTTAGCAACCACTGAGATGGTGGATACCCTCATATAAAAAAGCAAGGTCAGTGCCTAGGTTGCACACAAAAACTCAAAGTGCTCCTGTTCTTTCCAGGGGAGTACAGAGCAAAATAAGTTTTTTTTAATAATTTCTGGGCACCCTTGATGTAATATTTCTTAGCTAGGTCAACCTATAGACCATGCTTCTATTATCAAAAGTATTGTATTACGGTCTGTCATCAGTAAGAAAGCTGAGCTGGGACTGAGCTGTAGGACCGGAGCTGACACTAAGACGCCTGCCAACATATTTATGAAGACTTTCTCCCCAAGGAAGCGTGTCCGGCAAGAGTACGCAGCAGACCATTGTACAAAAGTGCGCATGCTTAAGAGATAGGAAATAATTCATATTTAGAAAACCAAACGTTGCAAATATAAGGACATGGCCTATGCACCTAAAGCACAGCGCGGCATCAATGCGTACTCCAGCCCCCTCTTGTGCGTACTCTTACCGACCAAGATACCTCTTACCGACCCACTCCGGCGAGAGTACGCACTTGACTTTTATTTTTGATGGGCTCGTGGCGAGTTCCTTACAGAGCAATCGAGTTGAAACATGGACCACACATAGATAAATTTTCATGCTAAACAATAATATGAAAATACTAGCTGTTAGACATATAGGAGAAAAGTGAAAGCCTTCAGAAAGTTAAGTGCGTACTCTTGCACGGACTTCCCTTCTTATACTCAGCAGCCTTTAGAATCTAATAGCGAAAAACTAAATTATCACGAGACTGCCATCAAAAATGTTTTCCGCAAATTATTGTCAAACTGCAAACATGGAACCAGGTTTTTTGGGACAATATGTAAAGCCAAGGGCAAGACACATATGTTGTAAATTTTATCATGACAGAGGGAGCAGTAGTGGTCCAGAATTTAGCCGCAAACTATCGAGCCTAGTGTGTACAGATTCAATTGCAGGGGACTGTATGTACATACATTAATGGGAGAGAGGTGCGTGCCTGGTCAGTGGTCATGCATATGTGCCCACAACAGTATAAGGTCGAACTGTTGAAATTACGGGTGAAGTTTTTTTATTCTAGTACATTTCCAGTTTATTCGCAAACGTTGGGCATCGGAACGTAGGTTCTTTTGATAATTTCTTCCCCTGGGTTAGGTGGTACGTTTTGAGCATTATGATGCAATTATCCACCCAAAGAGGCTCTCATGCTCTCTTTTCCATTCAAATGGTTAGATCTACAGATGCTTAAAGCTACCGCTCTCTGTCACAGTTGTGACTTTTGTTAGTGATGCTTGAGAAGAAAATGCTCTCGCACTTTTTGCTCATAGCTGAACATGAAAAATTCCCATCATGACAGCAGCGAGTGAAACACGCCACTACGGAAAGCTACCGGTGAATCGTGAGCAGTGGGCAATTTAAAGCTGTGTTTTAGCTTTTGGCTAATCACTAAAATCAGCGTGGCGCCTGTGAGGAGAACGCGTTACCCTTGGCCTGTCATTGTGAATCAGGCGGGAGCTCTGCCAAACTGATGCACTGGAACGCCCACCACTTGAACCCGGTTTAGCCTCACGGCTGTGCCATTAATCGAGAGTGTCTGATTCCAATTGGCCACTCACTTTCTTTGAACCGTCATGACGAAGTCTGACTAGATAGCCAATCAAGTGGCATTCCGCAAGGCTAGATCGAGCTCACCAAGCAGCTTCCAAGGCTTTCATGCTTTTAGCAGGGTCCGGCCTTCTTGAAACTGCCCCGTTCCAACTGGTCAGAAGTCCAGGGAGTGCAAAGAAGTTGTGTAGGATAATTATGATCTGTTCCTCTTACGCGGGACTAATGAGTAAACTGAATTCGTGGTACCTTCATGGTTACTTGGGTATTGGGGATTGACAGATAAGGGGAAATGTGCACTTTGATCAGCAGAATCGTAGGTGTCAGATCTTCCAGATATACATCTATGAATCGAATAGGCTAGAGCCAAAGATTGGTAACATATAACAAAATTATCATATACTGAACTTAACTACATTTTTGAAGCTTTTAAAAAATGATACATTGATTCCCATTTAGCTGAATAATGAAATAGCTATTAACTCTGCTTGAGATTCTCCAGATTTCCTCATGTATACACGACCATGAAGTTAGCGACGGTTCGCATTCGGATTCAGCGACGGATTCGCCCGAAATGGCGTCTCCTGCGATTTCGTTCAAATTCACACCATAGGCTCCCCGTGCCCTCAGCAACTCACCCCCAAAGTGATTTTCCGTCACAATCACTCGTTCACCCGCTAGAGGTGAAAAAGTGAAATTCACCCGAAACGGTGTCTCCTGCGATTTCGCTCAAATTCACACCATAGGCTCCCCTTGCCCTCAGCAACTCACAGCTAAAGTGATTTTCCGTCACAATCTCCCGTTCACCCGCCAGAGGTGAAAAGGCGAAATTCACCTGAAATGGCGTCTCCTGCCATTTCGTTCAAATCACACCATAGGCTCGTGCCAGCAACTACAAAGTATTTTCGTACAATCACTCGTTCACCCGCTAGAGGTGAAAAAGTAAATTCACCGAAACGGTGTCTCTGCGATTTCGCCAAATTCACACATAGGCTCTGCCCTCAGCAACTCACAGCTAAAGTGATTTTCCGTCACAATCTCCCGTTCACCCGCCAGAGGTGAAAAGCGAAATTCACCTGAAATGGCGTCTCCTGCCATTTCGTTCAAATTCACACCATAGGATTCCCGTGCCCTCAACAACTGACCCCTAGGGTGATTTTCCGTCACATTCACCCGTTCACCTGCTAGAGGTGAAAAAAGAAATTCACCCGAAACGGCGTCTCCTGCGATTTCGCTCAAATTAACGACATAGGCTCTCCGTGCCCTCAGCAACTTACCCCAAAGTGATTTTCCGTCACATTCACCCGTTCACCCGCTAGAGGTGAAAAAGTGAAATTCACCCGAAACGGCGTCTCCTCCGATTTTGCTCAAATTCACACCATAGGCTCCCATTGCCCTCAGCAACTCACACCTAAAGTGATTTTCCGTCACACTCACCCGTTCACCCGCTAAAGGTGAAAAAGCGAAATTCACCCGAAACGGCGTCTCCTCCGATTTCGCTCAAATTCACACCATAGGCTCCCCCTGCCCTTAGCAACTCACCCCTAAAATGATTTTCTGTCACACTAACCCGTTCACCCGCTAAAGGTGAAAAAGTGAAATTCAAGCGAACCGGCATCTCAGCTTCGGATTCAGCGACGGATTCGCCCGAAATGGCGTCTCTTGCGATTTCGCTCAAATTCACACCATAGGCTCCCCGCGCCCTCAGCAACTCACCCCTAAAGTGATTTTCCGTCACATTCACCCGTTCACCCACTAGAGGTGAAAAAGTGAAATTCACCCGAAACGGCGTCTCCTCCGATTTCGCTCAAATTCACACCATAGGCTCCCCTTGCCCTCAGCAACTCACACTTAAAGTGATTTTCCGTCACAATCTCCCGTTCACCCGTAGAGATGAAAAAGCCAAATTCACCCGAAACAGCGTCTCCGGAAATTTCGCTCAAATTCACGCCATAGGCTCCCCGTGCCCTCAGGAACTCACGCCTAAAGTGATTTTTCGTCACACTCACTCATTTACTCGCTAGAGGTGAAAAATGAAATTCAAGCGAACCGGCATCTTAAGCGTCGGATTCAGCGACGGATTCGCCCGAAATGGCTTCTCCAGCAATTTCGTTCAAATTTACACCATAGGCTCCCCGGGCTCTCAGCAACTCACCCCTAAAGTGATTTTTCGTCACAATCACCCGTTCACCCGCTAGAGGTGAAAAGGTGAAATTCACCCGAAACAGCGTCTCCTCCGATTTCGCTCAAATTCACACCATAGGCCCCCGTGCCCTCAGAAACCCATCCCTAAAGTGATCTTCCGTCGCATTCACCCGTTCACCCGCTAGAGGTGAAAAGGTGAAATTCTCCCCAACCGGCGTCTTTAGCGCCGGATTCAGCAACGGACTCGCCCGAAATGGCGTCTCCTGCGATTTCACTCAAAGTCACACCATAGGCTCCCCGTGCCCTGAGCAACTCAGCCCTAAAGTGATTTTCCGTCACACTCACCCGTTCACCCGCTAGAGGTGAAAGGATGAAATTCTCCCCAACCGGCGTCTTTAGCGTCCGATTCAGCGACGGATTTGCCCGAAATGGCGTATCCTGCGATTTCGCTCAAATTCACACCATAGGCTCCCCTTGCCCTCAGAAACTCACAGCTAAAGTCATTTTCCGCCACACTCTCCCGTTCACCCGCTAGAGGTGAAAAAGTGAAATTCACCCAAAGTGGCGTCTCCTCCGATTTCGCTCAAATTCACACCATAGCGTCGTCGGGTCCTCAGCCATTTCGGGCGAATCCGTCGCTGAATCCGACGCTAAAGACGCCGGTTGGGGAGAATTTCATATTTTCACCTCTAGCGGGTGAAAAGGAGAGTGTGACGGAAAATCACTTTAGCTGTGAGTTGCTGAGGGCACGGGGAGCCTATGTCGTTAATTTGAGCGAAATCGCAGGAGACGCCGTTTCGGGTGAATTTCTTTTTTCACCTCTAGCAGGTGAACGGGTGAATGTGACGGAAAATCACCCTAGGGGTCAGTTGTTGAGGGCACGGGAATCCTATGGTGTGAATTTGAACGAAATGGCAGGAGACGCCATTTCAGGTGAATTTCGCTTTTTCACCTCTGGCGGGTGAACGGGAGATTGTGACGGAAAATCACTTTAGCTGTGAGTTGCTGAGGGCAAGGGGAGCCTATGGTGTGAATTTGAGCGAAATCGCAGGAGACACCGTTTCGGGTGAATTTCGCTTTTTCACCTCTAGCGGGTGAACGGGTGAATGTGACGGAAAATCACTTTAGCTGTGAGTTGTTGAGGGCAGGGAGAGCCTATGGTGTAAGTTTGAGCGAAATCGCAGGAGATGCTATTTCGGGCGAATCCGTCGCTGAATCCGACGCTAAAGACGCCGGTTGGGGGAGAATTTCACCTTTTCATCTCTAGTGGGTGAACAGCTGAATGTGACGGAAAATCACTTTAGGGGTCAGTTTCTGAGGGCACGGGGAGCCTATGGTGTGAATTTGAGCGAAATTGAGGAGACGCCGTTTCGGGTGAATTCCACTTTTTCACCTCTAGCGGTTGGACGGGTGAATGTGACGGAAAATCACTTTAGTTGTGAGTTTGCGAGGGCACGGGGAGCCTATGGTGTGAATTTGAGCGAAATCGGAGGAGACGCCGTTTCGGGTGAATTTCGCTTTTTCACCTCTGGCGGGTGAACGGGTGAGTTGACGGAAAATCACTTAAGCTGTGAGTTGCTGAGGGCAAGGGAAGCCTATGGTGTGAATTTGAGCGATATTGCAGGAGACGCCGTTTCGGGTGAATTTCACTTTTTCACCTCTAGCGGGTGAACGGGTGAATGTGACGGAAAATCACTTTAGGGGTGAGTTGCTGAGGGCACGGGGAGTCTATGGTGTGAATTTGAGTGAAATCGTAGGAGAAGCCATTTTGGGCGAATCCGTCGCTGAATCCGAATGCGAATCCGTCGCTAATTTCATGGATGTCATGTATACAGAGAAATACGGGTGCCTAATCATTTTCAGCGCAGAACCGTTAACAGCTTCAAAAACAAAGATTGAATAGCTCTGTGAAAAACTGGTTCACACCAATTGGTTTTGTGCAACGTTTATGCAATACGCAAGGTGTTTGAACAGCCGCTCAGGTTTTTTTCAAGGGTAGGCAGAAAATTGCAACACGGAGAACACCTCCTATTCGTGATCATTTTCGCAGTTTCTAGCAAAATTTCAGTCATCTCCTAACAATATACCAAGTGGTAGAAGTAACACTAGGTTTTAAAGGGAAAGTGCCAACTTGGTGCAGTTCAGATTGTTGTGATTTTAGGGGTAATCTTTACTGAAAATATTGTATTTGGCCTCACTACCGTTGAAAGATGGCTGATAAACCCAATATCTTGTTTTTTATTTTCTCTAGAGGTAATCAAGAGGTAAGCAGGCCTCCGAATCAATGTGATGTAAGATTGGCGTACGATCTGGCAATGCTTTGTGCCATATTAAACTTCTTTGATTCACACTGCAAATGATTGCGGCTGTTATTAGGAAAAAAGTGACTCATATCAATTTCTGTTATTTTTTTCGTGACATTCAAAATAGTATTCCACGTTTCAAGCAAGTCATTAAAAAAATTATGCCCATTTATAGTTGCCAGAACTAAAAACACGTTTAGGACATTCGTGTTAAAGATGTCCGCACAGCGGGGTTTGATCATTCTGCCCCGTTCCCAAAGTCACCTCATACCTCTTCACCAGCCGGGGGGAGGGGTTCGATAGGCGGTGATTTCGTCTTCTTTTCTCTCTTCTTCTTCTTTTCTCTAACTTCCAACTTCTCTATCTAACTATCTTACTTCTTTTCTCCAAGAACGGTAAGTTCTGAGATTAATGAAACATCGATCAAGTCGTTTCTTGGCATACTTTATACCATGGCTTTATCGAGTCAAATCTTATGAAGTTTTCGCATTTCCTTTAATATATTGATATGAGACTCAAATCAAATAATAGGTCCACCGACTACCACAGGCTGCGGTAACAAAGTCTTTCAATTCATGACGTAGGGACAGACAGACAAAACATCCTCAATTGAAAAGTAAGGGAAAATGTAAAATTTCTGGAAAGCGGCCAACAACTTTATATCTATATACCTATGTCCCATATGTACGCTTAAAAATACTCTTGAGAAGTCTTTGAAAATCCTGGTATCTTAGGCCACTCTCTAATATTAAATTATAAGCTCAAAATTGTGGACCTGAGACCCCCGAGAGGTTATCTGGGACTTCCTAAGCAGGTTTTCAGACTCGGGTTCATAACTTCGGAAGGTGATAAAGATTGTATTTTGCTGTCATCATGCTTGAGTTGTCATTGCCATTTAACGGATATAAATAATGACCATATTTGGTCCGAAGCTAACCTTGACCTGACCTTCGGTCAGTGCCTTCTTATATCTGGAACTATTATGGTCATCGTATATACTATTAGATTTCTCGTAACGAGTGTAATATATTGATGCCTGAAATATAATCAAAATAAATCCAGTCCGAAGTTAAAGGTGAAAAAATAGTACAAACCTGTCAATTTATTTGACCTGTCATGACCTTAATTTTAGGCTGAACCAAAAATTGTCCATTATTATTCGTAATAATATTTCAAGGGCTATTTCCTGCCTTTCCAATATTTTCCTCTACCTCCCGTAGTACTCAAGATGGTCCCATCCCAACTGGAGAAAAGGTGGACCGAAGGTACATACACTGGGAGGGGGAGGGGGCTAACGATACGTAGGTATTTAAACTATAAAATACAATCAACAAAGGCTAGGCGATGCAGATCTGTTAGGAATGACCAGGAATTTGGGCGGCACAATTCATTGGCCGAAAAGAGGCATGCGGACTTCAGTGCCCTCGGAAGACCTCCCATACAATAAATCGTTCACGATGTCAGAACTTGTCGGAGCGGTTGTCTACCTCCGCAGCGTAGCTGGGGGTCAAGATCTCATCCATAACATGTTTAAGATATTTCCCCAGATTGCGTCAGATGCATTGCTGGATACCGCATGGGAGGCTGACCATTTGGCCTCTGTTTGGCGGGAAGCTTTCATCATACCCATCCTGAAACCGGGCAAAACCGACTCGGAACTGCTTCACAATAGGCTTACCTCTCTTACATCAGGTTTCTGTTGGCCACTTGAAACGATGGTCAATGTCAAATTTGAGAGGTTCCAAGATAATTGGGGAGTTTTCAGCAACAATCAGTGTGGTTTCGGAAAGGTCAGAAGCACTGCGGAGCATCTATCTCTCCAGACACAGATATCAGATGCGCGTTTGAAGAACGACGATACGTCGAGGCAGTCTGTTGTGACGTAGTCACGGCGTATGACATAGTCTGGCGTCATGGTGTTCGTTTAGGAGGCGTATCAGCAGGGGCGTGGATTTCTATCTTTTGGGGGTGCCTCGGCACCCCAATGATATGCCTGGCACCCCCAATGGTGATTTTGGCACCCCTTTTAAAAAGTGAAGCAAATTCCTTATAAAGTGCGGAAATAGAGAATATCATCAGCAAATACCTGTTCCACAGCGCTATAATGGCATTCTGCATCTGAACTACAACCTAATATTTTATCAAACAACCGAAACCCACAGATATAATGGACAACACCAATCACTGGTGTTTCCAGTCCCGAATTAGATTTTGCGTCTTTCCACCATCCAACATGGAGCAAAGCAGCACGTGTTTCCCCTCTTCTGGTATATTATCTGGATGTACTTCGGCAGCGCTTCCTATTAGTCCTCACTTTCTATAACTCGTCCGACGGTTAAGCTTTAGATCTATGAGCGTCTCTCTCCTCCTTCCCCCGGTAACCTTGGGACCGGGCCCAACCCTCTTCACTCAGCAGAAACCCATCGCGACACTCCCGACTTCAGCGAACTCGGCCGCCGGCAGCCTGTGCTGACTGCCGCCGTCTCGCCTGTACCGAAGAGCAGCCTCGGATGGTGGAGAAGATAATCAAGTCAATGGAGAGCAAGGTATGGCTAGGAATGTTTGAAAAACAGAATGTTAATACATCTCCTGGTTCATGGTTTTAAGCTTTATCATTATCATGGAGAAATTCCCGCGGAATTTCTAGCGAAACAAGTGAACGCGCTTCCACCAATCAGCGGCCGCCATCCGCCAGCAGCCGCGATTGCCTGCGGGCACAGAGGTTACAGAGGTCACGCTGGGCGCCGCTGACGCAAAGTCCAAGCCCCGGTGGGGAGGGGTCGCGGGCGGATTGTAATGCCTTCACGTGTGATGTTGAAAATGGTGGTCGTTGTGCCTGGTGTCAGACTGAGGGAGGGGGACCGGTGTAGGAGACATTCTGTGCACGTGGGTAAATATATGAATTAGCAGTTTGTGCATGTGAAGTGCTGATAACACCAAAAAAACATGAGTGCAAGTTCATGAAATGAGTTCGGTACATGAGTATGCTTGGCAGACAAAATTGCAGGCACGAATTTCGAGTCCATAGTATTTTTCGGTATCAGGGTAGATGATTCAGCTTTTCAATTTTTTTTTAATTGACACACTTATTAGTAATGTAACACACGTGCATGTGATATAGATACTCGCCTATCTGACACTTCATGCGTATGCAACACTAGAAGCTTAACATGATAAAATGACAATTGGAGGCGGAGAAATAAGTAGTTCTGATTGTGTAGACAAGGAGGGTCCAAAGCTAAGCACAAGATGCCCGAGGGGATTAAGTATGTATATCTTAATGATATAAACATCACTCTATTTCCTTATCATACGCCATTCCCCTACCAGTTAACAAACCCTTTCAATGTCACCGCCACTCAGCCTCCCAAGCAGCCAGAAGCCAATGTGCACAGCCGTCTAACCGTGATTGTCCGACCCTTTATCTTTATGCCTATAAACATTGGTTTGTATGCTCTAATACTCCAGTATTAATATCCCGGGTGACGCCACCGTTCCTAGTTGTTATTGTTTGTTATTATAATTATTCATAAATATCATGTACCGTTGTTAGATTAAGACGTTCAACTTTCAGCATTCGCATATTACCTAATTTGGTGGAATTGAGGCGGTGGGCGACTTCACAAGTAGTGATCAGCATTGGAAGAGCAAGTTCTAGCGAAATAATTCTTTTGATGGAAGACGTTGTTCAAAATCGAACTGTTAAATATTAGCTGAACAGTCTCTAAAACAGCAGTAGTGGGCTGTTGCGTGGATTTTAATGAGCGGTACTATGCAGGGCTGTAAACTTGTATCTTTTCAGGGCTGTCAGGGCACCCGGGATGAAATATCGAATTAGTGCTAAAATACTGTTTAAGTTTTATTGTTCATCATTTTCAGGATTCAAAAGGACTGTGTGATGGCTAAAACAAAGATAATATTATTATGCTATCTCCTTTCATATGGTGGTCATCAAAATGTTCCTCCCTCAACTTTGGGAACCTCCCAATGATGTTCGCATATCCACACCCCTGCGTACCAGTGCGGTCTGCGTGGCCAGATTGGCTTTTTTACCCAAATCGTTTTGATTGACAGAACATTTCGCGTCGGGGTTGGCAATTCTCGTTTAAATGTTTTCTACCAGGAGGGAATTTCGCAGGGAAGCGTGATGAGTGCGAGCCTTTTCGCCTTGCCAATTAACGATGCAACTGAGGCGCTACCGCCTGCCATTAGCGGCCTTGTCTTTGTCGATGGCTTCGGAATTTGGACGACCTGCACGGCGCCTTCACTTTTTCACTCACTCAGTTATCGTTTAGCCATAAGGAGTATTGGAGCTCTTAGAACAGTCTAAAAATATCTGAGAGAACAGTATGCATCCATTTCTGCAGGAGACTGCACAGACCCTTCGTGAGTTTACACGGGAACCCCATTGCTTTCAAGTCGACAGCAAGGTTTTTGGGAGCTACATTTGACACGATTTGCCTACAAAGCACATTTCGAAAACCCTGCGGGGCAAAAATAAAACGCTGAATTGTTTACAATGTGTTTGCCGAACATGATAAAGGGCTGATGGAAAAAATTTGCTTGGGTTGTATCCCATCAAAAATGTTCCGCCGTTAATGATCGGGGTAACTACGCTATCCATGACTAGCATCCATTTTGTCTTCGGAACTTCTTGCTACAAAGAAAGCGTTGTGCTTTGTGGAGACATGTGAAGTCAGAACTCACTGAGCAGCATTTCAAGCCCTGCGACGCACCACTGGCCTCGCACGGGCAGGCCAAGATCACACTGTGCTGGGTGCCAGCCCGCGTTGGGTTAGAAGGTAACGAGGTAGCAGCAAAGCGGGTCTCACTGAGGCCATGTACGCGACGGGTACCGATCCGTACGACCGACACATATCCCCACATTGTATATCATCTCCATGACGAGCGGCAGCGCTATTGAAGCACCAACACAAACAAGCCGCTTGCACTGAAGCATGTAATCGGTCAGTGGCCTACGTCCTCAAGACAGTGCCGGTGTGAAGAGGTTGCCCTGTGCCGGTTTCGTACCGGTCACACGCTGGCCACCCTCCGGTATTTGCTGCGTGATCCCTCTCCGTGAGACACGCAGGGGAGAGGATGGAACAGTTCGGGGAACGACAGCGGGCGGTTATGCTGACTGGTCTGATCGCCCGCTATTCAGACGTTGTTGTGCACGTAATGTCATTTCTTAAACCCATTGGTGTACAATCACATATGACACTGGTCAAGCAGTAGACAGTCTTTGTTAACTCGACGCATCTCACCTAGATCATTCGACTAGCAAGCCTACCCTACCGTTACTGATATCCAATTCGACTATCAGCGTAGTCGAAACTGAAATGGGTCCTATATGACCGCACTGGATGGGGTGTCTAAAAACAAATAACACAAACAGCAATCAGCTGGTCAATTTGCCCACCTCGAGGGATGTATTAGTCATTAGACTGGAGGTCTGGAGCCTGCACCTATTTCTCAAAGGCCGGTTGGTATTAGTAACACCTACCAGCTCAGCCTACAATTGCTAGCGATTCAGCGAAAGCTAATGTAGGTGCCGAGCCTTCTTTGTTTTTCCAATGAACTCACAGGAAATATGAGAAAATATCTTCTAGCAGATAAGCATCAAGTTTTTAACCGAATAAGAATGGTAATGGCAATGCTAGGAGAAGTTAGTTTGGTAGCAACGGCTTGGTAATTTACGTGCCTAATATGCGAACGCAGGATGGTGTTTGGCGTAATCATTGACCTAGATATCTACCCATTTTCAACCTCGTGTTCCCCAAGCTTTGCCTCAGGCCAGTTTTGCACGAGCCATTCGGGTAAAAGTAAATAGAAACCCAGTCCCTAGCGGACACATTTACTGAGACTTCCAATAAAACTTCAAACCTTTGTCGTCTATAGGCACCTTACCTTTTCTAAAAACACCTCGCCAATAAGCTGGTCAGTCCGCCACCTGTCCGTTTTGCTGCTGAGCTCCATGAGAAAGTCCTCGTGGATTTCAAGTATCTCTGGTACCTGGTGAGAATAATGAATGAGGAGAACGAGAACATGTACAATGACGAAACAATACTAATTATGTGCACCGAGAGAAGTGACAAAAACTGGGGCGCAAATCACAATGTGGTGTGACGCAGTCGGAGCGAGTGTGTATTCAAGCTGTATAGACTGTACACAAGTTGATTAAATATTCTCCTGAATTACTGTCTTCGAAGATCTCGCAGGATTGGAACCCTTACCATGTGGAATATATCTAGCAAGGCATTTGGGTCCACCAGCGATCCGAGCTCGGGACTCCGCAGCTTCTGAAAATACTGTCGGAGAAGGCGGTTACTTATCTTAGACAAATGCTGACAGACACGTGCGTTCTTCAATATCGCGAAATCCAACATTACAAAAAAATGGATACGAGAACAGTTAAAACCATCACACTTATTGAGATAGACGTTCGAATGAGCGTCTCACTCGTTAATCTTGAAGTTTATTTTCACTGGAGCAGATTGCACCAATCTGCTGATCGTCCAAATGTATACCCAAAACCGATGGAATTCCTCACAGACTGCGTGATCAAACAAACTTACGTCCACAAGAAGCCTGAGCGACTCCACATACAACTTCTCTGTGTCGAGCAGCTCGCCGATTATGAAGATCCGCCGATCCTGCAACAGAAGAATATCAGGAATATTAGAATACTAGGTGCATACATGAATATCAAACCAAACTATCGACTATGTAAAAGTCACCAGCTTGTGGATCATTTATATTATAAATAAACGACCAAGCAACGATAGATTTAGGCCTTCCTTAAATACATCTAATTGTTGATTTCAAAATCAGGTGTGCGCCAAATCTGAGCGCGGGGCGCTGAGGCTTACATCGGGGGAGAGGGGGAGCAAAAGCCATTTCAAGGATCATTAACCTTTCAGGCGGCGCCGAGGGACAATGGGGGGAAGGAAAGTGCCAGCCCTTGCACCCTCACCTTCCTGTTTTGTCCGTACGCCGTGCACAAAAGGTTATTGAATGGTTTATTCCACGCCAAATAGTAAAAAAATATATAACGGTGATGTGGAGACGTGCAAGATAGAAGAGTAATAATTGGATAAATGGTAACAGGAATATATAGTAATCACTGGGCTTCAAAAATGTTTACTTCTAACCACTCTATGAAAATTTTCATCCGTTGTGCGTCATGTTTCCACGAATCCTGGAATCCTGATGGGGTGTCGCACACTGATTCCATTGTTTTAATGGATATCAGTATGTATCGAAAATCGACTTTTTCCCATGGCAGGTCACTTCCCTGATTCACTGTATGTGACTACGAATATATCCGGACCTGTAGTCCCCGTTACCGGGAATGTCAGCTAGAATAAAACCAAGTGAGCTTGTCAAGGATACGATCAAGATCATACCACGGAGGAACCGGATTAACGTGTGCTTAGCATCTGGGAGTCATGCTCTTCGGAAGAATTCCCTTTCTCCTGCAGGCGATTAAGAAATTGCGCGAGGGTATGCACGAGCTTAGAAAGTGAAGACAGAATACAAGCCACCCTAGGGCGGCCAATGCTGGAGAAGACCCAGTTCACACTGGGGGCTTGTTGGAGATTGCACGTCAAAAATGTGAATATCAAAGCTGTCAAATGAGTATATCGTACAGAAAAGTCAAAGAAATAAAATAACACCCTACCACGCCCTGTGGTGACACTTCACATGTGACACTGTCCCAAAGAGGTAAAACACACCAAGCACATAAAAAGGCTCGTAAGGGGTAAAACAAAACATTATTCAAGAGATAAAGCCGTAAGGAAGATAGACACAGCATTTTGGCTGTGAGCCATCATCAGCCCGCAACTTTTGGTCAAGCATCGAGAAACCTAAAAACCTGAAGTGTAGCGTGCCAATTCAATTATCATCTCAATTGAATCCCATAACTAGAAATAAATTCATCCGTGCAATTCGCGCATTGTTCCCAGGGAGTCATTGCAGAAGTATTGAACACATTTCTAATCCCTTGGCAGAGAATAGTGATCATAATAATTTGGTTCTTGAGGCCTAGGAGGGAGATACTCAACCCTGGACCCAGATCGGGTGAGGCCAATTCCCCTTATTCTCTCGTATGTTGAAGACACTAAGGGAACAGGTACATCGAATTGAGAGACGTCATATGTTTAGCAGGCTAAAGCTCATTTCCAGTCGCTGAAGAGCACTGTAGTTCGCTCTGCTTTAGAGCAGCCGCCGTACCCGAGAGCACGTTGTGTATCAAATTGACTGCTGTCGGTGCAAGCCCAGCCAGTCCTTTTACAAAGACGAGCACGTAGCCAATACGATACAGACGCAGTGAAACGTCATTCAGTGCGCATGGCCTGAGGAGCTTATCGTAGAAAACCTACGCATAAGATTTCAATAGTACGCCAAGGACGGCTCCTCGTGTCGTCCGTCTGTTACACTGAGCATGCGCGCCATTCGTAAGCTCTGGATCTTTTGGACCTCCCGATTTTCAGACGACCCTCTCCGATGCTAGACCAAAAGCTTACCTCAGGGGTCCCTCTCTCGGAGGTATCAGCCCTTCACCTGATGGGTCAAAGCCGAATCGTCGCGTTTACCTTCGCTACGCCTTTTAAGCATGTCGCCGCAGGGTGCGGTATTGTGCCTTTTTATTATTTGTTGTTGGATAAACTGTCTCTTATCTGTTGAACAGCTTTGACACTTACTTCAGAGACCATGCATCAGCCGTGGATTAAATCTTAATTAAAGAAATAAGCAGTTTCAAATACGAAGAACAGAAACTGACTACAACATAAGTGGCACGTAAAATTCCAATACATTTCGAAAGATACTGCATTACGATTTTAGTTTAAAACACCCGCCTCTTTATTATCACTTGTCTACCACCATGAACCAGAATTAAGCCCGCTTCCCTTTTAATTAGGTGGGCAGAACTGACCTTCCATGCCCGCATGGTTATTGAAGAAATTAGTCCACATAAAAATAATAAACTAGTGTTAAAATGTTACATTAACCCCTACCCTTCCCCGTTAGTTTTTAGATACAAGCCGTAACCCCATCGATGGCTTAGAAACCTAGTTACCAGCGGTGGAGCCATAACAACGGTTATTATGACAGAAACAGAGGACAAAAATATAATTCATTTGAATTCAGAAACTGAATTCAAAACGAGTAGTTAGAATATTAAGCCATGGAAAGCCCGCGCAGGAGAGAAGCGAACTATCGTGTTTGTCCATTTACCTCCTCAGACTTATTTCTTTCATGTGTCCTTATCTAATGGTACCTCATCCAATTTAGCGAAAAATGGGGACATAATTCCATTCCATACCGTAGGTGCAGAGATGGAGATAGCAAATTTTGTGTACATTGATACTGCAAATGACACTCTGAAATGTTGGACAAGTCTAGTATTATTGGAAGTGTGAATGGAAAAAAGTAATACAATAGCACTAGGTAGTGTTGTGTTTTTTGGAAATTATCCTAATGACTCTTTTGTGCAGTTTAAATAAACTATCCAGCTTTGAAGCAACATTTCCACCCCAAACGACATCGCAATAATTCAGGTGACGAACAACCAGTGAGCGTTACCACCACAAAGCACAGTAATTCCGTAGAATATACAATTATACAATTATCAACATGCAAATTCCACTTCAGATCCTCGTAGATTAGATTTGCGAAGTATTTAACTACATTCTGGCGGTTTACATTTTCTGCACTTAAGGTCACATTAATTTTTTCTTACAAGGGGTGATTTGTTTTAAACCAGTTGCTTTGCCTAAAAGGTCTTGAACCGTCTACCTGAAGTTTTTTTCAAAGCTTTTACTTCTATTATTATTGAGGTGTCATCTGCAAGTAGATGTAACGATCCGAAGTGGCTCAAAGACTGAACCCTGAGGAATGAATGCACATGCATACTTATTTATTTTCAGGCTTTCTAGGGCGAAAGGGTGTATATAAAATACGGTTTCTGAATTGAGATGAATAAGCCTGGGCAAGATGACATACGATGCATGAATGTCTTGAGAGGTGGGGCCTAATCATAGAACTTGCTAATAATAAAATTCCTAATTTCGTTACGTGGCTCTGATTTGGATCCAGCTTTGCCCAGATTTGAATTCAATGTCCTCGTTTCACCTCGATTAATGGCAGCTGGCTATGATGCAGACCATCCTAGACGGGCGTTTTTTAACACCGATGCATTTCTAGACTTTAGGGAGGAGTATTTTGGGGCCCACCTTCCAGTCTGGGTGTTGAGCTATAATCTAGCGTTGAAGCTCTCCTTGTAACGTTTAATGGCATAATTATTTACTCTTATCTTGTGCTGAATACACATCATCAAGTCAAAAGTAATTAGAAGAATAAGTTCAAGAAACACCCGCTGTGTTTATTTATAAGTGAGTACTTATGTTTGCTTTTAACTTAGCCTCGACTAACAATAAAGCACATTCAATGTTTTCCTCTAAAGCGTTCCAAAAAATACAAAGCGCACACTTAAAGATTTACTGCAGACTAGAAGAAACGACATATACCACCACGAAGCAGGTCAATTATATTTCTCTTTTGTTGTTGTGTCTTGTGGCGAGGGGTTCTTAGCTTTACACGCATTTAATATCTGGGTCGGCCTTGTTTGCACCATGACGTGAATACAGTAGTCACGAGCTATTATCACCATATATTCACCGTGGTTAGAATAATGCTCGTCTAAACATCACCTAATAATATTAGCAATACATCAGCATTGATTGGCTTCTGACTCTCACCTGCTTGCGTTCCCGGCTCTGGCCCGGCCCATGCTCTTCTGACAGCTGCGCCATCAAACTGGCGGCAGTTGGGCCCACACCGTCGTATAGCACGTCAGTCAGCATCTCCTCTGCCTCCTGCGGAGGCTCTCCCAGCTCCCCTTCTGACCCCGAGGTAGCCACCAGTCGGCTGCGTCTGCGAGCAGTCGCCTCGGCAGCCACCATACCGCTGGAGGATCTGGGCGACTCGGGCAACGATGCTGCACCACTGAGAGAGGCCGGTGGATCAAAACCTCGTGTCATCTTGCCCTCAAGAAGTTCGCCGTAAGGTCCTCGAAGGCGGCGGCGGGCTCCTCGACCGGCTCCGTCTGGCTCCGAGTCGTAGGAAAGCAGTGAAGGGCGAGGCATCACGCCGTGCCGGAAGCGCCGTCGCCTGCTCAGCCAGCGGAAGGAAGAGGGTCGGCTTGAGCGCGGCAGAGTCGCTGACCGTGCGAGCTCGCGGACCATGGCTCTTGCCGCGACCTCGGCCGTGCTCCAGCTTGGGTGGGAGTGGACGCACGCTGCTGTGGAGGTCTTCAGAGGAGCTACTGGAACTCGCGTCATCAGCACCCGTGCTGTGAATGGCTGTCTTTGAGGCGGCCGCCTTTGCGGAGGCCTTCCGCTGCTTCACGCTGCGACGTCGTTCTGCAGGCTTCTCTTCATTCGGTGCCCAGTCAAAGCTGCGGTGATGTCGGTTTTGCAGTCGCCGCAGACGCCTGGTGCCGGATGGTCGGTGCAAGACCGACAGATCCGTCCTTCTGGCTGGGTCTCCGTGATGCGAAAGGTTCGGACTGAGGCTGCGAGACCGGAACCGTCGCTGGAGAACGGCTGGCGTGGTGGGCTGGCTGGCGGTTTTGGACGGCGGCTGGGCCATGCCGTGGTCTGGAATGTGTACCACGTCCACAGTCTTGCTCTCTGGCTGGGCGCGCGGCGTGGCGGACGACCGACGACTGGACACCCGCAACGGAGGCGGAGAGATGAGATCTTCCACGCTGTCAACCTCCTCCTGAGACTGAGAGACTGTGCGTGGCTCAGCAGTCTTTCCAGAGAACCACGGCTCCTCCTGGTCCTCATCGATGTTGAGCTCAGTCAGCAGCAACTGAACTGCTTTCTTCACAGCCTGTCTGATATTTTCCTTGTCGTCGCTCCTATCAAAATTAGCATGAGTCTCATCAATGCTTAGCTGTAAACAGTCCATGGACAGGTGGCTTTGGCCGGCTACTGAAACCTTTGCGCGAGTGTCCGTTGGAGTGCCAAGGTCTGATGGAATGGTTTCATCTCCCGCCGCATTCTGCCGCACCAGCTGGGGCGTCCCGCTTCTTGGAACTGAAGAGATCGGTGATTCTGGCTGTTGTTCGGATGAATCCTGTCCGGAAAATTCTGAAGACGGGTCAGACTGCGAGCTTTTCTGAAGCCGGTTCAGGGCGCACACAGACGAGTGTCTCGTGCCGCTGTGTTTAGCTTGTTTACACTCCTCGCCGACCTGAAGCTGCTCGGTAACTGAGGCATAAATATTTGGCGCTTCCGCAGAGCCGGTATCCTGCTGGGAGCTCCCGTCGTAGGTCATTTGTAACGGAAGTGGTGAGTCACCGGTCTCAGCATTGGCTTTACTGTTGCCTGTGGGTTTGCCTTCACTCTGACTGTGTTCTGAGAATGCATCCTCCCGTCCAGTTAAAGGTCTCAGCTGCGTTTTCGAGAGTGCGTCACTGACGTCTAATGATTCAGGGTGATTGATCACAGCGGGGGAGGTGTCACAAGAAACAGGCGAGGTTCCAGGTTTTTCCACCAGTGGTTCAATTAGCCGGCTGTGAACAGTGATCACTGGAGAAAGGTCTGCACACTTCGACTCCAGCAAATCCGCGGAAGAGCTCTCGTGGCTTTCTGCCAGCGCTATGTTGATTTTCGTCTGCACCCGCTTTTTGTCACAACTCTTGGCACTGCTGGCGACCCCAGGATCAATAGGCAGAGCCGTTGGTATCTTGCTCTCCTCTGTGCCTCCAACCGGAGGTAAATTTTGGCAAGTGGACTCTGGTTCAGCCATACTAACTTCGTCAGTAACGCTTCCTGAGCTGAACCGCTCGGAAACGGATTTGGCGTCGATCCTCTTTTGATCGGAAACCTGCTGCCCTTGGGTACTGGTAACGTCACTAATTTTCGTAGTGACGTCACTTGACACGGCCCCATTGATCTTGTGTGACATGAGGCGCGCAGCATCATCGACGTCGGCGCCTAACGATGTCGTGTTTGCGACGGCGCCGCCCTCTGTCAGCGGCGCAGAAGCTGACGCAGCTGACGTAGCGCTGCATTCCTGGCCAGAGCTGACAGACCTTGCCTTAGCTGTCTCGTTAGATTGCCGGGAGTCGCTGGTGACGTCAGAAGTCGAACCGTGGAGTTCTGGCTTGGACATGGCCATTGCGGCTGGTGGACTAGCCTCTTTCCCGTGCACAGGGCGCAACGGCTTTCCGTTCCGATTCAACCATGCATCTGTGTCCTGTTCTTGTAGAGATAGGCTTTGGAGCTGAATCTCTCGTAGCATTGCCTCAAGGAGACTGTTCTCTTTTCGAATATGTATATTCTCCTCTTCGCTCAGCGCTGTTTTGAGCTCATCACTCGCGTCAGATTTTTGCCGCATGTGCACATTCCCCAGTGCCACCGTGTCCTCCTCTCCCTGATGAGCGTTCATGTCCTGTCTTCGAGGAAAGCGCCGCGCGCTATCAGCGCCCCTGTTCAGCCTATTCGCACTGTAAGACACGGGACGGACGGTAATGGGACATCTTGGCACGCCGTGTGCGTCTATTCCACACGAATCTAAGCGTGAGAATGAAGCGCTGCGGAATGCCACGGTCCGGGGAGCGGCGCTACGCACTTCACTGGGAGCCGGCCCTGTGGAGGTGAATGTAGAGACGGAGGCTGACGAAGCTGACGGTGTGCTCTCCCATGCTAGATCACTGTCACTGGCCGGCCTCTCGCGGAGGCTGACAACGCTGTCGGGTTTGGAGCTGCGATACATGGGCCCATCGAGGCTTAGTGCCGCAGAACACTTGTTCTCGCTGATGGGAGGTTGTAGTGGAGGTCGCGAGCCACGGCGAGGAGGGGAAGTACGCATATCTCCCAGCGCCGAGGAGGAAGATGCCCGTTCACCAAGTTTCGACAAGGAGCGAACCGGAGGAGAAGATGGGACGCTGGATGGTGCGGCCTTTTCGTCCCTGCTCCAGCGTAGGTCTGTCCTCCGTAAGCGCTCTGTAAATTCTTTGAGTCGATTCACTCGCGGGGCCTTTGCTCTTGCTCCATCCACCTTCACCGAAGATGACTTCTTTACCGGTGCTGGCTGAGGTGGCAATGATTTGTCCCGTTTCGGACCAAGTCGGAACTTGGCGAAGCTGATTGACGGCGACGGTTGTTGGGCGCTCTCAGCGGGAAGAGCTCCATCCTCCAGGTCCGAGAGTGAGCCACTCTCGTGCGAAGCCGCCTTCCCGGCTGGAGGCACCCGGGAGACGGGACTGGCGCCGAGCGAGACGGGTAGTTCGGCCAGAATGCCATCGTCAGAGTCCAGGGAGTCATGGCCGCCGGCTGTTTTACGGTGATGACGCCAGAGATGAAGGCGCCGAGCTGTTGATGGCGCCGGTTCGGGCATAGTTTCGGAGCGTGGCATGGCTCACTAGAGTATTTCTAGAGCTGAGGATATACGTTCACTGTTGGAATGATCTTTCTTAAATATGAAAACACCAAATTTTCTCTAATAAAGAATCGACGTAGAAATAGGTTTGACCTAGCCGATCCGAAAATCCGATAAGGCTACCAAAGATGTTTCACTATGGGGCTGGTAGTCACCACCACAATGAAACGTCTGAACGGAGCACTCCCACCGGCAGTTCCAGTGCGTTGTTGGCAGCGGCCGTCGTTGTCGACACAGGACCTGCCGAACGGAACCGGGCCACACAATGTGGGCCGTCCAACCTCACCTGCACACTGCGCGCGAGACCGCTCTGGCCTGAGACTGTATTTCGGGACTTGCCAAGTGTAAACAGGCGGCGGGCGGTGTGCCAGGCACCAGGGGGACGGTGGCGCGGCGGCGCGCGACGCGACCCACTACCTCTCACCTCCGCTACCGCCGACGACGGCGGCGGCGACGATGACGACGGCAGCGCCGGCGGCTATATTTACCGCGCGACTCATGGCGCCCTCTTCTGGGTCACGACCGTCGCCATTTGCCAGCAGCGGTGGCTGTCGCCGGCTAGTGTCACACTCTGTCACACTCTGTCAAAGCGCGCGATTGGCAGTCGCGGACACAGCCGCGCTCGGCTTTGAATGGGCCTGTGTCCCCCATCCACGCGTGATGACATCGGAGTCAGGACGTTCTGTGCTAACTCTGTTTGGCTTTGTTAAGAGTACGAATTCATACTTCGTTTTCGGAACGCTTTTGGAATGCGAGCTTTCATTCATGCCGTTGTATTTTGATAGTGTGTAATTTTAAGCCAATTTTGACAGGTCAAAGTATAGGTAAGCACTGAATTGAACTATCATTGGGTGCAGGCCCCCGGCGCTGATACTTCTGCTCACATTCCATGAATAGATAGATAGAGTTAATCATAAGGTTATCCGGCCTCGTAAACTCCCACCCTGTTCGAAGAGGTTTGTTGGACCAGATCGATTTATTCAGCGGCTCCGCCGGGACTTGAACCCGGGACCGGTGGCTTAGTAGACTGCTGCTAGCCATTAGGCCTTCACCCTTACCCTTCCTGCCGATCCTTGAAATGTCTTGATATCCATAGTAATTTCATACAGTCCTCGGGAATAGCACACTTATTCATTGTTTGAGCAGGGCAGTTTTTGCGCTTGATTAAGAAACCTATGCCCCGAAAATAATACTGCATAAGTTTGTAAAGCGGGAGCGGCTCCTCCATTTTGAAGGGGTCCAAAAAACGGTACATGCATTGTGATTTGCTGTAGCATACTATTACTAATTTGTATGACGTATTGACGCTCTGCATGTCATATGACATTGTCATTGCCGACTCTTTCAATGCTGGAATGGATTTCGGTGGATTAAATGACTCCTTATGTAACTACTTCGAGGCCTTGATTCCGGTTCAGCCGCTTGGGAAGCGGACCCACTAACCACTGTACCACCACAACGTCCCCTGCGTCAGCATCAGAACGCGACAGACACATTAGTGCCAAAGAGCGACCCGTTGCTGTGTTGCCGTCTAATCCTGGTCAGAGTGCGTAATATAATTACCCATGGTTTTTCTGTCCTCCCAATCAGGTCTGGTGGCCACTGGTTTAGAGTATTTTAGGTTCAATAGCCAGTCTTATGCTGGTGATTCAGCGGTAATTTTGGACAAGATTCAAAACAGTTTAAATTGCAGAGGAGTGTGTCAAGGATTGGATATACCTGAATGGATATTAAATGTGGTCCACTGCTTTGGCCGGTTGGATTGCCCGGGAAATTCGTTCCGTTTCGGATCTAGATATGGATTTGGACTGCGTTTTGTTCATTCAGTCGTTTCGATGTTCAGATAAGAATTGAATTTCAATCAGGGCATGCAAACCAATTAGCTTGGGTTTGTCGGGAAAACTTCGAATACGGAGCGAATGCGATTTGAATTGTCTTGGTCATTACGCGCTGTTGTTTGCAACACTTGTTATCTCGCATATAAAAGAAAATATGATCCATTTTGTGGTGTCGTCAGTGAACTGAGGTAGGATAAACCTCCATCAGCCAGATTAATGTCTCGATCTGTTTTTTTTTGTTAACTGCTCTCAAATTGTGAAACACCGTTATGAGTACGTAAGCTTTGCTCCGTGCGTGGTGTAAATGAACGAGTAACGGTTCCTTCCCTCTGATCGGGTCCACTGTATCTAGAGACCGTGAAAAGCATGGCCAAGGAATGTTCCACCCACCGTTTCTACCAGGTTTTAACTGTTTAAGCAGGACGTAACTGGTAGGCATTGATATGGCTAGGCTCGGGGCTGCACTTTCTACTGTCAAACTAGTACCGCCCGGGCCCGACAGCATCACGATCAGCATACTTTACCATTTAACCCACCGATCTCTCCTGACTCTTTTTTACAGTCGCCAGTTTGAAGAACACTGAAATCGTGTTACTTTTGTACGTTCACTTGACGTATTCACAAAACAATTACATCACACTACATTACACTCAGCAATTATTACATCAGCTCAGGAAAATCGCGTGTAGATTTGATTTGAAGCGTGTTGTGAGTGTGTGGATATGGAGGTGTGCGCTTATGTGTGTGTGAGGGGGTGAGCGTTCATCTATTCTGTGTATATTGATCTATAAGCATGTTTTGTGTGTGCTTGTCTGTAGCATTCCGACAGAATATTTCGTTGGAATGCTTACTTCATCTTTCTATGCATGCTTTCTGTATCCGGCTGAAAACTAAGTTTGTCTGTTAGAGAGGACTCTTCTCCACATCTATCCCCTTTTTCGTCGAAGTCAAAGATTCTTTCTCGATTCCTTGCTATCAGTTTTTTTCCTTTTCGGCTCCAAGTCGTAAATTATTGATAAAATGTGCAATGGCGGGTTGCTGTTTCCTTAGACGGGCTCCAAATATGTCCAATTTTGCAACAGCTGCTAATAGTACTTCAATTTGTTTGCAGTATTCAAGGCAAGGCAAGAACCAGTCAGACTTCTGAAACAATACATGGCATTTTATTGCTCGTATAGCTCCGTTTTTACATTTTAAATAAATTTTTGTAGGTCTTTGGGCACAACCAGAACTAGTGCTCTATGGTTTCAATCGACTCGATACAAAAGGTACATAATGCTTTGTTAGATCTGCCTATTGAGTGAAGGTATCTATTAGTTGTTATTCTGCGCGATATTAATTTATAATGAAATGATTGCAAACAAGTGTTTTACTTGTTGTTGTCTGTATTGTGTACTTAATCCCTAAATAGGGCAATTCCATTCCATCGTGTTTCCTTCTATTTATCCATTGTTGTTAAGGGGGTCGTACTTTGTTTTTAAGTCGGTAATCAATTCATGATAGGCTAACCTGTTACTTTGTGTATTTTTACTGCTGAGTGCAATTTGATAGGGCAATGTTGGTTGAGGCAGTTTCAGGCTGGGCGCGCATCGTTGCAGGTTAATTGGCAGTCCTCCAATCAATGATTGGTAACAGAGAGAAGTCGTTGGTATGTTAAACATTCTTTGTAGTTCGGCTTGCGTTATAAGGCCTGGCGGTGGCAGTGTTTAAGAGGTCTCCAATAAATCTGAGACCCTTTTCATCCCAATTTTCTAACTGGTCAATATACCCTCATCTGAAGGTTCGTAAAGTCTAATAAACTCCGCCCATGAGTATAGTACTTCCGACCAAAATTGATTTTGTAGCGTGTTCGCAACTTTCTTCCGTTTTATCTCGTCGCAGGTAAGTAATTGCGGTACAGGTGGCAAGTTACGCTTAATAATAAACGCCCATTCCTGTTTTGAGGTATACAAACGTTTTATCCATCCTGTTTTAAAGCTCGATAAATGATGGTAGGTCTGGAACAAGTCGGCCATCATCATACTTTTGGGGTAAATTGGGCTCGTTCTCTCTCTCATGTCTCTGCTAAATACATTTAACCTCATGTATGATATATAATATTACAGGCCAGTGGCGAAACAATTATCACACCCATTTTGAATCTCGGCAAAACTGGTTCGTCGCCCAACGACTTCTGTCGATTTCCCTGACCTCGTGTTTGGGTAATGTACCGAAAAAAAAGATGAATGCGCGTTCCGCGTGTGGTATCTTGAGTCCAACCTGTTGGCGCCGCGGCATAAATTTCTGAGTTTACTTTACCGGAGCTTAATTTTGTCAGTGTGGGGTCTCTACTGTACTAGGGGCAGCTGATACTGGAGGAGTTCGATTGCTAATTTGAGACGTGTTTTCTCCCTTCTCCAGATCCTTTCTTCGCCCATGGCTACTTATGGCCACTGACCTCGGCCCACATGACCTGGGTTCGGTTAAGAGCCCCTTAGAGAGGGTCGGTCTTCTGTGTTGAGCGGGTTGCTATGTTTCCCGATAGATGGCAGCGACACTGAGGTCACTGATCACGTGACTTAACCTGGTTTGGCGTGATTAGCGAAATGCTGTGAAATTTGAGTTCTGTGGCGTTTATTCGGAAATGCCGTTACATTTGAAGGTCTGAGTGGCATGAAGATCATTATATGTTGCGTTTTGTTAGGCTGACGTGTGATTTAAATTTGGCGTTGCACTAAATTTGGCGAGCCGGTGGGCCGGGCCGACCCCGGCACAGTCTCGGGGGCGCGGGTCATTCTGGTGCCGATTTGCTTGATGGAATGTTACGCTGTTAGACTTTGTTGGACTATCAACCCTGGTGAGTTGGAGCATCTGAGTTGTGACTTATTACAGTATTTGCAAGGATTTCCTCCGTTCTCATTTGTCTATGAATATTACTTTTGGGCCGATTTACTGTTGGGATTGTTTTGGTTTGCTACGTAAATTCATATACACCTTCCTCCGGATCTTCGCATAATATTGGTACATTGTCCGTCATAGGTCGAGGCCGTCGATATTTCGAGGCCGAAGCGTCGCGCCGCTCCTGGGAGTGGGCGCTTGTAGTGCTGCCACAGGCTTCTTTCTGTATGTGGATCTTCCCTATCGAATTCGCCCGGCCGCAGAGGCGCAACGTGTCGGTACGCAATTATTTCATGCTCCTTCATTTTGCAGCCAGTATTGTAGCCCCAATCTATAGTTTCGGATTCGTCTGTTATTTCGGCATGTCAAGTTGTGCTTGGCTTGTTGCGTTTAAGTGATTGGCTTGGTTTATTGGCACTGGACAAGTCTATTTCTTCTGGATAAGCTGGATTGGTAATGGTAATGTGTCAGAGGAAGTGTTTTTGGTAAAAACCGCATTTTTTGTCTGTGCAATTCTCTGCTGCCTGTCTGACACACTTGATCTGTTTTGTCAGTAACGACACCACGGTGTTAATACACCCAACGTGCCTGTTCCCGACTGTTTTCGGCGGCCGAGGCGGCTACACAACCAACTGCTTTGTAAGTCTATGTGGCTTCCGCTAGGGCCGCTCCACTCTCGGCCTCCTTGTTGCTCTGGACGGTTCTTTACGAGAGGCGCTTTTTTACGGAAGTCTGATACAATTGCAGTGTTTTTGACGTCGAGCGTACTTATGATTAGACGTTGAGGCATGGGATTTTGGGGAATCTCTTTTGGCTTGGCGTGAGAGGCCACATGGGGTGGTTTATTTCTAATTCCCTGAGAGATATTTTCGGTAAAAGAGGTATTTAAATCCGTCCCATCGGAACGGTATCAAAAACGGGGTGACATAGCTCAAGGATCTGTGATCTCTGTAGCGTTATTCGCTGAGATGTTCAATTAAATTGTAGACACTCTTCCCACCAACATTTTTACGCCCTGTTGGTCGATGACTTTACAGTATGGGTGACAGCGTCTACCACAGGCGCTGCGCAGTGGCAGCTGCAGCTTGGTCTGGACGGATTGCAGCAATGGAGCACACGCAATGGGTGGAACTTTCCTCACACAAAAACCAAGTTAGGTATGCATTTCTGTAATAGACGTGCAGACTGTGAACACCCGATGTTGTAAATGTACATTTACGGTAACCCGATCGATGATGTAGCGTACACTAAGATTTCTCGGACCCACACTCGATAACAAACTTTCACATGCATCCCATCTGAATGAACTCCGCGGAAAACGTTTCGATTCACTTGATTTATTGAATGTGCTTACCAGGGTAACGTACGGTATACACAGAAAAATGTTTCTCATGCTATGCAGGTCACCTTTGTTCGAGGATCTAATGCAGTAGTATTGTGTATGGGACTATGAGACGGTTCCTCAGTCCACGAAAAGATTCTCGATATTGTCAATCACCAGGCCATCACAATAATTGCAGGAACATTCTGAACTTCACCTATAATAGCCTGCTAGTGGAAATTAATGAAATGCCCTAAAAATGTGCCGTAAGATTCCTGCTTTGCGTTACGCGATTAAAATCAAACAGCCACCAACACGCACCACATGCCAAACGTTTTGTGACGAGGCCCACCTCCGTCAGATCGACAATGGCTTGCGTGTTGCGATCGGTCAACCGGGAGTGAAGAGTCCGCGCCTGGATGGCAGAGGCTGGTATCGACCAAAGTCTTGTAGAACCATATGATTCGATTGATGTTGAACCGTGGCTTGTCTCGGGAACTCACACAAACACGAACCTACTCGGACTTCGCAAAGAGTTAACTCCTGAAGCAACGCGTCAGCTGCTATGGACTCCGCTTGGGGTCCTTCGAAAGCCATAACTTTTTATAGGGAGGGCTCGAAGACTAATAGTGGCACGGGGTGTGCATTTGTTGGTGACTATGTCGAGAGGTGCTTATGCGGCCCCTTCATTGTTTGGACTAAGCATCTAAGTCAAGAGTAAGGAAGTTTACGATTTGTGTCGACCCACTTTGCTCTTTACAGATATTGAAGTTGTTTTATTCTTTATAATACATCATCTCATCTCTTGACTTTTATAAGGTGCAAGCTGCACAACCTGAGTAATAATTATGGGGCTATCGACGCACCAACGCCAGGGTCATATGGCGTCGCCAACTCTTTCCCTGTTGGAAGGGTTTCTCGGGAGCCAGCTTGCTCCTTGTTCAGGAAGCCGCCGGGCCTTGAACCCGGGTCGGCTGCGTGGAAGCCAGCTACGCTGACCACTCCACTACCGCGCCCCGCACAACCTGAGGGAGAAGCGGAAAAGTGCCGAGATTCTTTTTATTCCAATCATTGTGGCTTCAATGGAAATGAGCGAGCTGATGAGCTGAAAATACTGCGGGGAACGTGCCGCCCTCCCCTGTCTTTGCGTTCCATTTTCTGATATGTACGCTCTGGTTAAGAAGTATGATAAAGGCCTTTCATAAATCATGTAACGCTCCGATGGGGAGGGGGTCGGCCGAAACGTGAGGTACTGTGACGCCGGGAGGGGGAGGTTTGACCAAAAGTGACGTGCTATTATTCAATGTGGTCTTTTCCCGCCGGCATTTTCATGGTTTTATTTTAAGTTGTTCTTTGATACTTCATCCACATTCAGTTAAAAAATAAGGTGCACTGCACTTTTTGTATAGTGAAATCCCCTAATATCTGAAATACAAACTGATCACCGCGTGTTATGTTTAAATCATCGCAACATCCGAAACGTACATAAACACGCTTTTTCTTGTTTCCAGTTTTATATTTGCGGCAGAACCAGTCTACAAGAGCTCACTGGCCCATTTCCAAGGCCCATGCAGTTTTCAGCCACTCGTTGAGGAGGCGGATCCACGATGCCTCCCTCCTGTGGCAGGCTGATGACAGGCCTCAATTCCACCAGCTCTAGTGCTTCCACCGGGTTCGAGCTCTCCTCCTCCTGATCAGCATCCTCCACCTCAGCAGGGTCATCCTCCACCTCCTCAGGGTCATCCTCCACCTCCTCAGGGTCATCCTCCACCTCCTCAGGGTAGTCCTCCTCCTCGCTGGAAGACGTCCATCACCAGCTTTGCCGTCATCCGCATCGTGACCTCACGTCTCTTACAAATCCTCTTGTGCTCGGTCTGCGCGATTCTGACCGATAAGCACTTCACACACATCTTGCACACTCTCCCCTCGGTCTTGTCCTGCAGGTCGGAAACATGTCGTAGGGAACATTTTCTCCATGCATTTTCTTCAGCTGGGCTAGCACCAATTCCTTCTTCATCGCCAGTACGCCATGCAAACGTATCCTGAGCACTTTGATGACAATATTACTGTGGTTTGTACCCACACACCTGGTAAATAGTCAGTAAAAGCGGCTTGAGCGGCGACATTCAAAATCGTGCGGCGCGGCCGCGTTGTGAAAACAGCTACTCGGCAATCAAGGTTTTGTGCGAAAGAACGCCTCAGGTGTTGCTGGTGACTTGAACCTGTGTGATGAATGTCTCATAATCCCCGGTGATACTTATATGCTGGGAAGTGCTTCTTCTGTTATTATAATTGTTGGCGTCACTTTCCAGCCTGATGAGTTTCGGCGATCTGGTGTTCGGCGCAAAGGGTGTCGGCGTTATGTGCAGTCTGTCCCTCATCATACTCGTGCCGTCATAATCGTATATATACCTAGGTCATAATGGACAGACTGGCGTGTGACGCCGCGGGGACGGGCCGGGCGCCGGATGCTGTGCTGGGGGTGCCGACTGAGACACCTAGCGGTTGGGGTCCAAATGAGAGCGTCAATATGTTGTTGACTCTCTCGTGTATCGCTATTCATCAGACTTTTCAGTTGGCTGTTCGATACTAGGTCATGAGACCGTGGAGCTGGGACGACGGTGATACATGCGCTACTTGAATTGTACAAGGCCAGTATTTGATTGAGTTGCGTCCGAGTTTGGATGGAGTGCGGCTGATGGCTGCGGGCTGGTACTGCTGGAATCTAACCTTGCTTGAGATGTGTCGTGTTGTGGTGGGAGTAGGTGATGTGCCGCCTGCGTTCTGGATGTGGGCGCTCGTCTGGGAACGGGGGCTGTGCCGGTGGGCGCACTGGTGAGGGTAGTGTACAGACCCTCACCCTCCACCCTGCGGGGCGGTCGCGTGTTCCCCGCCGAGCGCCTGATACTCGCCGGCGCTCCTGGGGGAGCTTCCTGCTCATCGCTGACCTAAATATGCATTGAGTTTCAACGTCCAAGAGTGTGAACTGTGAATAAATGCCTTCGCCGCCGAGGTGGAGGGAAACCGGAAAAAAATTGGCCGTGAATGGAAAAATCAGAATTTTGTCTTGACCTGGAAGGTGAACTGATGACCCAAGGTCATAAGAATAAGCATCAATCGTGAGCCCCGGTACGAGCAACGCGGTGGTTTTTACTGTGGAGTTTTACGTCGATTAGGCGCCAATTGCGACGGAATAGGGGTGGTCGCAACAACCCCACTGTAAGTCCGAATGTGGCAAAAACAGAGTAGAGGAAACCGGGGCAACACGGACACCCCCTGTCTGAAACGAACTGACGACGCCACGACCGGGAAAAACGAATACTACTCTTCTTTTTGGCGCGCGTTGGCCAAAGGATCACGTTGGGTCCGATATGCTCGCTAGATTTTATATAATTTTTCATAAAGATAAAAACGGGAATCGATTTGCACTTTTCACAATCGAATTTGTAAGGTCATTGCATGGAGGCTTATATATATATATATATATATATATATATATATATATAATTTTTATTGATATGACGTTAAAGTACTACGATTATATTATGTTTCAGTACAAATATTAATTCTTTCTGCCTGAGCAGAGGGGAGCAGCTGGAGTGCTGACGATGTGGCGATCCGCTTCACGTGTTCTGGTGAATTGCCCGAACAATGCGATACCTGGGCGGATAATCCTCATTAGAATATCTTCCAGGAAAATTGCCAGTTATAACTCTCCAATATCATATAGTTTTAAAAAGCGTCGACTTCAGTGTGATTTATTCTCCAACCTGGGCATGTGGTGTGAAATGGCCATTGTCAGACTCTGGCGGTTTAGCTCTCTCTAGGACGCACCAGCTGGTTTTACATTTAACGCTCTGAAAATCGTATGGGTATGTTTTATTTATTGTTTAAGGTGCCACATGATATGTGTTGTCTGTGCCCCAAAAGCCCCAGTTATGATGTTGATGATATGCTCTTCGGTTAGAATAAGGGAATAGAAACGTCGTTTAAGCCGTGTTTTACATTTTGGTGGTATCATTCAAGTGCTTACAGTATGTGTATTTCTATTAACTTGTTTTCAAGCCCTTGCTTTGATACGCACTGCACCAAAAACAAGTGATATGAATGTGGATTTTGTGGTGAAATGCTGACAACAGAACTGATTTCAAAAGGACCACGTTCATTCCTTCTCTAGGCGATGTTTTTATTGAAAACTGATTAGGTCTTGTAATGGTCAAAGCAAACATAAAGGATTTTCTAGGAAATAATATCTCCAAAAGTGTGTTTGATGTCAAGCTGCTGGTTTTGCTTCACCTGTTCCAGAGGTGGACCTGTTATTCGGCCTGCCAGGCTCCAAATGGTGAATAATTTAACGAATGTACTATGACACAATCCAATATCTTTTGGTGATGTTAGAGAATATGATGGGGAAGAGAAAGTAAGCGCGTAATGCCTTTGGGGTCTTCTTTATGTTTCGTTTCTGAAGATTCAGGCTACGAGTGCTGCACAGCAACTCTCTGAGTCACGGATCAAATGTGGCCCGCAACGTGAGATGTGAGATGCAGGCAAACGCAACCATAGGGGACTGGGTGAGATAAGGCTTCTATATTTTCTGTTTGGACATTGTAAAATGCTTCTTAACTCAAACTCAGGCATAGTAAGCTGACGGTAACGGTAAAGGTTAGCACAGGGAGGAATTTTCAGGCATTGGAAACGGGGGTGGTAAGGCGATGCGGTACATCATCCTCCTCTCTCTACGCCTTTCTAGCTATTTTCTTGCTGCAGTGGCGTTCAACGCCTCGGCGGGCTTCTTTGGGCGTTTCTTCTTGGCCGTCGGCGCGAAGGCCCTGCCTGGCTTGGTTTTAGTTGGTCGGTACATCGGGGGAGGCTTCAGCCTCATCGGTTCCCTCTCAGGAGCATAGGTCGGTCGCCGATACTGTTTGATATAGACAGTCTGTCGTCGTGATGTCGAAGGCTTCGCTCCGGCTTTCGCCACCTGCAGGCGTACAGTGTAGCTCCGGGACGAAGTTCGACCCGGACGTACAGTGCTGGGACCGGCCTTGGCTGAGGCCTTCTCGTCTGCTTGAGAGGCCAAGAGGGCGTCTACGTCGCACATCATGTTGGGTGTGGGGACGTAGGCGCTGCCGCCCTGGCCCTGGCAGAGTCGTATGTACTCTCGCAGTGCCGACAGGGCGTGCGATTTGGAGAGCACCTGCCGCCCAGACGCAAAGGTCAGCTATTTCGACTTTTTTAAATCACGTGCGTGCTGTAGAAGAAGAAAAAACTGCTAGTAATAGAATAAAGCTTGATTTATAGCAGTGGTTGACAGTTATTATCGCTTAAACCAACACAGCAGACAGATAGATGCCCGCGTTTCGACAGTCTTTTTCAGCATCTATGACATGAGGGATCAGTTAATACCATCCCTCATGCCATAGATTTGGAAAAAGACTGTTTGTCGAAAGGCGTTCATCTGTCTGCTAGGTTGGTTTAAGTGATAAAAGCTTGATTTATTTAACCCTCGCCATAATGGCAGGGAAATTAGGACTTCAAAGAACGCTGCCCTGCCACGCTACACGCTATCCACGGGGCTGACCCGGGTTCAAGGACCAGAGGGTTCCCTCAGCAAGGAACAGTTTAACTCCCCGGAAAACCTTTCAACAGGGAAAAGGGTTAGAGACGCCATATGACTGGCAGTTAGTGCATCGATAATTCACAAAAAAATCATTATTATATCGCCTTCTATGTGAGATGGTATGAAAATACCCGCGCAGTTTTGATAGCTTGTGAGAAATATGACAAACCAGTTATGGGTCTGGTTTGGAGGTGGGCATTACGACCCAAAATTATGAAGCACATTGTGTGTTTTAAGGGTACCGGCGAAAATCTGAAAATCTGAGATGAATGTAGTTTTTGCCTCCCGCCCCCCTGGATCTACCCCGGAACGAAACTACGCCGGTCACTTTTTAATTCAGGTCTGCATTTGGGTCATGGTGTGTCGCAGAAAGTCTGAAAGGGATACAATGCCAAGTCTGTATGTTTCACTGGCGGATCCAAGTGGGAAGGGAGAGGCAAAGGGACCGGGGCCCCTACTAAAACCTAAAATGATTCCTATATTTTGGCCTCCTCCCCAAAACGACTAAATTTGGGCCATTTTGCTTGTAAAAATTATATGTTTTGTGACGTTTTCTCAATTTAGCCCCCGCCTCCAAAAAACAGTGGTTTGGCCCCCTCCGAAAACTGCTCCTGGATTCGCCAACGATCTTTTTGTTCGAGCTTGTGACTGGGCTCAGGAAGAGCGGGTTTCCGGTATAATTAGAATTCTGATGCTACGACCTAAAACCCTTCTAGGTTCTCCTATAAAAGGGCCTGGCCCAAGGCCTGGTCCAGGTTACGTTGTGCGGTGTCAGATCTAGGGCATTGGATCGGCGGGGAAGGGGCAACAGGGTCCAAATTCTAAGAAAACGTGCTTTAACGTAGTTTTTAATGGGTGAAAGCGAATGGGGAATGCTGCTTTTACCCCTGCCCTCCATCCCTGGATCTGCTCCAAGCGCTGTTGCCTAGTAAAGTCGTAAAAAAATCAGCCAGCTCCAGTGAGAAGGCGAACATAGTGAGATCAAAATGAAAAGTTTTCACTGCTCTTTGCGAAGCTGCTGGTAAGAGTTTGGTATCTGCCCAAGTAACCAAAGATGACTTCTCAGGGACCACTGGAGGTCAAAATTTCCAACATCCACCTTCGAGGTTCGAGGTCGCTTAAGATTACGGGATGTTGAGAATCGGAAAGAAATAGGAGCGGTATCTGCTGAAACATAGCTGCCTCTCGCTCTTGTCAATTTCCCCTCACATTTCCAAGGGAGACGTCATTACTTATAGCTGATCCTAAGTTACGTTATGGACATAACGTATCCTAAGTACGTTATTTGTTATGGACATACAAATTGGGCATCGAAAATTTTGCTTAGTTAGCTTGCTATCTAGTACGAGTACCAGATCGATAGATTGGATCTACTTTCAGACCTACCTGCTTAAGGATTACTTGTCCTGGCATGATGACCTAACTTGAAATAACCGATACCTAAAGTTTTGGGAAGAGCTGCCAATGGGATAGGGATAAGCTACGCCAATTACGACATTGCTGGGCGCCGCCGATTTCCGGCCACCTCGAAAAGCCTGAATGTGGCGTTGGACAATACCACAGCATGACGTCTCCCCTGTCCAGCCATGGGAGTATGTCAAGCTAAAAATCACGGCTCGTGGGAACATTTCTTCGTCTGAAATTCTGCTCCTCATTTTGAAAGTGTTTGGTTATCACGGAAGTTTATGAAGATTTATTTCTCAGCCAAACATTGCTAGGCTCTGGGTAAATTATATAATTTTCCTTGCTACTTATTCCTAGTAACTTCCCGTCTATATTTGTATATAACTTCTTATCTAACCCGTTGTAGTTCTAACAATAGCCTGTTTTACATTTGGTCAGCTTTCTAGAATAAGAAAGTGAATTAATTCGCAAAACGTTATCACAGATGTAAAGACAGGACCTGAAGAGACTACTGGGAGGAATTGTTACTGAAACTATTACGGGCTGAAACTGTTAAGTCCTGCATAAATTTTACCGGTAGAACTTGCTATCGTTGTTGCTGCTGTTCCTGGTTGGTTGGCTTGTTTGCTTGCTCTTTGTTTATTACTGTACCTATGTCCGTGATTTTTGCTACCGTAATCATATTTTCTTCGCCAGTAGCCAGTCCAATCCCTTTATTATGCCTTGTAAACAAACGTTTTAATCGCGCTGCCTATTATAAATCGCATGGTTGGTGAAAGTTAAGCAAAAGTGATCATCCTGGTCAGGAATTTCTTAGACCTTCAACCCTATAATAATATTACGTTCACTCCTATCAAATTGTAGCATGACAACCATGGCTGGAGATATCTTCTCGATCCAGGAGGGGGGGTCCTGGGTGGGTTAACGCTGGTACAGCAATAGAAGCCCTATACAAAGACTATGGGAAACCCAAAACGGGAGACCCAATGGGAGACCCAAAATCCTTGGGGGTCCTGACCCCCCCGGGATTTCCACCCATGATGACAACCGTCGGAGTGCGAGCCAATCACCTGGGTGAGCTTGAAGTTCATTTGTTCTCGTTTTCTCAGCTGTCTGGCTTCCTCTGTTTCGGGCGGCGTGAGTCGGCTGTCACCTACAAGAGGCGTCCACTTTTTGATGGGGATGTACCACTCTCCGTAGTGGACCCGCTCGGCAGGAGGGCGGCGCCACAGGGTGGTAGGCGGGCTGCCACGTGGGCATCTCGCTCTTCATCGCCATCAGCTCCCAGCGCCTCTTTAAGTCCGGGTAGTAGGTGAGCGATGGCGACCGGCAAAAGGCCACCGAGGAGACGCGCTGCAAACAATACGGGAAACAATTGTTAATATTGCACACTCCACCTCCTACTGCGAGGGTCATTGGCGTCACTGGCTGCTATCCCACCCGGAGGATGGCAGGCATTAGATTACAGAAAATTCCAGCAGCTCCGGAACTTTAACACCGGACCCACATGGCTGAATAATAAGACACTCAGTCGCTCAATAGTGCAGACAGTACCCAGCTGAAGCTCACATTCAGCTTAACCTGCCCCTGGCACAGGCCTGAACTGTAACGTACAATGCTCAGGGAGGGGCTCTAACCCCCTCACTCCTAACTTGAAAACTAACCAATCAATTTTCTCCATCTGAAATACATTAGATAGCCCCATCCAAAACGATCCAGATTATGTCTTGTGATTATTTGAAATAATTAGTGACGTCATAATCCAAGTAAATATATGGAAACTTTTATACATCAGGGTTATGCTACTCTTTTCAACTAATTATACCTGGAGCTCACTTTTCATGACCCGTTATGAGGACCAACTGATACACAGATCTTTTCGTGTGATATTTTAAGGATATATTTGCATAAATGACTTAATAACATAACATGCTGCAGATTTGATGGAAAAGGTGATAGTAATGTTACCAATGCGAGTCAAAATACCCCGACCTGGTCAAAATTTTATTTTCAAGGACAGCATGAGCCCATTCTACATATCGTAAAATAAAGACTATTCTACAGATCTCATGACGCCATCAAATCTGATAATGAGAGATTGTATGTGACCATGGGCTTGTTGTAAGTATATGGTTCCTCAAAAACACATGTCAATGTACGTTTTTGGTTACTCATACCACTCATGTGGTTTATTTTACGTTATGTGGGCAATACACTTTTAAGAGTGTAGGCTTTATACGAAAAATGCATTTTTGAGGAATGAGAAAGTTAGGAACGCGTTTTTCTCAAACTATGGCTAATGATATCAAAATGCTAGTATGGGCGTAGAGGCAATTAATCAAGCAATACGTAGGTATAATTTTTTTAAATGCCACTCTCTGCTGCCTCAAAATGGGTAAGGATTAGAAAGTGTAATTTCTCACGGGTACTTTAGCACGTCGCCATGGCGTAAGGGGATGAACAATTTTCTCTGGTGGCCCCTAAAGTATGAGGCAATCGTTTGTGCCCAGGTACAGACAGTTTCCATGTGTTTACCTATGTCGACTAAGGAGATATGCTCAAAAGCATGAAGGGGAAGTCCCTCTGGGCCAAACACAGTCTAAGAATATTCGCAATTACGACCACTTCAGATATACTGCAGGGTTTCATATAAATTTCTCCAATTTGCAGATTAAAATTAGAGAAACCGAGATAAGATTATATGTATCAAAGAAGGCGCCGTTGTGACATCCTCAGTAGGGATGAGAAGCGACATCTCGATTTCGATTTCAGGGGTGACTGGGCACGGTATGGGGTTGCCAAAGGTTCGATTTAGTGATGCCAGTCAGGAGTAGAAAATTATGAAACAACTTAGGGGGGGTGCTTTTCTGGACTAACCGATGCAAATTTTGCTGTGCGGGAAGGAGCGGGAAATATGTGAAGGCAGCCATTTTGCAAGACGTATTGAGTACCTGCATCGCCTTTTTTTCTACGAGACGAACCAATAAGCTGGATTCGGACAGGGCTTAAAATATTTACGAGGTGCTTTCCGATGTGGAGGGGAGCTCTTCCTTGGCATTAATGGGAGGTGAGATTGGCTTACCTTGTGATGTTGCTCATCGGTGGGCGCGTCATTGCCCCGCTGCTGGTGCTGCTGGTGCTGCTGGTCCTCCTGGCTGGGTGTGTGGTATGTCTGTCCAGCTCGAACCATCCTGACGTCCGGCGGCCGCACCACCATGTTGGTCTCCAACCCCAGCGAGAACAGCTCTTCCAGCCTCTCCTTGGTCACGCTCATGTTGCGCTTTGATCCGAGTGAACTGAGCCACTCGCAAAACTGCTCTTTTATCTACAGGGGTAAAAGATGATAGTTATTATATGACCCTTTTCTAGCCCTATGAACACGAGGCTAGTTATTTTTTCTAAAGTTTTTATTTATTTTTGTCAACGTTCTTTTTGACCCGTCCCAGTAAACTGCAAGACAGTATCTGACCTGTGACAGAATCATGGCAGTTGCCAGGGTTTTTAAGACGTCACTCAGCAAGTGATGGTGTGAATGACACAGACAGGTCCGCACACGCAAACACCGGCGGGTGAGAAGAGCGACATGGGTGTCCCAGGACATGGCTCTATAAAAAAGATTCCCAGGTCTTTCTCTTCCAAACATGGCTCTTTTTAAATGGTCACACATTTTCAGCTGGAATTTCGGTACGCAACGGATATTTTGGCAGCTTCGAAAGCTAATAACTTGAGTCTTTGAGGCATCTACCGGCGTTGGACAAAATAAAAAATCGTCAATTTTTGTGCCCGTGTTATATTTGGACGTTTGAAACTCGATCATGTGTCTGGCTTGCGGGAGAGGTTGGGATGGTTGCCCGCTGATCTGATCACTGATTCTAGCATAATCACCCTCACCAATATAATTTTGATTTGTAATGAACTAGAGGCTTTGCCATCAGTATTATGCACGAATAGATGAAAGAGAGAATGGATGACCAGACAAGATGTACTTTTACATGTGCCACGGTCCCGTAAGGAAACTGGGACGCATAGATTCCAGCGTCGTGTCCCTGCTTTGAAAAATCGGCTACCTTCTGACCTAGCTACCTCCTGACAGTAGATCTGAGCTTAGGACAAAAAGCTTTTCGCGGCTGCCACGTCACCACATAACAAACCCTAGCTGATGATGTGATGTGTTAGAGACAAAGTGGAGCTAATTACTTTGATGATCTTGCCTACATTGGGGTAGCCGGCTGTCACACGTCGCGGTTTCGCGGTGCAATTGCGTGCGGGTTATATTTGTGCTTGTAGTGATGAGTGAGAGAAAAGTAAAGCAAAAAAATCGATAGGCGGGGAAAGCATATGGCACACTTTACCTCGACGGTAAGTATTGGGAAAACCCAAGAAACGAAAAACTACGCCGCGGGCTGGCGGATCAGCCGGTTGGTTTGGGAGGGCAAACCAAAGTCGAAAAAAAAAAAACGTCGCGCGTGAAAAATTGCGCTACAATATGCCTTTTCGGTAGGATTTTGGGAACTGGAGACGAAAAGCAAAAAAAGTCACGGGGTGAAAAATATCGGCTCAACATACATTTTTTCCAATCCAAGCCCCAATATTTACACTGAACTTCTCAATTCTGTTTGAAGTTGAGAGTTGAAGCACCAAAATTTGCTTACAAGCTAAAAGAGTCGGGGAAAAAGGAGGTCGATCGCTTTGGGGGGCAAAACATAGTTTTGCCCCGAGCTTCCGTTTGGGGGGCAATTGCCTTTTTGCCCCCTGGATCCGCCACTGGCCGCGGGCTGAAAGGTGTGGCGCCAAGTTGCTTGGTTTTGCTATCCAAGGCCTAACATTTACACTGGACTAGACTTTTTCTGTTTGAATTTCAAACAAAGTTGAAGCATCAAACCCTTGCTTATAAACTAAAAATGAGTAGGGGCGAAAGGGAGGCCGACAGCTGGGGTGGGGGCCAAAAACAGTTTACCCCGCGCTTTTGCGTTGGGGAATGCCTTTCCCCGGGACCCACCACTGCCCCAGGATGCAGATATTGGGGGTCCTGCGGCAGGATTTAGAGTCCACATGGATTTTCTGCCCAAAGGTGCAACCCCTGGTCCGGATGGTGCACCCCCTTCTATATGCCCCCCCCACGATCGCAAATCCTGGATCCGTCTGTGGTCTACCAGGCCTAGCACCTTTTCCAGCTCCATACTAGGCCCCGCAGGCAGAAGCGAGCTCTCTTCTCTGTGGACGAGCTTGGTGTGACGCGAAGCGCGGGTCTGTGTGGATGGTGGTGTCTTCGGAGTCGCTACATTTGCGACATCTCGTAGTCGTAAGGCGCACTTGTAGTATGGGTTTGCGACAATAGGTTTGCCCTGCTTGGTGAATCTGGAAACAAAGGAGAGAACGTGCTCCAGTTTACATAGCAAGTCTGACGCGTCGTAAGAGAGGGACACAGATGGACTTGAACCCCAGTTTTCATGATTTTTTTCATAATTTTAGCCTACTTATCAGAATTTGTATAACCAAAAGGTATGTACGTAACCATGTAGGTATGTAGGTATACCTATGTGAGAAGTGAGACAATGTTCCCGAATCTGGATAGTTTTGGCTCGACAGAAGAAAGTTTCTTGTCAGCAGGAGTCAGAGGATTTCCTGGCTTAAGGGGCGTCGCCATGGATTTTCAACTGATATAAGGGGAAAGGACCTCGGACTGGCGATGACCGGGGGAAGCGAATTCCCAGCATTTTTACTATTTCTGGAAATCTTCCAATGCTATTTACCAACGCTAGAATTGGAAACAATTACGTGGATTTACACAGGTAATAGGTATATATAGGCATACAACCTGAGGCAAATATAGGTGGTAATTTTTGGGCTGATATAGGTGTTAGGTGGTACCTGAGGCTTACACAAGTGGTAATTTTTGGAGAGCGTCCCCTTTTCAGTTACGACGCCCATGTACAATGTAAAACGATAATACAACAACGTCCATGATGTACATACATATGTATAGAACTAGAAAATATGACAGCAATAAAAACATAGAGAAAGAATACGAAAGACCTGGAGGAGGATTCGTGTGAATTATTGAATCAGGACTACGTATAGCGTAAAAAAATAAAATCAAACCATGGATAGTTCCCATCTTCCTTTGCTTCATTTCGTTACTAATATATCTATATTGCACAATAGCATGTTGGAAAAGGCATGCGCATTATGGCGGACGGACGGGTGTTGTCTAGTGCATCTTACCCAAGGTGGATATCATCTACCTCATCCGGCTGTGTCAACTCGCGGATTTTGGACTTTTGCTTCTCGTTAAGATGTATGTAGCCATCATCACTCTCGCGATATTCATTCACGTCTCCTGTCGATTCAGTGCTGATTGTTTCTTCTTCTTCTTCACTCTCCATTTCTTCTGATTCTTCATTTTCCGCCTCTTCCGACTCATTCTCCACCTCTTCTGAGTCTCCATATTCGTTTTCCGACTCCTTATCAGAATGAGATTCTTCCTCATGAGAATGAGATTTCTCCTCATCAGAATGAAATTCCTCCTCATCGTCCTCGTAGTCATGTTCCGCGTTGGTCGTATCAGCAGCCTCTGAATCATCTGGCACTTTTGTTCCGGTGGGTTCATCTACATTGTCAATTTCAATCCCCTCTTTTCCAGCTTCTTGATTATTTTCAGGTAATTTGTCTTGGGAAGAGGAGGAAGTATTTTCTTTAACTGCAGAAGCGTCATCCTCCGGAGTTGGCTTGCTTTTGTCAGGTGGTGTTCCAGCAGGTTCTGTACTTGTCACAGATACGGTGCTGTTGCCTGTTGTGTCGACCATGGTGTGAAATTTGCTACCAAAATAAATGTCTTGTTTTATGACAGCATTGCTACCATTGTGCCATTAGTATACGTCACACATGTCCCGGAAATTTTGCACAAAATAAGCGGCACCAAAGCAGTTCCATATTTTTTTAATTAATTCAGTCAAACAAAAAAGTAAATGCTAGCCGGAACTCAACGCTTAACATTTGATTCCTCCCCTTTACTCCCACCCCATAACCCCACTGATTATAAGGCCTTGGCCTCGCCTCTACTAAAACGTGATATCGTTATGCTACTATTTGATTTATTTCCAAATATGAGATACTTATCACGTTATTCATCGCGGAGTACCTTCGACCTTCTAAAAATTACATATTTCGATCACCACAGCAGGAAAAAACGGTTGGTGATTGCACAAACAATCAGGGGAGGACATGGGCAGACGGGAAAATTTTCTCGAGCTTTCTGTAGGAGCCAAAAAAGACAAAACACGATAAAAATTCGAAGAGGTACACACATGTGAACGGTCAAAAGGCCACTTTTCTCTAGAGGGCTTTACTTTTTTTGCTCTGTACAAGATATCTGGTTAGGGGCCATACCGCCCTTGAGTGAGGGTAAAATAGTCGTTTCCGAACAAGGAAGAGTCTGCACTAGAAGGGCCCTGGTCCCCAGTGGATGAAAATCCGGATGTTTGGAACCAATGGGAGGGGCGGAAATGGTCCTCAGCTTTTATGCAAAAAATGGCCCCGGGAGCAAGCCAAGAAACATAGCCAAGCTAAATCAGAACCGGGAATTTGAGCGAAGACGAAATCGAATAGGAAAAGGAAATCATCCTTGATTCTACTAAATTCATTATACAGACCAACAAAGGAGAGCAAGGGCTTGCCAACAAAGACCACAACCAAGCATTATGGACCATATTACCAGAACACATGTGGTCGCATATAAAAGACGACGGCACTACTGATGTCAGAATTTATCTTTGTGTGTGCGTGAATTCTTATGATTGCTCGAATTTTTACTGTACGATATTAATCCGCGGAAAATCCGTATTTCTTTCTGTTTGTCATTCGCCTCCCCTCTCCCTACCTTATTCTCTTTCCATCATTTTGTATCTGATCCCAAGATTTTACTCAACTCTTTGTATAAAATTCCAAAGTTCAAAATACGCAATTTGAAAAAAGTTGAATCGTTCCAAAAAAATGTGTCATCGCCCTTTTGAGTCTATGCATTGTGAGGCTATACAATCAAGATGAAGTAGTGTAACAGAAGTAGGGAAATTTAAATAGATAATCTTAAAATTTAATATGAGTATTGACGGGAGTCTGAACCACCTAAGCATTGAGGGGGGACCCGCCCCCCCAAGATCTCAAGAACCACGTTAGATAGTGAAAAACGGCAAAATGTGTTGGATAGCCCATTAAAATCTCTACAGGAAATATTGGAACTATTTTTCAGGTCACACTCAAGGTCACCAGAGGTCAAGGCATGCCACCATAGGGATAACATGTGGACGAAGGTTTTTAGTTATTACACCTAAACTAGCAGATATAGAGCAAAACAATATAGACCATTCGAATCATCGGAGCAAGCCGAAACGAATAGATATATATGTTACCTGCACGAACAAAAATGACACTCTGGACCTCACCAATTATTACACTACAATAAAGACAAGCAGCCTCATCATGAAAAATAACATCACTGCAAGCACAGACACCTTAAATAAGACCAATGTAGTCTACAAATTCTGTTGCCCCATTGAAGATTGTAGACTTCACAATGTAGGCTACATTGGTTCAACCACAACCTCACTTTCACGTCGTCTCACTATGCACCTACAAGAAGGCTAACTCAAGGAACACATGACAGAACACCATGGCATTGCACTTACACGAAAGCACATCACACAAAACACAACAGTTTTGAAAACCTGCTCCAGCCGCACACAACTCATGATCACTGAAGCCCTTTACATCCGCGAACACACACCAACTCTTAACAAACAACTGCACCCACAAAATACACTTACCCTGTGGAGCACATCAATCGCAAATTGACTTACGTGGGTACACGCTAGTGTTTTATCTCGCACTAAAAACAGCGAACTCCGTAATAATAGTATTTATGTTCCGCGCAATGAAAAGTGTACTATGAACCATGTCATGTAACGAAGTGTGAGCTATTTTTTAAGAGACGTGTAGCGATTATAAAAAATTAAAGCGATTAAAAAAGACCTTTCCCGAACGGCTCGATCTGATATTATCTCGATGTAATCTTTAACTGTTTGATTTTATGTGAGTCATGTGTGTATTTATACTTTTGATAATGGATTTATTAGATAATCCGAAACGTTAAGTAATAATATATCCACCACAAATGCCCCTAGGAAATCTTATATTTGACCTAAACACGAAAACAAAAAAGATAATCCGGTCGATCGAAAATGCCAACAAGAAGATCGCAAAAGCAAAAAGTGCCTTATTATTCAACCGTCAGTGCCAAAATGAAAACATCCTGCCAAACTACAATATATATATATATATATATATAATAAATGGATTTTGCCTGACCTGGGGTCAGTTCATGGCAGAATTAGATAAAAATAGGTATCACTAGAACTGCAAGTTTGAGGCAAACCTGAAGCCACTAAAATAAATGCTCTACAACCATGCATTTCTGAAGTATTCAGTTTAAACAATTTTCTCATTTATTTTCAATAGAGAATTCATGGTTCGTATCTGACCTTAGTTCATCGGTATCAAAAGTACCGGTGTACCCTTTGTAGAACTCGATGGACCCATTATGTGATATGAGTTTGAATAGGATAGGTTCACCCAGTTCTGAATTATGCTATCTTAAACTTGTTTTATGGTCAGGTCACTTGAACTGCACTGGTCCTGACCTGAGTTTTTTTGGTTGGCTACACTCTGCCGTTCTTTTATATCTCCAAAAACATGGGAGGAGCGGTTACCCCCCCCGGTCAATGCGCGTGTTAAGATTTCTAATGGACAGCTGCACTTCAATTGTTTCTAAGAATGCATCGGATATCAGTGTACTATCTCCAAAGCACCTGAAGCCACGTAAATCTCCTAGAAGGATATCATTATATGTAATGTGATGATTTAGGCGTACCAATTTATATTTAATGAGTGAAGTAGGGATACTCTAACGGAACATTGGTTTTGGATCCTTTATAGCTAATGCCAAATGGTTGGTAGAAGAGGATGCTGCCCTGGCATCTCGGGCTCTAAGCTTGACAACGATGAGTGACAGCCTCGTGCTGATTGCAAATTCACACGCACATATATCCCGAGCCACGGATTGGCCTCAGATCAGCGGCGGAAACGAGTGGGCTAAGGGCTCAAGCTCCCACCCTCCCCGAAATGTCCGAGTGTCTATAGTTGATGCCTAGTTGTAGGCTGTTCCGAGGCAAGGACGGGGGAAGTTCGATCCCCATAGCCCCTCCCCGAAATGAAGTCCTGGACCCGCCACTGCTTCAGGTAATGAAAACCATGATCCCCACCTCACAACTCTCTTTTAACAGGCTGAACATTTTTTAGACTTCCCTACCTTAGCAGACACCGAATAACCAGCTCGCACATGTCATAAATGAAATAAAAAAGCGGAATAGGCTCACCTTGCGCGGCACAGCCTTCCTTTAGGGCCAGCTTGATCGCGAATCTTGCTGCGACGTTCATCCGAGGCGGTGTCAGCCGTAGCTGAGACTGAGGAGGCGCTGCCATCAGCTGAGCAGACTGAAGAACCGCCTTTCTTGTGCCGCCGAACGGTGGCCGCGCGGATCTGGTCGGCCCGCCGTGTGACGTAAGCGGGGCGTCGCATACGTCGCAGGGGAACCACAGATGCCGACGAACTGAGGAAAGGTGGAGTGGAGGTGCGTCAGCACTGTCCTGATGTTGGCTGGCATATGAACAGAGGGCAGGGGAATATGATCACCCCTTAACACGCGCCCCGCTGGGGTCCCTTGCATGACGCGCCCCGCTGGGGAAGGGGTGTTTTTCGCCTCCCTCCGTATCTCTTTCCACACGAAAGCTAAAGGAAAATTACGGGTGGCGTTCGAAAGCTCTTGACAAGACAAAGATATTTTATGTGGATCATTTTCATGTCAGGTCGATATTGAGGTCAGCATAGGTCAAAGAAGGCTCCATAGGCTTACAACAGAACAGTGTACGTTCCCTTCGCTAGATCTATCTTCAGGGAAGCTAGAGCAAATCTTTATGCATTATTAGATTCCTCTCATCGCGGCGAATCGAATGATGTATAATATGACATTGCTAGGTCAAATAGTCAAAATGACCTGACCTCGACCTTGGTCAGGGTCACAGAGTGACCTGGTATGGTCATGTTGCATGTAAATCGACTCCCCGTGACAATATTAGTACAATACAAGCAAAATGGGAGTTTTATCTCAATTCAGTGAGAACTTATTGGCAAAACAATCACTCTCTGCTACCGTGACCTGATATGACCTTTGAGAGGTCAGATGCTCAAAAACTCGACTTTATGGTCAAGATCTGGTAAGAATAGACGGTTTGAGGATTTTCAGCCTTATCTATCCAGTATTTACAGAAAACGAGCCAATTCTATTTTCACCATTAGACTTATAATGGGGTGACCAAATAATTGACCCCACCTTAGGTCAACAATATCAAAATTCCGAGATAACAGAGTTTTAGACCCCAATGACCTTATCATATTGCAGAAGTTTCAAACTGATCGGTTTGCTAATGTTCCCTGGGCGCTGCTTCAAACTCGTAATTTTAGGTTTTGAGGCCGGGTCACTCGACCCTGAATAGCTCCTTGACCTGACATGACCTTAACTAAAAAATTTTGTCAGATGTGTAAAATTGATCAGGCATAAAGTACTGCAAGTTTCGTTGTTCTGCGTCTCTTTTTTTAGCTATCTGGGGAAAACCAGGAGAGGGGGCGAATTTCGCCCCTCCCCCCAGCGGGGCGCGTGTTGATTTTAATCATTAGCTGGTAACCCTTTGCTCCGGTGTGGGGAATGGCTGATCACCACACTTGGCTTTATTCGAGCCAGCCACACAAAACGGCAGCGCTGGTACCGCATTCCGTTGTATAGCCTGATCTAAAAACTTTTTAGCCACAATACTGAAGACTTCCGGTTTTGATTATTTTAAGTATTTTCGTCGCACCTACTCGTATACGTTTTGAATGCTGAGTAGTTAATGGAAGCCTTTGTTTAAACTTACAAACAAATCGAGAGTGGTGTAATTCTCTGCTATAGTCTATATATGTGCATCCCAAAGAATTACAGTTATGCCTTATATTTCCAGCGAGGTGCGCGGCACCACCAACTGACCGTGGTGATTCAGTCGAACACCGGTCCTCAGACTCCTCGTCTCGACCGGAATTCACCAGCTCCAGTATCAGATCCGTCTTATCCTTCTGCTGCAGCGCCTGCCGCGCTAGCTCCTCATCCTGTTGTACCAGCTGGGGACCGCGAGGCTTGACCAGACGAGACCATGCCTGAAAAGGTATCATTTGGGTTTGTTTGCTCTATGTTCTATCCAGAATGTATTTCATACATCGACAGACGCAGGTAGCCAGTTAAGCTTACACTCGTCTCCCTCGCGCCGTTAGGACTGTCGGGAACCCGGCATGCACAGTTAAATGCATGTGGAATTCCGTAACAGTGAAGTAACGGCGCCATAGCGTTGAATTTAGTGGGTGACTCAGACAGAGGCATGCTGTTTTGCCGTAGTCCTCCCGCTAGCAGACAGGTCTGATATGGAGAGGGCATCGGTGAATGCATGCACCTACTGTCGTACTCTCCCCCTCCCCTGTTGGCCGTCCATTCGTCGTTAGGTGAGAGCTCTGCTCTGTTGTTCGATAGCCCTATGGCGGGCTGCGGCGCCCTTCGACGAAATTCCGGATCTGCTGCTCCCAGATGAGACCCGTAACAAATCCACCTATAAATAATTACCGTCCAGAAGGCGCCTGCTCGATCTGGGCCCACATGCCCTTGTTGTCGGCGCCCCTAAAACACAAATGATGATGATGATGCGCCTGCTCGATCAGAGGTGGAATATTGTCAATCTCGTCTGGTTTCACTCTCTTAGCCAAATCCTGGATTCGTCACTGCCCTTGGGTCCCTTCTCTCAACGGGCTGGTAAGCGCAGAACGCTTTTGGTTTTTTAGAACAAAGTCATATGTTTATCCTCGAATAATGCGGACTCTGTTTCATGTTCTCCACTGCTCAACAACAGTCCTGCTCAGTGAAGTTGCATCGCGCAACATGTAGTGGATCCGTCGAGACGGCCGTCTCCTACTCAGTGGTTGGCACCAAGGCTGCTCACATATTTTCCGCATGAATGTAGGGACCTCAGCATTTTTTTACTATATATTTTGTCCAAATTGTTGCAAGTAAGATTTTTGAAGTTGGAGCATCACTAAAACCACCAGGGGATTTGCCACCGAGACCTCTACCCCACCATCCGAACCAGCAGCTCCCGCAAAGACGGGTAAATTTTGGAGCCAATGTTTAAGGTCCAACAAAGCACAGGGACGGCCGCCTCGCTCAGGTCACCCTCTCACTTGTCAGTTGCCAGCCAACCTACGTAGGGTAAATATTGAGTGTAGGAGCGTCTCAGGGGAATCAATCCCAATCATGCACAGTGCACCCGCACTGTCACTGCATGTTCCTGAGCAGCGATCCGGAACCCAGCGCTCTACCAACTGAGCTACCGGGGCGACTTGCAGTGTTACCGAGAGCCTCGCCGCCGGCCATAAATGGGGGGGGGGAACGGGTTTCGTGAGTGATACTAATTCTTTCAGTGATTGAAAACTACCCGTTCTAAAACCAAAAACTCATCGGCCTTGGACTCTTTGTGATGCCCCGCATGAATGTTTGACTGTTTGGTTTGGTTCAATTTGGCTGATCCAGTTTGTTCCCGTATCCACCCCCCTCCGCTTTGGACGCCCGCAGACATTACCTGATGATCCAGCTGAGCGGGCAGGAACAGCCACAGGTGTCGGGCCAACGTTAGGGGTACCCCGTCCAAATCTCTGCGACGCGCAGAGCCCAGCCGACGCCGGTACCTGTGACCAGCGAAACCACTTACCAACGGCCAACACACGCCACCAACAAACCACCTACCAACAGATACCGTCAGGTGCACCAGCCCAGCCGACGACACCACAAAACCACCGTTACCAACAGGTAGCCTCAGGTGCACCCAACCAGCCACGGTACCACCAACAAAACCACCGTTACCAACAGGACGCGTTCTAGGGCACCGCAAGCCACCGACCCGGTACCTGTGACCAACAGAAACCACCGTTACCAACTAGGTATAGGCTGTTCTAGGGTGCGACGCGCAGAGCCCAGCCGAGGACGGTACTTGTGACCAACAGAAACCACCGTTACCAACTAGGTAGGTATAGGCTGTTCTAGGGTACGACGCGCAGAGCCCAGCCGACGCCGGTACCTGTGACCAACAGAAACCACCGTTACCAACTAGGTAGGTATACGCTGTTCTAGGGTGCGACTCGCAGAGCCCAGCCGACGCCGGTACCTGTGACCAACAGAAACCACCGTTACCAACTAGGTATAGGCTGTTCTAGGGTGCGACGCGCAGAGCCCAGCCGAGGACGGTACTTGTGACCAACAGAAACCACCGTTACCAACTAGGTAGGTATAGGCTGTTCTAGGGTGCGACGCGCAGAGCCCAGCCGACGCCGGTACCTGTGACCAACAGAAACCACCGTTACCAACTAGGTAGGTATACGCTGTTCTAGGGTGCGACTCGCAGAGCCCAGCCGAGGACGGTACCTGTGACCAACAGAAACCACCGTTACCAACTAGATAAAGCTCTTCTAGGGAGAAAGGGTGTGCGTGTGTGGGGGGAGGTTTTGTGCCGGGAGGTCGTGATGTCACAGACTCAAGGCGGTGTGGGTCATATGTGGTATGGAATATTTTACTGGCAAAAGCCAGGACAACGCGTAGATATAGACTCGGCAATCCATGTGCGTTATATCGACTTTCGTATTCAGTTATTTTGTTTTCTGAAGTCTTATTCCTCTTTTCCAATTGCCATTGTATTTCCCATTGTCAGGCATTCCAATAGGAAGCATGCAGCTCAAACTTGATATTAATACTTGTCGCAAAAGCCCGCAAGCTTTAATCTTGGGGGTCTAATGGTGACAACAACGCTGTAGATATTCACATGAATGCTCAATCCCTAAGTGTCGTTTCCGGTCGAAGGAATGATACAAATTATCTTGTTTGAAATATATTAGTATGGATTCATGGAGAGCTGTAGGTTCAGCTTTCGTTTTAATATTACAGTGGGTTATGCTTCCATCATTTCCCTGGCAGGACGACGAAGAGGTGGCAGGTCTGGATTTCGAACTGGAGGTTTTTGACCTGCATTCTACTCACCCCAGCACCATGACGTGTCCACACTACTCCAGATACTACAGCCAGCTCATTTCGTCAAAGTTCGCCATTTGCTCACACCCACGAACCAGTCTCTATGCCAGTGGTAGCCTCAGGCGCACGAATATCCAGAATATTGGGTGAGATGCAAACAAGTCGGTTTGGTTCTTGACTTCGGTGAAATAAATGATTGAAAGGCTTAATGCGTTTTGTTTAATATACTGCCGTGTCGTTTCCTACTGCGTTGGGTGTGTATTTGAAATAAAATTTGGTTTTTGTTACATCAAAAGTCTCGTTTTGATGTATTTCATTTTTAACCATCTCTTTCCATTTGACACCAATGAATCAACAAAAGGAATCTGAACATTCGGGACCATGGTTTCCCTGCCCATCTCCCGCCCCCCCCACGCGGACACACCATGTGCACTACAAGCCACCATACTACCCTCCCAGCCGACTCAGAGGTTCGGTAGTTTCCCTTCCGACTCACAGAGCGGTCTCACTCACGAGCGCTGTGTTACGGTGACCTCTCTGACCTATATGCCTCGCGGGCATGCGGCGGCTTACGTACGGCCCCTTATTGGTGGATTCGCGCTCACGTGCTTTGCAAGCGGCTTAGCAGACATTTTTCAGGCAAATGCCGGTGTTGTGAAGATGCACGTTACAATCAACTTAGAGTACAGCTTTTCGGAAACCCTCATCAGTTTTTGTTCTGTCAACTTTCACTTTTCAAGGCTGATTTCCTATAAAGATTGCAGAGTTCGCTGACGGCAGGAGCGCCGACGCGAGCTTCTGTTAATTGGAGAAGAACGTAAGCGAGCTTGCCGTCCACCCATTGGAAGGGATAGAGGGGCGTGCTCGCCAGAAAACTGTTTAACCCTGTTTCCGGTAGGGGGGCTAATATTGCCCCCTTCAGGTTTTTCAAGAATATCTCCGAAACGGCTGGCGATAGAACTTTGAAACTTCCTGACTTTTCCTTAAACTAGCACAGGCAGGTTGTCTGAAATTTTTGAGATTATATATTAACCAGGGGCGGAGCTATGGCTGGGGTTTTTGGGAGGTTCTATCCACAAACCAAGTATTATCGTATGCTGTGGGTTCTTTGTAAAAGGAAGCCGTCTCTGCTGATTCTGATACCAGTTATAAGGTTTTGTTATATTATTTGTGATGTGAGATGATAGTGCATTCACAATTGTCACTATTTGTATTCATCAGGGGCGGTTACAGCAGTTCAAAATGGGGGGAATGTTATCAAGAAGGACTAAACGTTAGTAAGTGAGAAGACTGCTTACAGCCGTGCCAGGGCGAATACAATTGGGTATATGAAAATTCAAAATAGTTATAACCCAATTTTAGATTACCAGAGGCGTGTCTAGTCACTATAATGTAGAGTAAATCACAAATATAAAAGCATATGTTTATTCACTTAGAGCTTTGTGCGAGACTAGCATGCTCTGTATGTATTCAGTTTCAGGAACTGCTAAGAAAATATTACGCCCATAGGCAGATCACGGAGACAACAGCATACGGAACGTGCTACCAACGGCGGAAAAGTGTCAGTATTTGAGGGAGTAACATTACATTTTCAAAATATATATTCCCAGCCAGTATCACCGCCACGACTCAATATCGTCGTTTATTGAAAATGTGTTTCCAATCACCCCCACCCCCCCCACGACGAGAGTCCTTGATCCGCCTATGTAACCCCCTTTCCCAGAGCTGTCATGGGAGGGTAAAAATTAACAGAAATAAATTTCAACTAGTCGAGGGACTAATATACTCATGCATACCACTCGCATATGGTTGGTATGTATTTTACCCCACTATTTTACCTTACTGCTTCCGCCCCTGATGAGTTTTTTGTTTTTTTGTCATTTATTTATGTGTCAAAGATGCCAAGCAGTATATGACGGCTTCTAATACGCGTAACAAAAACGTTTTAGGTTGTATATATTTCCCCTCATAGCCCTGGTCCTGGAACTGCCATTGAATTTCGAATTTTTGCGTAACTCGAGTATATGTTAATTTTGAGTCAATTATTTGTAAATCTGAACTAGTTTTTTGAAAATCGTACAACGGAGACAAGGGGTATGGAAAATGTAAAAAATACACAAAAATTGTATATTTTGCACGACATTCCCCTTAAAAATATAAAAATTTGAAATTTTATTTTTCTCAAAATAAATTTGGCGTCAGGGGAATCTATAGCACTTTGAATTTTCAAAATCGGCTGAATAGATTACGAGATCTTAGGGGGCTGATATTGCCCCCCTTGCCCGGAAATAGGGGTAGCCGGGAGCCTGACGGAAATAGGGTTCACACTCGCCTGGGTGGGGTCGGGAGCGCTTGAACACTCCCCACGGGTTTTATCGACGGCGCTAAAAACGATGGAATATACAAGGCTTAAAGGGACATCTTGGTGCATCTTAAAAAAAGCTCATCTGAGTGACATCAGTTCATCGAGCTTTGGCGTCATTTTCGCAAGCATGGGATACATATTATTTATATATTTTGGCATTTTTTGTCTTTTTGCTGCGTTACCTCACACGTTGCTTGGATTTAAAACATTCCACGGCCACAATTAAACCTATGTAACCTTTCATGACCTCTTGTGACCTCTAAAAATATATTGAGCTTGATTGGTCTCAGGTGGCCTATATAGGAACTTAGACCGTTGTATTCTACCTTTTTCCGCTTTTTTAAAATAAAACCAAGCCTTTCGTGAGGCGTTAAATTAATTCTAGGATTATTTCAGAGTCAAATTCAAATCCTGCGTCTAAATCTAGGCCTTAGAAGTTACGACTATACATTTTGGGTAACTTTGAATTTAAGCTATCGGTGGGCTTCGATATTTGACTCCGTTTCGCACGTCAGAGCCGCATGACGAAATCCATGGACCGAAGCGGATTGAGATTTCTCAAGAGGCTCTATTCTGGCCGCTTGGCGGTTCTGACAGTTAATGCCAGGGCTCTGCAATTGTGTGTTTACCTACATGCTTTACCCGGGGCGAATCTTTTTATGGGGAGGGGGAAGCCATTGCCATGGAGAAAAAAACTTAGCGCTGGAGACGGTGGCTGGCAGAATTAAACATTGAACTCGTCGAGAGGGAATGTATTTTTTGCTTCAAAAAGGTACCTTATGAACGGACAAAAACGCTTAAAAATGTGTTTGTGGACGGACACGTCGTCCTCAGTCGATCAATCATACAACTCTACCTTGCTTTGAGGAGGGAGAGGCAACAGAGGGTTTGACATCCTCTATTTTGCAGGGGGGGCATGGACAGATTCCCCCCACAATCTAGGCATTTCGTACGTATGAATCGAAGCGCAAAGGTCGGCTATTGAGTATATCATTGCGCAATGTGTGGGTATTTACAGATATGCTGGCCAATTGCAGGCAGAGTGGTCAAACTGAGCGTGGTGAAAAATCGGTGTTTTGACTTGACCTGGAGGGGACCTAATGACCTAAAGTCATGCGAATTGGTATCAGTCACAAGCTTTCGTGACTGAATTTTACTCTCACGAGCTGTCACGAGCAACGCACTGATTTTTACTGCGATGCTGTACGTCATTTACGAGCCGTTTGCCAGGGGTCGCCAATGCCCTCCTTGTCTCTGATTACGCCTAATGCGAAACAAACCACATATGTATTGCTTATGTTCTACTGGTTTGCCGTTCCATGCTCTGTTGAATGAGCTCTTTTGTGCAAAACTCTGGTGGAATTTACGGTATTGTAAAAAAAACATTTGCCACGAAAGGCAACCTTTGTCACGGATAGAAGCCAATATGACCTATGTCACCTCTGAGATGACCTGAGAGAAGGGAAAGCGACCATCCCTCGTACCGCTCACGCTGGACCTGTGCCTTGTTTCCAGTCAATGGTAAACCAGTATTCGCCTTTAATCCTTGAACCTCCATCCCCATCATGAATCTAAAATTTTGCGAACATTCGACGAGGCCTCAGGTGACTCGATTATAACTACCATTGCAAGCGCTTTTTTGGAATATTGAGAGGTGTTTTCCGACTTAAACTTCGTTTCTTTTTGGGCGTACATCTTTAACACACGCATTGGGATACCCACCCCCTCGGGTTTTATAAAGATATGTTGAAAACGGCGGCGACTTGGCATACCTTTCCCCGATGATTTCTTGAAGGTTTTTGTCAAAATTTAAAGGTTCGGTCATGCCAGGTCAGGTCACCAGTGCAGGTCAAGTGAGCGGACCTCAAGCAAAGTTTAAAATAGCACAAGTCAGAACAGGGTAAACTTATCAGATTGAAACTCATATTGCAAAATGGGCCCACCGAGTTCTCAAAAATTGTTAAGGTATTTTTGATATCGATGAGCTAAGGTCATGTACAAGCCATGACTTACCTCTCTATTGGAAATATATGGGAAAATGATTTTAACTGATTAACTTAATAATAGACAGAGCGATAAAGCGCTTATTTTAGTTGCATCAGATTTTCCTTGTCATTGCGGCTCTAATGATCTGTATTTTGCCTGATTTGAACTTAACATAACATCAGGTCAGGTCAAATTCTTGATTTGACCTAGCAAGGTCATATTATATATAATTCGATTCGGCTTGCTACGAGGATTCATACAGTTTAAATTGTTTTGCTCTATCTTTACGTGTTCAGATTTAATGACCGAGAATCTTCATGTACATGTTATACCTATGATGGCATGTTTCGACCTCTGGTGACCTTTAATATGACCTGACAAAAAATTGTCCAAGTTGTGAAAAATTGGAAAGTTTGTGAGCTACAAATCACTGTTTACTGTTTTTCGTTATCTAGCATGGTTCTCGACATCTTAGGAGGGCGGGTACCCCCCCCCCCACCGTCAAAGCAAAGGTGGCTCAGACCCCCGTCAATGCGCGCGTTAAAAAGGCTTATTGATGAATCACGCATCTAGTTTGGCTAGGGCAGTGGTATATGAAGAGGGCCATCTATGCAGTCGAACCGGGATCTTCGAGTGATTGTGGGTGCTGGGCAACAATGGAAGACGCCGGAACACCTCTGCTTCACCTTTTTTAAACTTTGCCTCGATGGGGTCTTGTTTACCTCCCTCCATAAAGTTGTTCTAAGGTGGCCGGAAATACCACCGAACTTGGTATCGCTGCTCCTCAATCATTTTTGTATGTTGTCTCCAGATTCCAAGTCAGTGTTATATCAGGGCAGGCTGTGTGAGCTCACCTCCAAATATTTTTAGCTTGTGCTGCACTTCTAAATCGTTTCTAAAATAGCTTAACTAATTATACATACTAAATTGATCATCATACAAACAAATTGCAGCTGGGGCTACAGTTCTGTGATTCGGGATTTTCATACCTATGACCTAAGGTCAGGTAAAATCCACGTCCCTTCCATTAAAAGTATTTTCATTGTAAAGAAATAAGATGCATCATTATTTTTCATCAGGTGCATCTTTGTAGTGCACCTGATAAACTTTCACCCTTTGGAGGGAGTTTCTTCTTAACCCTCGTTGTAGAGGAGTGATTACGTTTCCTAGAGATAGCACGTGCTCTAAAAGTGACCAAGCATCCTGTCTCTCTAACTTTTCTGAAATCAGATCAGTCTCAGACAAAGTTAGTTTTGACCTTTTGGATCGACCAAACAGGCAACATCGTGAAAGTAATTGGGTCTGCTCTTGACCCTCTGAACGACCGACAGCTTTTGGTGCCAGATGTTTTGTCAGAAAAAACCCATAGGCCTTGGAAAATCCTCAAGATAGATGACGGAAAGAAATGTAACAAATGCGCTATTGCTCCCCACTAACTGGTTATAAGGTACTTTCACACCTTTTCTATTCTTTTTCTACTTTTATCTTGGGAATTTTTCGTCAAAACGATTGCCACCAAAAGCTCTTGGCTTTTTAATACAGGATCTGGACTAGACCCATACTGTTTCAATATGCGGAGGAAAACTGTATGTTTGGCTGGGCATGAACCGTGCGTCACCTCCTCGGTAACGGGCCGGTTGGCCTATTGGCTTTATCGGATAGTCTCCAGATTGGGTTAACATGGGCCGTGGATTTTCATGAGTGGATTACTACAATGAGCAAGGACATGATGGATCAACATAAGTCCCATCCATACGGCGGAATACTGGCCCGCGGATACTCCCCGTAATTTGGCAAGTGCGCCTGTTGGGAGTGACTCTGATTAAAAAAACGAAGTGTATTTGTTTGAGATACACATACATATGCATAAGTGGCCGTTTACTCGCTGATTAAAGAATATACCCTAGTTCGTCTCTAATTCATGCATAATGACTTAAGCAGGTCATATTCATATGTTACAATAAAACATTCCTTGGTATGTTTTAGTTTTTTACCTTTTTGGATTTCGGCCCCTTTGATGCTACCGTAGCTGGACGCCGGCTGGGCCATGGAGTGAAATATTCGGCAACGAAACTGATATGTATATATTAACATAGCCAGGTCAAACGCGGAAAATGGCGCCTGTTGTCATTATATCTGCAGAAAAGTGAGTGCTCGAAAACGGGTTCCAAAGCTTGTCAATGTTCAAAAACATTATGATAATGGTTTGCAGGGGCTTCGCCATGAAATTTTTCTTTGGAGAGACGGATCCTGGTCTGGCGATAATGGAGGAAGAGGCAAATTTGTATGATAGGATTTGTTTGAAAACGCCAACGGCGTTGCACTGACAGAAACATCTACGCAAGGCCATGCAGGTAAAAAAAGCTAAAAATCTGGATCAAGCCCCAGAACTTGGAGGATGTCCACATCTGACTTGCAAGATAGGGGAAGGCGCCCCTCGCGTACCCCGCCCCTCCCACCTCTGTTCCCGACCATGATGGTTTGTCATATTGTTGTAATCGCCCCGCGGCAAAAAGAAACCTAAAAGGATTAGGTATCAAAAGGTAACTTAAAAAGGCGCAATAAATTTTTCCGAATGGAGCATGAGAGCCCAACGAAAAGCATGTAAAAGATGGCTGAAGCCATCAAATTTTCGGCTAAAAGTACGTAAAACCCAAGTCCTAATCCAAACAGGTACCCAAAATTGAGTCCTAGTTCCTTTTCTTATTCTAATCTTAACGCATGGAAAATATTGAACTTTCGAATGGTGGAGAAATAAAGGAAATTAAAAACGCCAAAATGGAGCTAGCCTTGGTTAAGGACAGGGAGAGCAAAAAGGCGAAAAAAAAAACCGATCAAAAACCAGAGTGCAGGAGTAGAGAAATAGAAATCATCACAAAAAAACAAACGGCAACAAACTAGGCCAAATACATTAACAACCAGTCGCAGAAAACCCCAGGACAGGCGACCAAAGACAGGAGAAGGCAAGCCAACAAAAAAAAAAACAAACACAGTACCCACAATAGGTCAAAGTTGCCAAACGAACCAACCAAAAAACCCGGAAGGAAAAACGTTGTTCTGAGCAGTCTGAGTATTTGCAATCATTTTGTGGCTTTATATCATGAAATAGCTTTCCCATGCTTTTCCAATGGGAGAGGTCGCCGTACCGACCTCAGGCACGAAATCGAAAACCCATATAAACCTAAACCTGGAGAGGTCATGAGTGTAGGAAGTTTCAAATCGATCGACTTTGAAATGTAGCTCTACAGAGCTCTAAAGGTAAGTAGGTACCTTACCTCGTCTGGTGACCGACCTGGGTACCCGTAAAAAATTCAGGATATGGAAAATGATGCAGTAGAGTAGAGCCCTCAACCGCGGTGCTGCGCCTCGTTGTTTTCTGCTATCCCGGAAAACCTAGGGCCACGATGGCCCCCGGTGGGCAGGGTTAAAGGACATTGTGGATGGTAGTCCTATCGGTTAGAACTATGCGGCATAGAAACGTTTGAGAAAAAAGCTCAGGATTGGAAAATTGGTCCATATATTTAGGTCAAATACCGAATATACATATTTGTACAACACCGCGGCTAGACTTGTCAAGCATAGACTAAACAATTTCCTCCTAAGCAGGCACTATAACGTTTTCAACTTTCAACAGATATATTCGGTCTCGCTGAACCAACATTTTGTGCTCGATACCTGGCGCTACCTCCAGCTAGTGGGTCGTTAGGACTTTCTGCCTTTGTGTGTAAGTTAAAAGTATGGGTAGAAATGAATAACTGGAGCGTAATGCTTCTTAAAAAGTAGATTGTGAAGATGTTCCGTCTTTACTGTGGGCCATGTGGATTTTCTTATGCAACTTTGCTTTTGAATACCTTTTTGCAACAATCTTAAGTCAGATCAGTAGGGGAAAGTGGGGGAACGTGGACCACTTAATTTCGAAACACTCTAAAAATTATTTTTCTTTATTTATATTGAATTAGATTATGTCTTGTCGACAGCCGGACATTTAGGTACAACTCTGCGTAGTCCGCTTTTGGGAAACTGAACTCACTTTTTATAAAAGTGGCAAAAGATGAGACAAAGTCAAAATTTGATCCTAAAAAATCACGGGGTAATTCGGACCACCCCTGGTCCAAACTACCCCACCGCTGTTCCAGGATCACCCCGTGTAGCATTGTCAGCCAAAGCATATAAATGCGTACATTTTTGGGGTTGAAATGAAACAAAGCTTGTTGAATCAAACACTGTACTGTTTGTATTAATCACGAGAGCAAATCACAGGATTTTTAGTGCTATACGAAGTTACTGTATGCTCTATCTATTTTACACAGCCCACACATCACATGATTATTCATACAAGAAAGTACTTCGGTAAACATGTACCCATTCACGTTGAACAGCATCTTCCTATCCATGTCCATCCGGTCTCATTGCAATTGGAAATCCTGTGTGGCGGAAATTTTTTACTGTCTAGTTCTTCCTCTAACACGTTAAAAAAACTTCCCACCGTGACTCTGTTGAACGCCCTCGCCTTAGCTGCAGATGTTGCTTCCGTTACTCTGAGTACAATGTTTGGATTTCGCCCCAAAAACCCCTCCAGCCAGTCCTGCCTACGAGACCAGTTTCCCTGTTGAAGTTGTGCGTTATATAATTTATTTCTGCCAACTGAAATGCCAAGAAGTGGATATCCCTTTCAGTCAATCCAAAGAAGCACGCTTCCGTTTTAACCCTTGCCCCGGTGGGGATGTTTGAACACCCATTGGGTTTTTCTGGCGGCACGAAAAACAGCGGCGCGAAGCGCCTCCGTACCTGACACACCTTATCCTGGATCCATTCCGCAACTTTCCTCAAAACTTTAAGCTTGGGTCATCTTAGGTCAAGGTCATCAGTGCAGGTCAAGTGGCCTGCCGTATAGACTTTTTTCTGGATGGCGTCTGGAAATTGAAAGTTCCTTTCACATGCTTCCTGAGTGTAGACTTCTACACATTTTGTGACTTCGCTGCTTTTTTACGTCCCATTCTACCTGACGTTACCATATTTATGACAGCTGAGATATTTTCCTCGGTCCACTGCGGACCTTCTGTATTCTTTCTGTACTTCCGTGGCATCGCTTAAAACCAGACAACCAATATCACTTCAGTTTTCTCCTCAATAAATAACAACACTTATTTCCTATAACAATTTTTACATTGGGATAACCCGGACTACCTGTGGTCCAGATTACCCCATATTGTTTTTTTTAAACAGCCTGGCGCCGTGGGTAATGCTTTCAGGTTATCACAATAATAACTATAAATTCTGAGAGGCTATACTAAATTGCCCCAAAAGCACCTGAATTATATTTGCAAACAACATAAAATGTAATAAAAAGAGGTAATTTCATGACCACTTATTTAAGATCAAAAATGCAAAAATCAAAATTACTTACCTGGAACTTTTCTCCTGCGTCGCAGTTCAACTAAGCTAAAAATGGAGGTTACCCATCCGACGACAAATATATATTTCCTCTTTCCCACCTGGTGAAAACGTTAGAAAATGCCGTAACAAGGGTGTGCCGAATTACCCCGGTGGTCCAGATTCCCCCACTTTCCCCTATACCATTTCTTTTAGAGAACCAGTTACTCCTCACTTTTCCGGAAATGAAACTGAAGTGCCTTTTTTGTTCATAAGAAGTGTCAAATAGGCGTTCGCAAAAGTTCTAGTAATAACGAAAGTTCTAGATTCAAATTGACCTAAATCGAAAGCTCCATCCTGCAGATTATTTGTGCTAGATTTGTATAAAGCAGGCTATAAACTGGCTTGCCGAGAGCTTTCGGATGAGTAGGGGCCAACCACCCTCTTATGGGACTTCTGGTTTTGTCTTGTTTTGGCCGCTTAAACCTGTCGTTTGGAATCAATTGGAATTCTCCCTCTTATGGGACTTCTGTTTCTGTCTGTTTTTTGGCCGCTTAAAGCTGTCGTTTGAAATACCTTTTCAGTGGATGCGCAGTTCACAATTGTTTCAACATCATGTTCGACATGACTCGTTACATTTAAAGCACGTCCAAATGGGCTGTTAAACTAATCTACCTATCAAACTTAAGTGGTACAGGCATGGTCACTGCCTAACTGGCCTCGGAAATTCACACGCTGCTTCGTTGGGACATCATGGCTATATTACTGGGGCCTAAAACAACACATCCGGCTGTGAATCAGTGTTTCATATAAAGTTATTTCTTGTTTTTTTCACCTACCTTTCATATTCGGCCTCATTGTAAGGCATGGTGCCGAGGCCACCTTCCCCCTGCGCTTGAAGAACTACCACGGGCATTGATCAAACCTTATCCGAATCGTCCCATTAGTGGCGCCATAGCAATTGGTCTGAAACAGAAGTTCTACAACTCTACTATAGATGTCACCGCTAAGCTCCCGTGAAGCCCCACAATGAAAAATTTGGAACTTATGAATGGGCTTCGAAGGGGAGCTTAGGAGACGCCTCTGCCAAACTAATGAGCTTGACGGGAGGTACCCTCCAAAAAGGAACCTGAGTGATTATTATTCATTGTCATTTCTCCCGTCCGCCAACGTGGGCCTACATAAATGTTATGAAGCTGTTTGCTGACGAACAATCTCTATACTGCTCTTTTAGACGGAGATTTCGACTTTGCCTCCGACCCCGACCTTCACTAGAGGGGAAACAGTCACTACTAAAAACTTCAGGGTGATGTGCAGGGGTGTATATTTATATTTCTTTGGGGGTGCTTCGGCGCCCCAATGATGTAGGTATCTACTGGGCACCCCAATGGTGATTTGGGCACCCCCACCAAAAGGGAGACAAAGTCCTTTTAAAGTGCAGAAATAGGGCAAAGTATCCACAAATACCTGTTCCACAGCGCTATCATGACATTCTGGATCTGATCTACGATTTGACATTTTGTCAAACAACGGAAAGCCTCAAACATAATGGACAATAAACATCGATAACGTTTCGAGTCCCGAATTAGTTTTTGTGCATTTTCACCATCCAACACAGAGCGAAACAGCACGTGTTACCTTCTTCTGGTATATTATCCGGTTGTACTTCGGCAGCGCTCCCTATTAGTCCTCACTCTCTATAACTCGTCCGACGGTTAAGCTTTAGATTTATGAAGGTCTCTCTCCTCCTTTTTTATACCATTTTTAATTTTTGTTCAAGTTGTTCTCAGTTCGACTGCTGGAGTCGGAGTCTCACTTAAGTCATCAATGGACTTGTCAGGAGACCCGACCTCACCACGAACGAGCAACTCCCACAATGGAGGGTTGATTTAGAAGCCAAAGCTAACGTCCCACAAAGCACAGGGACGGCCGCCCCGCTCAGGTCGCCCTCTCACAGTCAGTTGCCAGCCGACCTGTACGTCGGGTAAACTATTGAGCGCCGGAGCGTCTCAGGGAACCGATCCAAGCCTGGACATACACTGCCACTGCATGCTTGAGCAGCGGGCCGGAGCCCAACGCTCTACCAACTGAGCTACCGGGGCGGCAAAGGGCCCCGGTAACCGTGGGACCGGGCCCCAACCCTCTTCACTCAGCAGAAACCCATCGCTACACTCCCGATTTCAGCGAACTCGACCACCGGCAGCCTGTGCTGACTGCCGCCGTTTCGCTTGTACCGAAGAGCAGCCTCGGATGGTGTGACAAATAATCAAGCCAATGGAGAGCAAGGTATGGCTAGGAATGTTTGAACAACATAAAGTTAATACATCTCCTGGTTCATGGCTTAAAGCTCCATCATTTTCAGGGAGAAATTTCTGCTGAATTTCTCGCGATACAAGTGAACGCGCCTCCACCAATCAGCGGCCGCCATCCGCCGGCAGCTGCGATTGCCTGCGGGCACAGAGGTTACAGAGGTCACGCTGGGCGCCGCTGACTCTGACTTCAAGCCCCGGTGGGGAGGGGTCGCGGGTGGATTGTAATGCCTACATGTGTGGTGTTGAAAATGGTGGTCGTTGTGCCTGGTGTCAGACTGAATGAGGGGGACCGGTGTAGGAGACATTCTGTGCACGTGGGTAAATATATGGATTAGGCATTTGTGCAATGTGCAGTACTGATAACACTAGAAAAACATGAGTGCGAGCTCATGAAATGAGTTAGGCATAATATGAGTATGCTTGGTGGAAAAAAATTGCAGGCACCAATTTCGAGTCCATAGTATTTTTCGGTATCAGGGTAAATGCTGCAGCTTTTTAACCCCCACCGGGGGCATGATGGCCCCCAAGGTTTTCGGGATAGCAGAAAAAACAGGCGCAGCACCGCGGTAGGGCTCTACCTCTCACTGCATCATTTCACATCATCACTGAAATTTTTACCCCGGGTCACCCAAGGTCAGGTACCAGACGAGGTCAACCAAGGTCACCTCACTTCAACTTTAAGCTCGTAAGAGCACATTTCAAAGTCGATCAATTGAAACTTCCACACTTTAACCCCTCCAGGGTCTACAAGGTGTATATCCGGGATTTTCGATTTCGTGCCTGAGGTCAGGTCACGGGCGACCTCCCCATTGGAAAAGCATGGGAAAAGCTGTTCATGATATAAAACCACAAAAATGATTGAAAATACAGACGCTCAGAACAGCGTTTTGGACAACCTTACGGATCCCAGGGGTCATATTGCCCTTTGACTTTTCCAAGGTCATCCAAGGTCACTAGAGGTCAAAAACAGTATTTGGCAATAACTTTACCAATTAACTAGAGCAATGAAACAAACACCATCGTTTTGTCTGTCACTGGCTTTTATTTGATATACGGCAAAGTTACTTTCACCTTCGTGACCTCAGGTCATATTAGGTCACAGGTGACCTCTGGAGGTCAAACCACTGCGGGAGGTCTTTACGTCCACATAGCGGAAAAGTACGGCAATTTGCTATCAAATTTACTTTACCAGGCCTCAATAGCTCTAATGACATAAGAGTTATGCCCAGTTGTTAATCATTGCATATTTGAGTGAAAATAGCCGATCTGACCTAATTGACCTCGGAGGTCAAACCATTGACCTGACACTAAAACATGCGAAGTAATTTCTACTGGATTCACGCGAGCTTTCTATTGCACTTTCAGATTTGCGCTAACGCCCATATTTTCGGAGTTAGAGGGGGCCATCGATGGCCCCGGTGGGGAGAAGGTGGCGCCGGACCCCGGTGGGGCGCGGGTTAAGAATTTTTAAAATTGACATACTTATTAGTAATACAACACAAACCGTGTATGTGACATTCATGCCCATCTGACATTTCATGCGTATGCAACACTAGAAGTTTAAAATGCTCAAATGACAATTTGAGGCGGAGAGATAAGTAGTTCTGATCGTGTAAACAAAGAGGGTCCCAGGAAAATGACAAGATGCCTGAGAGAATTAACTGATAAGTATATATATATATATATATATATATATATATATATATATATATATATATATATATATATATATATATATTAATGGCATAAAGATCACTGTATTCCTTTAGCATACGCCGTTCCTCTACCAGTTACCACATCCTTTCGATGTTGCCGCCACTCGGCCTCCAGGCAGCCAGAAGCTACTGTGCACGGCCGTCTAACCGTGATTGTCTGACCTTCTATCTTTAGGCCTATAAAAATCGGTTTTTTCTAAAATACTCCACTATTAACACGCGCATTGATGGTGGGGGGGGGGTGGGTACCCGCCCTCTCGGGTTTTTCGGAGATAGTATGGAAACTGCGGTGCGTAGCGCCGCCGTACTTGGTATACCTTTTCTATCATCATTCTTACAACTTTGGTCAAAATTTTTGGTCAGGTCATCTCAGGTCAGGTCACTAGTACAGGTCAGGTGACCTGACCTCACAAAAGGTTTAAGATATCATAAATCGGAACAGGGTAAACTTATCCGATCGAATGGCATATCACACGATGGCCCCACCGAGTTCTCTAAAATATGTTCCGGAATTTTTTTTTATATCGATGACCTAAGGTCAGGTACGAGCCATGACCTCTCCATTGGAAATACATGGGAAAAATGGTTTTAACTGAATAACTTAGTAAAGGATGGAGACAGAGTGTTTATTTTAACTGAATTAGGTTTGCCTTGTCTTTGCTGTTCTAATGATATGCATTTGATTTAATTTGACCTTGACCTGACGTTAGGTCAGGTCAAAACCTCGATGTGACTTATCAAGGTGACTACAACGTGTGACAGGTCAAACCTGATCATATTATATATCATTCGATTTGGCTTGATGCGAGAATTCATATAGTTCAAGATGTTTTGCCCCAGCTTTACTTGTTCAGATGAAATGGCCGAAAATCTTAATTTACATGTTATCCCTATGACGGCATGTTGTGAACTCTAGTGCCCTTATATGTGACCTGACAAGAAAATGGTACAAATATTTTCGATGGAGATGTGGATGAACTACCCAACGTCGTTTACAGTTTTTCGCTACCTAGCGTGGTTCACGAGATCTTAGAGGGGGTATCCACCACCCCCCGTCAAAGCGAAGGTGGTTCAGACCCCCGTCAATGCGCGAGTTAATATCCCGGGTGACGTCGCCGTTCCTAGTTAAATATTGTTTGTTATTATCATTATTTGTGAAAAGTTATGTACCGTTGTTAGATCAAGACGTTCAACTCTCAGCGTTCGCATTATTCCTAATTTGGTGGAATTGAGGCAGTGGGTAACTTTACAAGTACTGTCCAGTATTGAAAGGACCAAACCTAACGAAGTAAATTCTTTTGTTGGTAGCTGTTGAATTTTCAGGCCATAATTGCCGTTCAGAACGAATCAATACGGCGTACCAGAATTTCGATACGAGGATGGAAGAGGACACAAGTGAAACATCAAGCAACGTGAATAAAGTTCTTTCGAGAGGTGGTAGTTCTTTAACGGCTGTTTTTAGTATATTCAAAATATTTAAAATATAATTGTGAAATCTTTATAGCACGGCATATGCAAGTGGAAACTGTAGGTGGACGGTCTCTAAATAAAGCAGTAGTGGGTTGTTGCGTGGATTTTAATGAGCGGTATCATGCAGGGCTGTAAACTTATATCTCTTTGGGGCTGTCCGGGAACCCGGGATGAAATGTCGGGTTAGTGCTAAAATACAGTTTAAGTTTTATTATTAATCATTTTCAGGATTCAAAAGGATTGTGCGATGGTACAATAAAGATAACAATATGCGATCTCCTTTCATATGGTGGTTATTAAACTTTTCCTTCCTCAACGTTTGACACCCCCAATGATGATCGCAAATCCACACTCTTGATGGTATTATATTCTGTATTAGCGATATCAGAACAAAGCTTGTTAGGATAAGAGCTCCGACATGTAAGACGAGTGAAATTCAGTTTGGTTTAACCCTTGTCCGACTGGGTGTGTTTTACACCGACGCTCTACCAGAGGCCGATTCGACCCGCGCTCTGAAAACCACGGCAGTACAAGGATATGGGAAGTTTGTCGTGAAAATGTTTCACTCGGCTGTGATTAAGTTGAAGTGGTAAGACCTCGTCGCGCCATTATATGATGAAAAGATGTTGGTTCCTTTTTCTTCTGTATTGCCTCGCGTTGTGTAAAGGCAAGTTAAAGCAGCGATAAATATAAGTCCAACAGGTATTAAAGCAGTCGGTCTTCACTCGGGATGGCAGCGCCAATTAATATATGTAGAGGTGTCGAACAAAAATACCCGTCGCTACAGATCACTCACTCTCTGTCAAACTATCTTCTACAAGCGTGATTAACGGTGACCTAACCTAATCCAGCGTGACCTGGCGTGGTCTGATGCTGTCGGACGCGATGCCGACCGTCGCCGGCGCCTGACTGCAGAGGTCCGCTGGTGAAGATGGTTCTAAGCGCACTCCCTCGGGACAACAGCGGGTAGCCAGTTACATATGTCCATCTCACCGAAACAACAGGGCAGTGGACGCCCATCACACACGCCAATGAAATCACTGGATTTGTGAAAAATTATAGACGTCACAGCAACGTCAGAAACTGATGAAAGCCTTCATCAGGCAACTGTAGAAGCACCGGGTTACAGAAGTCATACGCATGACATCATCTGCCTGTGCCGTCGCTCGCTGTGCCAGAGCACTGGACACCGGATGCAAAGTCATCAAAACGCGGCGCGGCCGACGTCTCGGGCCAGCTCTGGGCAGTGGCAGCAGGGGTGGCTCGCCACACCATGCATTCATGACTACATGCTATGAATATTGAAGTAACTGAGTTAGAACTGTAACAGGTGAAATATGTTGTGGAAATTAGCATAATTAGGTGTCATTATTAATTTTTGTTACAAAGTTGCACCGTGCTATACTTGCAACCTGGACACTAGACCGGAAGAATCGAAGGGCGAAGTCGGGAGGGGTCATTTGCCCTGTCTTAGGGTCTGAATAGATCTGCTATGTTGTAAAAAAGTTCGATAAATGAATATTAAATATATCCGCATATCGAATCCTCACTACGCGCCATTTCTGGAATTGCAGTCTTCATTCACTTAAATCGGTGTTATTCATCAAAGTAACCAAGCCATTCTCGAGTGTGTGATAGGTATGGCGGTATGGACCGGGCGGCAGAAGCTTTACTGAACGCCGCTCTGGAGGATTAACAGGATTGCGAATGGTGATGAGACAAGGATCTAGTCGACGTAGACCAGATAAGGAGACAAAGAGAGCCATGGGGAAAACAGAAGCAAGCTTATATGACAAAAATGCAGGGTGGCTTTGGAGTATTTTTAGACGGAGGGATATGATACTTCAAAGGAATGGCAAAACCAATAAGGAGCTGCATGATGTGATCGTTACCGAAACAGGCTGTGAATGTATCGGTAACATGTAACTCTAGCGAGTGGAAAAGCCCCATAAAGTGCTGAGGAGCTTTTAGATGTTTTTGATGAATATGAAATTGAGTCACAAGTCGTTGACTGTGATTAAACAGCCGTAAACACGGCACATCTTGGTGTAAACTGTCGATTAGTGATTGCTATTGAGCAGCCTCTTCAACAAGCTGCATGTGGTATCCACGCAAATGAGCTTCACTCAGGCATGTTGTTCGGGGCACAGGTGAAAAAAGTGGCGAACCCAGATCTTTCAAAGGGGCCATCGGAAGGGAGTTAGAGAAGAAACTTTGTTCTTTTCTCTTAGCAGATTTTGAAGCTGTTTCGGGAGTGGTAGGTACAATAAATTTCCGTTGGGGGTACAGAAACATATGAGCAGGGGCCAGAAATACCTGTGTCGTGTGAGTAAGGCGATGCTGCAGAGGAACGCTAGTTTTCCTCCAGATCTTAGGACCGAACAAGCAGGATCCCTACATTAGGCACGATGGCTTACGTTAGCAACAAAGCTCTGCGTCTCTACATACCTTAACACTCATCACACGAATTCAAACTACTGGTGTTCTTTGTCCTGAAATGGTATACTCCAGGGTGGTTCAGGTTTAAACACACTGGAAAATCATGGACGGAGCCTCTAGCCTTATGTATCTGATACAGCACTCGAGAAGGTTGCCAGGCATTGACGGCCAGATGACGAAACAGTTTTGCAGAAGAATGCGTACTGGGAGGACTAGGAAAACATCCTCGTTGCAGTGCTAGCAGATGAGCATGAGGATGCTAGAAAAATGCCTGTTCAGACTGTACTCCGGTGTCGTATGCCAAGTGCCTGGTGCCATGTGAGCTTGCTTCTGTGTGTGCACTCCCCAAAGCAGGTTCGGAAAGTCCTGATGCCAAAAGTCAAACTTCAATCGGAGGCGCACGACCGACTGATAGACTGGACGAACACAGTTGTGGCAAAGCCACCTCTGTCGTTCAGTATATGTTTTTTAGTCTAGTTTAGCATATATGTTTTCAGTTAGTATTCTATCTTTTAGTATATACAGTCAGTATGCGAAATCCGTTATTTTGCAAACTAATAAGTTTATTTGCAAACCCCCGGACCGGTCAGTGAGTCTGCAACACCCCAGTTAGTTTGCAGACTGACTATTTAATTTGCAGGCTCACATTGCAACTAGCCCAAGTACAAAATCATCGTTGCATGTTTATTGGACTATCAATCCCGTCATCAACGTTATTTCAACACAATGCTTCAGTCGGTTTTATCTACGACCGTCATCAGGTTTCACAAATTCTAGCCAGGGGCGCCGCCATGGAATTTTTACAGGGGGTTGGACTCGGGTTGGCGCTGACCGGGGGCGTTGAGCATATTCGGTAAATGACGGCATTAATGAGGATGGACCCAAAAATTGTTGTGGGACATCCCCCCTGGTTAGCCAATAGGGGACACGTCCCCCCGTCCCCCTCGCTTTCGGCGCCCATGATCCTAGCTATAGTTAAGAGACATTCTGCCTAGAACTTTTAGATAAATTTTCAATCTTTTATTATGTGGAATATTTAAGACTGGTGGCTGGTTATGCATCTTGATCTGAAAAAAATGTGGCTATTAACAAAACTAATCTTACTGCCTCTTAATAAAATTCGTCTAGACCATTCCGAAAAATAATACAAATACAAATTGTTGTGCAGTATTCTACTGGTCTATGTTTATCCATGGCTTTCTGGTCATGGTTTAGTAAGTATGCTCTAATAATAATTATTAACCCTTGCCCCGGTCGCGGGTACGAGCCACCTTCGCCCTGGTGGGGGGCTAAAAAGACCCCCCACGATCTCAAAAACTAAGAGAGCTAGAAAAAAGCGCAAAACGGCAATCGAAAGCTCTTTGAAAATGATATCGAAAATACTTCGGTCATTTTTCTTGTCAGGTCAATAACAAGGTCACCAGAGGTCAAAATAGGTCAAAATCGCTAATATGAGGTGTACTAAGAAAACCTCATATATCTCAGAAACTATAATAGTTAGAAACATTTTTTAACACCATTCAAAAGCTCTTGAGATGCGCTTTCATTACAGTGGCATTCATTTTCGTGTCAGGTCAAAGCCTAGGGAGCTACAGGTCACTAAATATTGGGCATATTCTTAGGAATGTCCATAGCCACCCATGCATAAGGGCGTTTACTTTTTCGCTAATAGCTTCCGAACCAAACAAGATACAGTCATAGTTTATGCACCATTGCAATCCTCTCGTCAATACGAATCGAATGATATATGATATTGCTATGCCAGGTCAAATCTAAGAATTTGACCTGACCCAGGTCAACGGTCTGACCCAACTTGATCTAGTATAGTCATGATGTATATCATTTGACTTCCAGTGACTATACAAACACTTTGGTGACAAAATAAAAGCTCTATCTTAGTTTATTCAACATTTACAGAGAAAAACACCAAAAATGCTTATTTGACCTAAGGTGACCTTTTAAAGGTCACAAGCCAAAAATTTTGGCATCAGCTTCAGAAATGGGCTAAGAGCAAGTCGCAACCGATGTTTGAAGTTGATTTCATCCATACTTATTGAGAAAAGCTCATTTCGTGATTTTCCCCATGTATTGACAATTGAGAGGTCATGCTCTGCACATGACCTTAGGTCACCAATATCAAAAATCCCGGAACAAATGTTGTAGCTCCTGGTGGGCCCAATATGTGGTATGAGTTTCAACTTGATCGATTAGCCCTTCTTTTAGTTATGCGGTCCTAAGTATTTTTTGAGGTGAGGTCACTTCACCTGGCCTGGTGACCTGACCTGATATGACCTTGAGCCCAAATTTTCAGGAAAGATGTAAAAATGATGAAAGAACAGCTAGACCAAGTTTGGTGGAGCTGTGCGCCGCCGTTTTTTGGTCACTTCGGAAAAACCCGAGGGGGGTCTAAAAAGACCCCCACCTGGGCGAAGGTTAAGCAAGCTATCAAAAAGAAAAGTATACCTAATAAGAAACCTTCCAGCTGGAATAAAGGAAAAATATGACATAATTCTTCTAGTCTACTTTTAAAACAATCCGTAGGTAGAGGTCAGCCCCCAACCACGAATCAGGAGTCGCCTTTACTGTGACGTCACGTTGGCGACAAAGCTTTCCTTCACCCAATAGGTCCCATGTTAAAATTCGTCGATTTCAGCCGGTTCTCACAAGAACAGTATGAGTCGAAGGGAAAACATTGTTCTTTTTCCACAATTCTACATGACATTTGTTTTCGAAATTGACCATTTGAAGGCGACATTCAGGGGTGTAATTTTCTATCTCTTTGGGGGTGCCCGAGCACCCCCAATCCTAATTTGAACACCCCCAATCTTGTGCTGAGCACCCCCATTACATGTGCCGCCCCTGGCTTATCACCGCTGCCCTGAACAGTGTCATCCCATCTTATTACTGCCGTCCTGATTCGTGCCGCCCCTGGCAAGTTTTCCCGTACCGAGTTCATTACTTGGAAGTAATGAACCCTGATTGGTTCCACCTCTAGCTCATAGATGCTACCAGGCTTATCACTTCGCCCATGAATTGTGACGCCACCTCACTGCCGCCCCTGCCTGATCACTGCCACCCCATGGCTGATAACCGCCTCCCCTGACTGATTACTGCCGCCCCTGGCTGATACTGTCGTCCCTGGCTGATCACTGCCGCCCCTGGCTGATTGATAACTCCCGCCCCTGACTGATCACTGCCGCCCCCTGGCTAATCACTTCCGCCTCCTGACTGATAACTGCCACCTTTTGACTGATAACTACCGCCACTCACTGATCACTGCCGCCCCCTGATTAAAACTTCCGGCCCTTGGCTGATAACTGCCGTCCCTGGCTGATCACTGCCACCCCTGACTGATAACTTCCGCCCCCTGGCTGATCACTTCCACCCCGTGACTGATAACTGCCGCCCCTGGCCGATCACTGCTGCCCCCTGACTGATAATTGCCGCCCCTTGGCTGATAACTACCGCCCCTGACTGATCATTGCCGCCCCTGACTAAGACTACCGCCCCCTGGCTGATCCCTACCACCCTTGGCTGACTATTTCCGCCCCCTGGCTAATCACTGCCGCCCCTAGCTGATTACTGCCGCCCCCTGGCTGATCACTACCACCCCTGACTGATAACTGCCGCCCCTAGCTGATCACTGCCTCCCCTGGCTGATGATTTCCGCCTCCTGGCTGATTACTGCCTCCCCTGGCTGATATATTCCAGGCCTTGGCTGATAACTGCCGCCCCCGGCTGATCATTGCCGCCCCCTGACTGATAACTGCCGCCTTTTGGCTGATAACTACCGCCACTGACTGATCACTGCCGCCCCCTGATTAAAACTTCCGACCCTTGGCTGATAATTGCCGCCCCTGGCTGATCACTGCCACCCCTGACAGATACTTTCGCTTCCGCCCCCTCGCTAATCACTTCCACCCCGTGGCTGACAACTGCCGCCCCTGGCTGATCACCCGCCCCTGGCGGATTGGTAACTGCCACCCCTGGCTGATCACTGCCGCCCCCTGATTGACAGCTGCTGCCCCTTGGCTGCTAACTGCCGCCCCTGAATGATAACTGCCGCCCCTGGCTGAATACTGTCTCGCTCTCACTGATCACTGCCGCCCCCTGACTGATAACTTCCAGCCCTTGGCTGATGACTGCCGCCCCTGGCTGATGACTGCCGCCCCATGACTGATAAATGCCGCCCCCTGGCTGATCACTGCCACCCTCTGGCTGATAACTGCCGCCCCTGTCTGATCACTGCCGCCCCTGGCGGATTGATAACTGCCACCCCGTGGCTGATAACTGCCACCCCGTGGCTGATAAATGCCACCCCCGGCTAATCACTGCCGCCCCTGCCTGATCACTTCCGCCCCCTGGTGGACCACTGCCACCCCCTGGCTGATCACTTCCGCCCCTGGTTCATTGCTGACGTCTCCCGGGGCAGTGAGCATCCTGGTGATATCTGGGCAGTGAGCGTTCTGGGAGGGCATCCTTCTGTGGATATCACTAGCATCATGTCATATCTGAGGAGCGTTAGTTTTAACACGCGCATTGACGGGGGTCTGAACCATCTTCGCTTTGACAGGGGGTGGCGGGTACCCCCCTAAGATCTCGAGAAATACGCTAGGTAGCGAAAAACAGTAAACGGCGTTGGGTAGCCCATCTACTTATTCGTCGAAAATATTTGAACCTTTTTTCAGGTCACGTTTAAGGTCACTTAAGGTCAAAACATGCATCATAGAGATTACATGTAAATGAAGGTATTTCGGCCATTACATCTGAACATTTAAAAATAGAACAAAACAACTTGAACTATGTGAATCCCCGCAGCAAGCCTAATCGAATTATATATAGCATGACCTTGCTTGGTCAAGTCAAGGATTTGACCTGACCTGAGGTCAGGTCAAGGTCAAATTAGATAAAATACATATCATTAGTAGAACTGCAGAGACAAGGCAAATCTAATGCAGCTGAAATAAACGCCCTATCACCATCTTTTACCAAGTTATTCAGTTAAAACCATTTTCCCATGTATTTCCAATGGAGAGGTCATGGCTCGTACCTGACCTTAGGTCATCGAAATAAAAAATACCGGAACATATTTTAGAGATCTCGGTGAGCCCATTATGTGATATAAGTTTCAATAGGATAAGTTCACTCCTTTCCGACTTATGCTATCTTAAACTTGTTTTGAGGTCTGGTCACTTGACGTGTACTGGTGGCCTGACCTGAGATGACCTGACCTTAAAATTTTGACAAAAATTGTAAAAATGATTAGAGAAAAGGTATACCAGTTACGGTGGCGCTTTGCGCCGCCGTTTTGATGCTTTCTCCGAAAAAAACCCGAGGGGGCAGGTACCCGCCCCCCGTCAATGCGCGTGTTAATTTCATACTTGTATCCTAGTAGTCTTTCAGTTTTTATATAACGTCGAGTTTCATGTTACCTAGTCGCTTACCTTGGTCTGCCTTGTGAATTTGTCTATGCCATTTTACAGCGTTTGTATCTCAGTTTTTATATGTGTTTTATATAATTGTCTGATATAATTTCACCATCTGGCTTGTTTTCCCACCTTACTTGTTGAAACTCGTGCGGAAATGTCCTATTTATGTATTTTATTTCGTGTTATGTGCGCCGTATGACCCTAGATGACAGCGCGCCCTAAAACCTTAAATATGATGATAGACCGTCTCCTGGATGATCACTACCGCCCCTGGTTCATCACTGCTGCCCTGGTTCATGCCACCTCTAGCTCATCGATGCTGTCCCCGGCATATTTTGATCCAAATGCGCGCCGCCCCGACTTATCGCTGCCACCCTTGGTTCACCACTGCTACCCCATGGCTGATCACTGTCTCCCCTGGTTCATCACTGCCGCCCTGATAAATCATCGCTGCCCTGATTCACGCCGCCCCTATCTCCCTGTTTTATATTAACCCATATACCTACGAGCGGCCCCTGGTAAGACATTTCCTCCTTCGAATCCTCACTGCTGCCTCCGGCTGATCACAGCCGCCCCTGGTTTATCACTACCGAGGAGATTAATCCGGCCCTGACCACCAAAACCGGTTAAACTTAGGCCCTGCTGTCAGCACAATTTATCAGCAGGAATCTCTAACACCCTTCCAGAAAGCAAATAGCAGCCCATTATCGTCTAATCGTTATCTGTTTGCCTATTGGAGGAATTCCCCAAACCGAGTAAATGGCAGACTGCTGCTGCCGTGCTTTTATTGTTTTAGTGTCAGCCAGGGGTGAATTTTTATCGGTTTGGGGTGTGCGAGCACCCCCAATCATAATTTGAGCATCCCAATACATCATCACTCCCAATACATGTGTTGCCCCCCCCAGCTCAGCATTGCTGCCCTGATTCATGCTGTCTCCGTCTTACCACTGTGATTTATGTCGTCCCCAGTTCATCACTACCACCCTGATTTATGCCGCCATGGTTCATCACTGCCGCCTCCTGCCTACCTCTGCCACCCCGATTTGTCCCAGCCCTGAATTATCACTACCGCTCTGATTCAAATAGCACCCGGCTAATCACTGCTGCCAGTAGCTCACCAGTGCTATCCCCGGCTTATTATTGCCACCCTCAACTCATCACTATCGCCTCGGCTAATGAATACCGCCCCTGACTTATCATTTCCGCTCTAATTCGTGCCACCCTGGGCTGGAGACTGCCGTGCCCAGCTCAGGGACGGTCGATTCAATTTTCGGGCGGGTGTGCAAGATTTTCGGGAGCGGACGCCTTCCTTCCCAGGGAGGTGTCTTTGGCTCCCTAGGAGCGCCCACTCAGTGAGGGGGGCGCCGACGTCATTTCCTTGCGTTGTGTGGATAAATTGTGTCAATTTGCTCTCCATCGGACGGCTTTGATGACGGGGGGGCACCATTCATATGTGAAACTGTTTTTATTTCGCATGGAGGTTCCTACCTCTTCAGGTAGGCGGTGTTTAGGCCTGATTTTACTTGGCTGTCCGGGGGCGCCGCCCAAATCAGGGGCGCTTCCCCGGACCAAGCCAAAACGGGTGTGCAAAAATATGCTTTTGCACACCCTCATTTTTTTCAGGGTGTGCGACTGCACACCCTGCCCCCCAGAATCCGCCGTCCCTGCCCCAGCTTATCTCTTCCGCCCTGATTCGTGCCACCCGTATTTTATAACTGCTACCTACGGCTCACCATTCCCGTCCTCGGCTTTTCCCTTTGCCTTGGTTCGTGCCGCCCCCGGCTAATCAATGCCGCCCCTCCCAAACCTATCACTTCCGCCCTGATTCGTGCCGCCCCTAGTTCATAACTGCCGCCCCCGAGTCATCAATGCCGCCATCGCCTTATCACTTCCACTCTGATTCGCACCGCTCCGAGTTCATAGCTATTGGCCCTGGCTCATCACTGCCGCCCTCGACTATGACTTTACCCTGTTTCTTGCCGCCCGGGCCAGTCACTGTCGCCCCCAGCTTATCAATTTCATCTTTATATGTGCCGTTCTTAGTCCATAACTGCCACCCTGGGCTCATCACTGCAGTACTAAATCTTACCGCCGCTGTTTGTTAGGGTAAAAAATAAAGGGTGTTAGGGCAAAAATAAAGGACATGCACGGGTGCAGTGGAGCTGCCATATTTATTAATATTTACACAACAATACACGCGTTGTTTGGAGCACTATCAGCGTTTGTGCTCTCTTTTCACGTAGTTATAAATCATTTGCTTTCATTTCAATGTCCATCCACTCTGCCATTCCAAGGGTAAACATTTAATCCCGCAAAATCGATATAAATCAATCGTGAATAAATTTACAACTCAGGTTGGATTCTTTTAAGACTTGTATGTAGCTTTGGATGTCGACAAAAAGCAAACATATTTGGAAACGGCTTTTCCCTTTGCCTTGGTTCGTGCCGCCCCGGCTAATCAATGCCGCCCCTCCCAAACCTATCACTTCCGCCTGATTCGTTGCCGCCCCTAGTTCATAACTGCCGCCCCCGAGTCATCAATGCCGCCATCGCCTTATCACTTCCACTCTGATTCGCACCGCTCCGAGTTCATAGCTATTGGCCCTGGCTCATCACTGCCGCCCTCGACTATGACTTTACCCTGTTTCTTGCCGCCCGGGCCAGTCACTGTCGCCCCCAGCTTATCAATTTCATCTTTATATGTGCCGTTCTTAGTCCATAACTGCCACCCTGGGCTCATCACTGCAGTACTAAATCTTACCGCCGCTGTTTGTTAGGGTAAAAAATAAAGGGTGTTAGGGCAAAAATAAAGGACATGCACGGGTGCAGTGGAGCTGCCATATTTATTAATATTTACACAACAATACACGCGTTGTTTGGAGCACTATCAGCGTTTGTGCTCTCTTTTCACGTAGTTATAAATCATTTGCTTTCATTTCAATGTCCATCCACTCTGCCATTCCAAGGGTAAACATTTAATCCCGCAAAATCGATATAAATCAATCGTGAATAAATTTACAACTCAGGTTGGATTCTTTTAAGACTTGTATGTAGCTTTGGATGTCGACAAAAAGCAAACATATTTGGAAAAAGCTGTAGAATACCTGCCCAACATTAAAACAGAATGTTTTCTGTGCATAAAAGGCGCAAAAAAGCGATGAATAACAGATTTGGTGAAATGAAGGGGTGCCGCCCCCGCAATGCCGCCGCCCCTATGGGGTGCCGCCCCCACCGGCTGAGCACGCCCAAAGATTTTGGGAAAATTACACCCCTGGCGACATTGTCAGTTTTTTCTTAAAAATAAAGGTATTCAAAGTTGGCTCTGCAAAGCAGCTTAACCCTCGTCCCACCGGGTCCATCGATGGCCCCCTAAGGTTTATTTTCGGGATAGCAGAAAAACAACGAGGTGCAGGACCGTGTTTGAGGGCTCTACCTCTCACACCATTATTTTCCCACCATCCCTGAATTTTTTTACACCGGGTCACCCAAGGTCAGGGTCACCAAGCGAGGTCAACCAAGGTCACCTCACTTCAACTTTTGAGCTCTATAAGAGCTAAATTTCTGAGTCAATCGATTTGAAAATTCCTACACCTCATGAAACCTCCAGGGCCTACCAGCTGTTAATCCGGGATTTTTTGTTATTTTGTGACCTGAGTTCAAGTCATGAGGTGACCCCTCCCATTGAAAAAGCATTTGAAAAGCTGTCTTATGATCTAAAAGTCACAAAAACGATTGCGAACGTTCAGCCTGCTCAGAAAAGCATTCTTAGACAACCTTTCACGGATTCCAGGGGCCACATTTTTCCTTTGACCTCTCCGAGGGCATCAAAGGTCACCAGGGATCACAAACAGTATTTTAGAAATAACTTTTGACCTAACTAAGCTAGAGCGCTGAATCAAAAATCATCGTGTGTGTCTAGTCACTGGCTTTTATTTGAAATACGGCAAGGCCACTTTCTGATCTTTCGTGACCTCAGGTAAAATTAGGTCACGAGGTGACCTCTGGAGGTCAAAGCACTGGTGGCAGGTCATTAAGTTCCACATAGCGGAAAAGGTCCTAGCATTTTCCTATCAAATCTACTTAACCAGATCTCAATAGATCTAATGGCAGATCTAATGGCATAAGAGCTATGCTCAGTTTGCTAAGCATTTAATACTTGAGTGAAAATAGCCTATCTTGACCTAACTTGACCTCTGGAGGTCAAACCATTGACCTTAGCGATTAAACATAGGAAGTAATTTCTTACTGAATTCACGTCAGCCTTCTGATGCACTTTGCGCGGCCCACCTCCACTAGCTAAATCGCACTTCACCTTTGCCGTACTCCTATAGCCCACTCCTATAACATACCGCTTTTCTTCAGCTGTCAGCGACAACACGCGTGTTCGGGTTCTGTCCCGGAGGTGTTCTCTCTGCTGGCTGGGTGTGCGGCGCAGTAAAAATTAAAAACTTGGTGGGTTTGGGACGTACGTTTATTCCGGTGAGTCACGTTTGCGCTCGATTAGCCGAAGCTCCACCCGACCGGCCGTCGTACACGTCCCGCCTCCATTGAACGTGGGGCTCTCCCTCACTTATATTCCGTTGTGTGCTGTCGATTGCAATGTGTATAATAAACGTACGGTACCAATAACTCCCATATTTTCGGATTTAGAGGGGGCATCGATGCCCCCTGGTGGGGCGAAAGTGGCGCCGGATCCCCGGTGGGGCGCGGGTTAGAGGGCTCCCTCTCCCATGGCAAAGGATACTATACTTTTCGATACCTTGATACCACATTGGTACCATATCACCTAGCCACAACAACAATGCGGCAAAGCCAAAGTAATGGAAAGAAGCAAAGCAGCCCGAGTTATAAGATCCAACTGGTGTTGAAAAATAAAAATGCACTCGACGGAAATATACAAATATTAGCATGTGGTGGCTGTATACATATTTATTCTTCCATTTAAAATCACCATTTGAAATGTTCTCACAGCATCAGGGACCGTTTGGTTTGTAAAAAAAATAACGCAACTTCAAAAGGTCTAAACGAGCACTTCCTGTTAGACGAAAAATCGGCAGAAGCCCTTATTTTGCAGACTGCCCACGTTCTAGCTCATCCCGGCATAAAACAGAATACATATTAATAATAACCAATCCCTCCCAAGCTGCGAGTGTCTAAACCCCCGTCAGTTTAGATTTGTTTGTTGTTTTCGATTGTTGAACTAAACGCGCCGCTTATGCATCATCAACTGCTGCCATATGGGTGCCAAATTGTGTGACGTCACGTTGGCGACAAAGTATTCCTCGTGGATCAACCTTGTAAGTAAAGTAATCTTGGGTAGCGGTAGCCAGAACATTGTTGTCACGACATTAAGATTTTAAGAATTCGTACTAAAGGATTTGTAAGGAACTCAATTCGAGGTTTCGGCTCAAGATACCTTTATTTAAAGGTACGTTCAAGAGGGATTCCTCCACGCCCGAATGACGTCACACGGGCGTGGAGGAATTCCTTCACCTTTGGGCCGTGTGTCAAACTGTTGCTAATGGCACTGCCCGCTTACGAATTTGTGAGAATACACGGTAGTCAAGTTTATCCCAAATGCAATAAATAAGCATTTCATCTTCGATTTGGGGCTTCTTTTTGCAAAAATTTGGATATTTAATCATGTAATTTTCCCATGCTATATGCTACGAGGTGTGACGTCACATCTGTTGATCTGCGCTTGCTGTTGGAGGGGGTTGGTTTTGGCTCACACCATGACCAAGAATATTTCTGGTGAATTGCTTTTAAGAAAACTCTGAGGAAAGGCTGTTCCTGAATATTCAATCAACGTTGTGCTATATTGTGCATATAGGATTCCAGGAGGTGGCCAGTTAGCAACTTTTCTACGTAAATTATGCTTCTCAACCTTAACTCGACTCATGATGAAATCTGATACAAATCACTCAAAATGATGTAAAATTAGAAGCAATCAATTTTAGCATTCCAAGATGGTATAATTTTTCATTCCGTGTCTGCCTTGCCCTAGGCCGCAATATGTTAGAATAGTTAAGTTT